>JBAMNC010002284.1:0-51535 GCA_037902135.1 Cetoscarus ocellatus | reverse complement strand
CTGGCAAAAGAAAAAGACGTGTGGTAATACTACTGTAACTCCTTGAGTAAGTGCGCTGACTGAGCCAGAGAGAGTGAGAAGATTCAGTGAGCCATACCTGAGTGAATTATGGGTGGTTTATCAGTATTTTATGTGTAAATAATGTATAAATGTTGTAAATAATAGCATTAGTATCATTCTGGAGTCTGTTCTTGCTGTTGTCTCAAAGTATATGGGATTCTTGAATGAGTTTTTGTTTTAATGTCTAAAACAAGGCAGTGGGGAACACAGGCGTTAGAAAGTTTTATGCTTTTTTTTTTTTTGCTTATTTTTACTCAACAAGATCTGATATGTCCAGAAATTCCCACTTTTGAATCCCAAAGCCTTCTTGTTGGGACAGTTGCTATGATTTGCTAACTAGGACGGCAGAGTTGAACAGAGACATTAAAAGTCATCATGTGTGAAGTGATCAAGTCAAGAAACACTGACTTGATCACTTCACTCAAAAAAAGTCTTTTTTAGGAGAAGTAAAAGCAGGATTTAGAAGTTAGAAGCTTAATGATGGAGCCATACAACTTAGTTTTGCCATATTCTTTTAATTTGGCTTCTCCCTTTTGAAGATTGCATCTATGCTTTGAACAGTAAAAACGTTAGAGTTCAATGTAAAGACATTCATTGTGGACAAAACATTAAAGTATCGTAATTTTTTCTTTTTTTGCCACAGACATTATTATCAGTAATAATTAAAAAAACCTACAGAAATAAACCAATTGACTTGACTATTCTCAAGAGCACAGTACTAACTTGGCCTAAAATGTATCAGCCCAACACCACTCTTTTGGATCACTAGAGACAATTCACTGTAAAGTGATCACCTAAAAGTCCTGGTAGAGAAATCCTATTAAAGGGGGCTAGCCTCAGACTGCTGTAGGGTACTTTGGGAAGGGATTTTGGTATGTGGGCTCTAGAGAGGAGTTCCCGAGTTGATGCTCAAGACAGGGAAAACTGGAGCAAATATGCAGCTTTTCTGGCCCAGAAGTCAGACTTTAAAACAAAACTGGATAATTCAGTCCCAACCCTCCAAGGCTTGCTGGGCATTTTAACCAAACATTTGACTTGAAACCGTTCCTTGCCTGACAGCCATATGCGTCAGACTCAACAGCTGACATTTGCCTGCCAGGCCTCATGGTCCGTTAGAGCAAACGTGTGCAATGAGGCATTTCTCAAGGCCTTTAACACTGGTGGCTGCACAGACTTGGGCAGGTCTTAAATCAAGCAGTAAAGAGCTTCAAATATGATTTCTCCTTTTTGTGACAGCCTCTGATACAAACATGTTGCCCCATGCTCAACACAAAAATCTAGAGACACCGAAGCTGCAGGAAATGTTTTGTAGTTTCTCCCCTTTCAGTGTCCTCTAGACCTCTGCATGCTGGATCTAAATTGATAGCCGTGTGAATCATAATTAATGTTGATTTGCAGTTCATCTTGTGTAGTTCAACAGTTTTTTTCTTATGATAAGCAGCCATCTGGCTCTCAAATCTATCAAACCCCTCTAGTACGCAATTGCAATTCAGATATGCACCCTCACGTCCTGTCTCAGAAGATCAATACCATGAAAGAGCAGCACCTATTGTGGCCATCTTGAGGTTAGAGAGGGAAAAGCAAACAGTGCACGTGACAAGCACACCATGCTGGAAGAAAATGGAAAGTAAACCAGCCATAACTATATTTAAGATCACTCAGAAATCTCAGCTTAGATAACAACAAATGCACTATTGTTTGGTCCTCAGGCATTCATGCGTGAGCTTCAATAGATCCTGCAGAGCTGACTTCAAACACTTCCAAGGCCAAAAAGAAATACCAAAGCAATGTGGAGCCTTGTATGGCTGTTCGAAGTGATGCAGCATCAACCTGGGCTCAAAAAGTCCACAGATGGCAAAATAATAAAAAAAAATAGACCAGGCTGTGTGTAGATTATGTGCAAAAGACAACTGGCTAACTCATCTGATGACCAATCTGTGGACCCATCCACCGCAATCCAACACGCCTCATCAAGTGCATAGTCCCTTGCGACTGCATCCTCCTTGGCAGGCCCTCCTCCAGAGACATGGCAAAAGGTCATCACAGATAAGATTGAAAGGATATGCAGCACTGGTGTCTCCCAGAAGAGGTAAATATTGAAATGATCTAATGGAAAAGCCTCGTGTCTGTGTTGCAGCCATGCCAGTGGGGGGTTCATATTCACAGTATTTGAACTGTATTTTAGGCAAAGTAATGAGCTCCTTAATAAAACTCTGAAGTATATGTGATCATAGTAACAGAGAAGTAACTGCTTCACTCTCTTTGACATTTACTCTCTCGGATCCTGATTAAATTATTCATCCTGAACTTAATAACTACACCCACTTCTTCATAAAGTTCGTGTTCTAAATCTTCCACCTGTCCTGCTTTCTTGTCTGCCATAGAGAACAATATCTGTTGCTTGTAATAAGAATCAGTCGTGATGTCCTGATTTGACTGTCACTTAATCACACACTCACAGACCGAGTTTTACATGTCTTTGTTTTAATTGAATGTGACACATTGTATCAGTTACTGTATTAACGGATGCACTCGGGCTCTTTGCCCACAAGCTATGTTAACATAGGTGTATATAATAAGATTAAATGCTTGATAGAAACAAAAATGTGACATGCATACATGACAATTGGAAGTTTCTTATACAAACAAGTTAATTCAGAAAAGATGGTTCATTCCAAAGTAGAAATGTTCAAGGGGCAAAAACCAAGGCATTTCCAGCACTGGTTGGTGAGTTATTGTCAAAAATGTGGAAAACTGCACTATCTCCCAAATCCTTGAAAAAGTTCCTGGATCCACATCTGGGATTCAGATTACCACCAAAATGTATCAGTTCTTCCCTTGTGCAGGTGGATGACTTTCCTTCAAAATGTCATCCAAAATCTGTTGAAGATATTGAGTTTTGAGTGAACATGTGGAAAAACTGGCCCTATCTTGGCAATGTTAACAAATCCTTGAAAAAATCCGGAACCAAACTCGGATCACCACCCACGATGTAATAACTTGTTCCTTGTGCCACGATGAACATTCCCAGAAAAAGTCATCAAAATTGGTTCTTTTTTTAGTTATCTCGCCAACAGATAAACGCAGACAAGAAACTCAGCCTCCTCGGTTGAGATAATGAGGGGCTGTTAATGCTGATCATTGCATGTAAACACATATTTTAAACCTGTCCTCCTGATTTTTCTCTCTTCTATACTCATCTGTGCTTGTCTGAGCCCTCTTTCACTTGCACAGGCTGAGAAAGGAACTGCCCTGTTGGTCCAGGCTAACAACTGATGCAGACTGAGTTTTTACCACAGAGCTTTTTAGTTTATTTTGGGAGAGCTGCAGAAAAAAAATGAGTCAAATTGGCATGTCTACTTGCATTATCAAAATGTTTGTTTGTTTAGCATTTTTTTATTTACCTTCTACATGTGCTGTTCCATGACCCTTTGGCATGTGGGACATCATTTTCACGAGTCAAAAAGTGAGCTGGTTCACAATAGTCCTGGTCACAGTGCATTACTATAAAAGCAACGCAATGTACACCTCACAGCATTCACATTTGATTCTGGGAGGATTAATATGTCAAATGTTGACAAATGTATCAAAGCCACCGTGGCATAAGGCTTTAAAAGAGGGTGAGAGTGCATGATACAGAATGTTTTACATGCACACAAAGCCAGACAAATGAAATACAGTGCTACCACTCCACCCAAAGTCTCGGTGCTCCCTTCACCAATATGATATTACTCCTCTGGAGATGGAGTAAACAGAGGTTCACCTTGTCCCCCCCACACTTCCACGACATTCACGGTGTAGGCTAACTTCTCAGGAGTTTCAATTAACGACTTGTAATGGCAGCCTGAATTTTGCTTTTTTTCGAGCTGGCTTTGTCTCCTCTGAAAACTAATGCACCACCTGACCCTGCTTCACATCAATGAGTATGAAAAGGAATCTGTGTGTGAGAGAGGAGAGAGCTGAGGGTTGCTTGTAGTATTTAACAGGTATGAGCAAATTTTATTGTAGGCAAGATTAAGGACTACAACCTACACAGACAGAGGATCATTGTCTAGGTACTTCAGAAACATTGGTGGCAGCATTGTAACAACTGCTAAGTAAGAAGAAACAATTCAACAAGGTGCTGGAAGCATTCTTCAGGGATTTAGGTTTATATCGATGTGATAGCGTTGTACAGGTGGTGCAGTTTGTTGGCTGTGCATCAGTGATGTGAAGCAAAGTCAAAGCCATGCTGAGGTTTTTTCTTTCATTCACATTTTTAGTCCTTTATTTTAAAACATTTCCCTCCAATACCTTCCACCTCCCCAACCCCCATCTCTTTTTCTTCCTCCGCTCATTTCACTTAACAAAGAAAAGTGCAGAGGGATGGATGGATGGACCGACTATAGGAGATAATATTAGTAAGTTTGTCTGTCAGCAAGATAACTCAAACTGTCAGTTTTGATGACATTTTTATGAAATGTTGGTCATGGTACAAGAAGAAGTGAAAAGATTTTGGTGGTGATCTGATGCTGATCCAATAATTTTTCATAGGATTTGTCAATAGGGCAGTTTTCCATGTCTTTTCTACTGAATAAACACCTCAACGGATTTTGATGACAATTTCAGGAAATGTTCGTCGTGGAACAAGGGAGAAGTGACTGGATTTAGGTAGTGATCTAAATCTGGATTTGGATCCAGGAATTTTATCAAGGATTTGTTGAAAATGCAAGATATGGTACTTTTTCGCATTTTTGACAGTAACTCACCCAAGAATTTTTTAAACCCTTGGTGGAGGTTTATTCTCTCTGAGCACTTCCAGTTTATTCAATTTTTTTGAAATGGCGAGGCTTTAGTTACTTCCACCAAGGAGGTTATGTTTTTAGCCCCGTTTGTCTGTTTTGTTTGTTATCTCCACCAAGGAGGTTATGTTTTCGCTGGAGTCTGTCTGTTTGTTTGTTTGTTTGTCTGTTAGCAAGATAATGCCAAAACTACTGGATAGATTTACATGAAAATTTTACCAGAGGTGTGGTTTGGTCCAAGGAAGAACCCATTACATTTTGGTGCTGATCCAATCAGGATTGACGTCACAAAAAAAACATTTAAGTTTATGATAAAGTCCCATTCTTAACACTGGGTCGTATTTTGTCCCACCCATGGCACCATCTGATTGGTTACATGCTCTGGTTACACCCAGAGGCACGCCACAGCGATCAGCCAATCAGCAGTGAAACCTGGGGCATACAGAGTTCTGCTCACAGACACAGAGGAGAGGAGGAAATGTTTTGCCAATGGAGAAAGCCCTGCGCTATTCCTGGAGCCTTGGTTTCTCAGCAGACTCTTCTGAAATTGTAATAAAGACCCCAGTCCTCTACAACTCACGACCACTAGTAACATTACTGTGAGCCCATTAATGTTATATCGCTCACAGTCCCTCCAAACGTGCTGTATAATCACTCATCAATGGCAATACGAAAATAGTCCATCATAGTAGAAGTCTGTGTGTGTGTGTGTGTGTGAGTGTAAAAACCTAACCCCCAAATTCCACATACAGCGAACACACTGTGCACCAAAGCGCCGTGGTTTTGCTCCGACCGACAGGCTGATGACATCGCCCACTGGAAGTGTCGTTGCACACAGGACACCAACCTGTGTACCATCCGCTTGGCGGAGGTCTGCGCTCTCAGAGTGCTTTTCTAGTTTGTATGTATGTTAGCAAGATTACCCAAAAACTACTGAAAGGATTTTGCTGAAATTCTCAGGAGATGTTGGGTGTGGCCCAACTTAAAAATTAGATTTTGGTGGTGATCCGGATGTGTTGTTTGGATGCAAAAAATGACAAAAGTTTCAAAAAAATACCAATAGGTTATTATTGGGTCAAATTTAAAAAAAACAAAAGCATATCTCTGACATCACTTAGTGGATTTGCTTTCAAATTTGCTTGCCAAAATGTATATATCTCTATTAAGGTAAATTTCATCTGGATCCCTTCCAGACTGATGTCACACACAAAAGTTGAAGTTTATAATGGGAAATCCCATTCATTTCTCCTTGGCTGCTGTGAGGGTTTCTCCTCCATACTTCATTATGGAAATTGTAGTTTATTTGCAAACTGATTTCAATGTTTTTCAAGCCTATGTGACCCCATTTCCCAGCTTCCCTTGCAGTGCTCTCCACATGCAGAGACATGAGCAGAGACTCGGACGTCCATGGTGATCCAGAATTGATCTTTTATAGGGGTTGTGGAAAAGCTACTGCCGTAACTGAGCTGCTTGGTGGAGGTCTGTGCTCTCTGAGTGCTTTTCTAGTTAGACATGAAATAATGTTGGTCATAAGAGTTTCCTTTTTTGGTATATCATCATGTTTTGCCACTTATTTTACACTTAAAATGTATTTTTGTCTTTAAGACACTTCAGAATTAACTGCATAACTAAACTTAGAGTGATGGGGGAGCTTTCACAAAGACTTTCCTCAGTCTGGACTAAGCCCCCCGCTCCTGTACTCCGCCCCTTCCCTCCCTCCTTTAACGCTCTGACGGTTAGCAGAGACAGAAGTTGTGTTTTGTACACTTGAAGGTGACTTGAAAGCCCAGCCCACTTACAGCTGATAGGCGACTTGTTTAGAGTATTGACAGGCAGCACGGCAGTTTATCTCTGAGAGAAAGAGACACTCAGGAAAGTCTCACCATGTGGAAACGCCTGCCTTGCGCATTGTGTCTCAGATGAAGCCCCACTGCACTTCTGCTGACTGTGCTGAAATTTTTAGTACAGCTCTGTGCTCTCACTGTAAGGGGGTGAATTTTTTGTGCCTGTTTTTATTTCATTGAGGGTTTCTGGTACTGAAATGGGGACATGGTTGACATGGCTGCATGTCCATGCAGAGTCACTGTTGGTCAGACGGCCCTTAGTCCTGCCTCAACATAACCTCTACCTCTGTGAGTAGTTTGAGCCAAAGTTTGGTTGACATGACGTTCAGTGTGGCAGCATCCATTACAAGGCATTCACAATGTTCCAACAGTGTCTTTGTTAGTCAAACGGCTGACGTCACATAGCTTCCTCTTATTCTCTTACAGTCTGTGGTTGAACCGTGCAATCTGAATCTTTGGAAATACCTCTGTCAGGGTAAAAGTCTGAAGGAACTGAGCACTTTGAATGGAAAGAATTCTGTAGAATGAGAGGCAGCTGAAAGAAAACTAAGAGCCAGAGAGAAATGCCTTGAGGCACTGTGGACTGGATGAATAGGTGAAAGTCTGGACTGAGAGATAAAAAAAAAAACTTGTGTGGCCAAATACTGAATGTTCAATATGACTTTTCTGCCCTTTAGAGTTAAAGAGAAGGAAAAATCTTGTTCAACAGAGCTTCAAGGAGACTCGCCTCACAGTATAACTCTGCGACACCTTTTTTTTTTCTGTTGACATAATCAAGTGAGACAAAGTTGTGAAGATGTTGTTGCAACCCAAAGCACACCTGAGTACAACCTTTGCTTGTCCTGTCACAGACACAAATGAGCCTTCAGACATGAGCCAGAAGACAGAAATAAGTGTTTTTGTTTTTCTGTTCATTTGGATTTAAAGACATTTTGTGGCTGTACTCAAAAACATAACTTTCATACACCAAATCGTTTTGATGATTTGCACTGGTTGATGCTGCTGATTTGTTGATTTGGTTTTCTGATTAAAGCTGTTAAGGATAAAGCATCAAGGACTTTTCTTTCCAGAACACTGTTAAAAGAAAAGCTTGCTTGTGTTCTTAATTTGGCGCTGAAGATGAAGTTTCAGTTTTATAATTTGTGCCGTTTTATACAGGTTAATCTTAATAGGATCTCCATTCTGTGTGTTTGTGTGTAAGTGAGAAAGCTTGTATGTGAGGTTGATCGGTGTGCGTGTGTGTGTGAGTGTGAAAGAGTAGGAAAGGACAGAAGAAACATCTCCTTATCAATCTGACTGACAGTCTTCAAGATCCTTTTTATTCAGCTCTCTGGTGCCAAGTGGTAGTTGAACACGATCCTTTTTTCTCCCAGTGTGAAGGTCAGCTATTCAACCTTCTTTCAGACTTACAAAACACCCCCGTGTGATCATACACATGTATACACATCCTTCCCCCAACAATGTGCTGCAGAACCTCTACTGCTTTGCACATACAGTGAAACCGAATGCATCATGACAGCAGAGGATGAGTGATGCGTGGAGTGGAATGGAGCACAGATTGTCAAGCAGACTTCGTTAAGTTTTCATTTTTTAATCCAGAATTGTTTTACAAATTTAAGGAACCTTGATGCTGTCGTACACATGAGCATCATATTTTGGGTTAAAACAGGATCATATATTAACTTTTGATGGCTGCTGGAATATGTTGACAGTCTCTAATGTTAAAAAAACGGTCTAGTTTTTATACCGAGTACCCCCATGGTGCTGTATTCTTAGCTTGTCTGAGACTCTGTGTTAGAGCTCCTGCTTTTTTAAAGCTTCCCTCCCCATGTGGACCCAGTCCACCCTGATGTCAACTATGTGGTAACTGGTCAGGTCAGCGCTGCCTGGTGCCATGTTGTCAGTAACTCTGCATTCATTCTGACTTAAGACTTTTAGTCTTGTTCATAGAGATGCTCTATCACATGAGGGAGACTAAAAGGCACAAAAAAATTAAAAAGGATGATATGTGCTCATTAAGGGCATCTGAAATCCAGCAGCTGTGAATGTTTTAAGCCTGAATCTGAGCCATGCAGGTTTGTTTCTTTAGTCCGCACTTTCTGGATACTGTCATTACAATGCACGTCATGAAAGTTTGAATCAAGTCACTGATGTGATTTTTTTTTTCCTAAGTCGGTATCACCATATGGTGCTGTCTTAAGGTAGAAACCTTAATATACCTATGAAGATACAATTAAGCTTGTTGCTTTTGCATTAAAATAACAGATAAATGTTATATGTTCTGTAGATCCAGAGTTCTTTTCAGAGAGTATTTATGTCCTGAAAAACTGCACTGTGCTTCCAAGTATTTTTTTTTTTTCAAAGCAAAGAAAAGACCATTTAAAACTGTCCAGCTCTTCCTGCCTTTGTGATGCATTTGACAAAGTTCATCACTTTTATTTTTTTACTCAGCTTCATTTGTCCACATTGTTTGTTCAAGTTTGTGGTTAAACTGCCACCCCTTAAAACATTGCCTGTGCATAAATGTACATATAGTCTCAGCTGTCTAATAGTACTGATTTTTTTTTCGTCACATTAGTTGGTACAATTTAACATACTTATACAATCACAAAGTAATGACAAGCGCCATCAAGCAACAGTGCAAAATGTCCTCTGACCAGTAAAATCAGTCCAATGATCTGTGACTGGTTGACGAGAGTAGTAATGATTAGTTTCCTAGCAACATACTTAAAAAACTTAAGTACCTGATGAACATAGTCAGACACAGATTCACATAATCATCTTTGGCCATCATGTTTACAGGCATTAGGTCCCCAGCCTTTGGAGTCTTTTTGGGGAATAATGTGGAATATAAGCCACAAGTGAGATTTGAGTACATGCTGCCCCCTTAGAGGACAACAGCCTGTGTGTTTGGGGCACATGAATAAAATCATTAGGTCATTCGGGCCCATGGATATCTTTTTCTTCACTATAAAGAAGTCATTCTCACAAATCTTTGTGAAATTGTTTGTTGTAGATTTTTGACCCACTCCAAAAATCATGCAAAATACATGCAAAATATCTAACAATGCAAAAAAGTACAAAATTAATAAAAGGAAGTACAACAACGTGCAAGGATGTAAATTAGAAATCATCCAAAAATGTGCATGTAGTTAAATAGATTCATGTGTGGACCTATTTTGTTTACTTTTAAGAAAAAGAAGGCTTTGACCAGAGCCATGCCAAGTCAGATACTCAACAAGATGTATCTGTATGTATGACCGAATACAACCAACCCTTGATATCAAATATATGGACTCCTTTTAAACAACTCTACAATGAATAAAATCACTCATTTAGTTTCTACTGTCTCAGACCACCATGGGCAGCACGGAGAAAGGGCCCATTTGGGTTCACCAAGGAGCTCTTTGGGCAGAGACGTAGTGGACGCAGTGGAGGAAGGGTGCAGAGGCTTTGCCGGACAGTTGCTCTGTGAGATCAGATCCATGAGAGTGTGCTGCCAGAGCACAAGCTGAGGCTTGATAAACCTCAACTGAGAGAGGGTGTCTGATGGTTGAGAGACCTGAAACATCTGACGACCTCAGGAAATGTCACTGATGAAGTTCCCTGACTTTGCATCAGAGGATGTATCACTCCAACTACTGCTAACATAATATAACGGTCAGTGCTTTATTTCACTCTTATTGTGTTGTTGAGAATGACAGCCTGACCTGATAAAAACATAAAAAAAAATTAACATTTTGTCCAAAATTGTGCATGCCTACATGTGCACTATTGTTACATTACATGTGTCTCTGCATTGTTCAGTTCAGTAAAACCCTAAGCGGTTGTCTCATTCACAATGTGAAGAAAAGAATGGTTTCAAGGTTGCAGGGTTATGATTGTGTTCAGGGGTTTAGGTAGGATGAAAACAGCAAAGGACAATCAGCAATAAATGTTCCCTGTAAATCCTGTCAAAACACAATGCAATGTTTTTTTTTGTTTGTTTTTTTTTTTCAGTTTTGATGCTTCAGCTTGAATTTCTTCCTCTTCAGAAGGTTGGATTGAAAACATCGGCAAACATGTAAAGTAGATTTATGCTTTTTCTTATTCTTAAAGATGTTTTAGCTTTGGATAAAAAAGATGAAATACACCTCAGCCTTCAGCTGCATGTTGGCACCACAGCTTTGTCTAAGGCCTGGCACCCATGAAGATGTTAAAAATATGAACAGATTTTATCTCCACACATGAAGACAAATGATGACAGATTTGACAGTTTTGTTCTTGTAGTGTGTGGCGTGCCACAAGTAGATAAGACATGGCATACCACACACCAATTTCTGATTGAACTTGAATGGAATATTGAGCTCTGCAGTTACTTAATATCGAAGTTTTCAGGTCGAGACATACCTGATCCTCCTCCTAACGCACTTCACACCACAGCATAATCAGCTAAGATAATTTTAGGGACAACCAGATAATCTGACCCTTGCTGACCTTTGTCGGAAGCAGGAATCCAAGTTAAAACTCTGGACTATGATTTTGTTGTGTGTTCCCTGCTTAAGCTGAGGAAAACACCAGAAAAGACTTGACTCTTACATAATTTAAAAAGAGGATCCAATTTATTTCTTTTAATTCTATCAATGCCCTAATTTCTTAAAAGGCTCCAGTATTTAGCAAATGTAGTCACAGTAAGAAGGCTGCTGGAGTGACTCCTTTGTCAGGTGAGGCTTTTCTGTTTGAACTTTGTGTGCTCTCCTCTGGTTTCCACATTCACACACACACCTCTTCTTAACCTCAATCAGTGCACACACTGGACAGACACACCAGTGCATTTCAGTCTGCTTGCTCCCTCTCTGGTTCACATGTGTAGAATGTTGATGAAAAACATTTTGCTCAGTTACCCGCTTGAACACAGTCTGAAGTCTGGGGAAAAAAATGATTTATTCTGTTTTAAGTTTGACTCACTAGAGACACACCTAGTCACAAAAGAGACTCGTGCTTCAGCAACAGTTTGAGTATGCAGCATTGAAATCATTCACCTTCAGCGTTTTAAGCGAACATAGGAAAGATGAGACAAGGGACTTACAAGAGACTTGTAAGCTTGCGTCCAGCACTTACAGATCCGGCTGCTTCAATTCTCCCCTCCCTGCCAACTTCCTGCCAGCTACCAGCCAACTTCCAGCCACTGGAAGCCCCAACACCTCTCTGAGGTTGTGCCTAAAATCCATAGACAAAAACAGTCATTCATGCATTTGCAGGGTGTTGCCATGAGTTGGTGCTTCCTTCACAAGATGACATAGCCTCAATCTTTTCTTTGGTTAGTACATCAGCTGCCAAATCAACTGACTGAACAATGTCATCCTTTATAAAGTCTTTATTCAACCAGAAGAACATGTAATAAAGCAAAAACAAAAATCCAAGAGTTGACAAGAAAGGCAACAGTAAAATGCACAAAGTCTCTGACAACAAATAAGTAGCCACATACACTCTCCAGCCACTTTATAAGGTACACTTTGCTTGTTCTGAGTTGAACCCCTTGCTTCATTCAGAACTGTTTTAATTCTTTGTGGCATAGATTCAACATGGTACTGGAAAAAGTATTTAAAGGCTTTGGTCTACATCAACATGATAGTAGGGCTGGGCAATATTACCTCATGTCAGTATCACAATTAATTGAAGCACTGAAGCAAACTTACTTCGATTGGAGGGTCTAAACGTCGGTTTCGATTATTTTTCGATTAATTGCCCAGCCCTACATGATAGCCATCATACAGTTTCTGCAGATATGCTAACACATTCATGATGCCAATCTCTCATCCCACCCCATCCTGATGGTGCTTTATTGGCTTGAGATCTAGTCAGTGTCACTGGAGAACAGTGAACTCACAGTCATGTTCAAGAAAAAAATTTAGGATGACACAAAGGAAATAGAGAGATACAAGTTGGGATGTATCCATGTTTCATGTTGTTTAAGTGCTAAACTCTGATCCTATCATCTGAATGTTGCAGCAGAAATTGAGACTCTTTGGACTAGGCAACATTTTCCAGTTTTTTATTGTCCAGTGTTGGTGATTCAGTGTGAATTGCAGCCTTTATTTCCTGTTCCTAGCTGACATGAGTGGCATCTAGTTAGGTTCTCTGCTGCTGTAGCCCATCTGCTTCAAGATTGGATATGTTGTGTTGTTAGAAATGGTCCTCTGCAAACCTTGGTTGTAACAAGTGGTTATTTGAGGTACTGTTGCCTGTCTATCATCTCCAACCACTCTGACAATTCTCCTCTGGCATCAACAATGCATTTTTCACCAAGAGACCTGCTGCTCACTGGATATTTTCTCTTTTTTGGGCCAATCTCAGTAAACTCTAGGGATGGCCATTCTAGAAAATCTTCTAAGATCAGCAGTTTTTGATATATTCTGACCTGCCTAAATGGCACCAACATCTATAACTCATTCAAAGTCACTGTAATCACCTCTCTTCCTATTCTGGTGCTTTCTTTGAACTTCATCAGGTTGTACTGAACATTTCTACATGCATAAATGCATTGAGCTGCTGCCATGTGATTGTTTGATTAGCTACTTGCTTTAACAAGCAGCTGAATGGATGTACTCAAACTGGCGGGTCTGTGCTGAACAAAATAAATCTGTCTTTTGGTGACATTTTATGTCAGATCCAAGTTGTTTGCTGGAAATAACATTTTTACTTCATTATTGGAAGCTAATTTTCACTGAAGGTAGCTAATGTTAAAGAAGAAATGGGAACAACTCAAATGGATGAAAAAGAAGTGGGGCGCTGTCACACCACTACAATGATGCAGCTGTCTATGGAAGAAGAGGTGAGAGCAGAACAGCTGGACCATGATTGTCTACTTGAAATGCTTTCACTTTTGACAACAAAAGAGGATCAACTAATGGACTTGGATGGAGGCACCTACAGAGGCGCTAGAGACAGAATTTGCAGCCATGTAGGATTATCAGGACCGACGCGTCACATGGAAAGCCTGCATCAGAGGTTGATTGTAAAGTCACCGGTGACAACGAGTGGACGGGTGTGTGATGCAAGTTTAAGCACAGTCAGATCTTCGAGTCAACACACAGTTAAACTGCCCAAGCTTGTCATATTATGGAGCTAAATCCAGGCCAAAAGTGTTGAAATTTGAAAATAAAAAAAGAAACTGAAATTTCAATGTTTGTTCTTGAATTCTGTAACAAACAAAAACATTAAATTGAATTGATTCAAATCTTATCTTTTGGTTTCCGATTTCTTTTTTTCACCTTTTGATCTTTTTTTCACTTTCAGATCATAATTTTTCAGTTTCAAACTTTTGGCTGTGATCTGGCGTGGGGGGCGTGGCCTCGACTGAGAGGGGTGTGAGTGACAGCATAGCAAAGCCTCCTCAGAAGATGTTGCCTTCAGGAAACGTGGGCACTTTGATAGATAAGACTCAACACTTTCCGTACACTTTATTCTCTTGATACCTGTAAATAAGGTGGTGCCAAGGGCGAAGATACCTTTTAGAACCAGTTCTAGACAACTCTTGGTAATTGGGTCAGTGACAAATAAGAGTTTGCATTATGAGAAATTCAGAAATTTTTTAAGAAATTGTTTTAAAAGCATACATCAGGTTTTGCAAAAATGTATATTTTGTATTTCTGTTGGTTTCATGTAATTTCAAATAGCTTTTGTACCATTTTTTTACAAAAGGAAAGACAGATTGCCCCTGAAAATATCAAGTGGTGTTACCATAACAAAAGGAGAAATATTGAATACTTATTTCCACCTAGAGTGTATGCAAGTGTATTTATAAAAACAATGACTTAATTTCAGTTCATCGCTTGAAAATTCATTTTTTAAGGATTATTTTAAAATACAATTGTATATGTTTTTGCAATCTAGAGCAGGACAAATACTGAAAATCACTTTGCGTTTTCTAAATAACGTTTGACCAATTTATGCATAAACTGTTAAGAAATATTTTAGTACATTGCAACAGAGGATTACATCTTATTCCCCATGAATTTTCCTGTAAATTATAATATTTTTATGAAAAATACTGGTTACGACAATTGACAAAAACAGTTATATCGCATGACCATGTTGCTTTTGAAGAAGAAACTGGCACTAAAAATCAAGTATGACAGTCAACAAAGTCAATCGAACTTGTCCTGGAACAATGGTGTTCTATTTATTTTATAATTTTCAAACAAGACAAATGTAAGATTATGCCAAACTAGCTGACAATGTGTTTTTTTGAGAATTTCACCTGTTTTGAACAAGTTGAAATATTTGGTACCAAGTTTTTATGGTTACACCACATCGACATTTTTACCATTATCCCTTGAAAAGTCTCTCAAAATTGATAAAATCCAGAAATGTTAAACTAGGTCTTCAAAAACAAGAATGTATTCAAGTAATTTGTGAGTTTATTTTCAAATTTTAACCTTTTTAAATTTAACTAAACCATGGGAACACAAAAAAATTGCATCATGTCATTGACCCAATTACTGATAAACAACAACTGGGAAATATATTAACACCGCCCCACAATAATATGTTGTGGAGTGCCTTCTGGGAGAGACTTGTGAGATCTGTGAAAGACTGTTTGAAATGAGTGCTTGGATAAGAATCTCAGGCAACAAAAGTGAGCAGAAAGGACATGGGACTGAGATGGAAATACCAGACTTTTAACCAGCTTTTGGAACAGATAGAGGAAGGACTATTTGATGGACCTTAGATCAGCTCACAAGTGTGAGATGCTCGTGCCCACTGTTCTGAAAGTGGGAGATGTCGTCTTAACTGGAGAAGACAAGCTGCAAACCTGGAAATGGGCAGGATGACTGAGCTGTTTCCAGGGAGAGATGGACATGTTTGTTCCTGCGCTGTCCATACCACAGCAGGCAGTTCATTGATTAGACCTGTTCAGCTGATATATCCTTTGGAAATTGTGTTTGGTTCACTACAGTTTGGTATGGTTCGGAGTTGTAAACCTTGAACTTAGTTATGTTTCTGTCACCAGCTTTACCTTCACTTGAAGGCAGGGATATGATCAAGGTAGAGAGGGTTGCATCAGTTACGTATTTGCATGACATCAGAGCAGCAAGACAAAGTGCAGCATTCTGAAGTAGAGTGAGACACTGTGAACCAAAAGCAGCAGTGATAGACTTCGCCCAGTGCTCCAGTTTGCATTATTTTGTGTGGCCATTCTTTACAGCAAAAGAATTGAAGAGGTCATTCTTAATCCACGTCTTATTTGATTATGGCATGGTTTGTGTTTTCGTTTTAGCTGCTGTTGCATGGGAAATGACAAATTCGATGACCAATCAACAGACTGCAGCATTTTTAGCACCACCTTTCAGGGTTGGTTCAGCATGATGGGCATCCCTTCAGAAGGGTTCCAAAAGTGGGACAGCAGGGTTTGGTTATTTGGCTAACTTTTCTCCTCATTTGACAGTGGAAACACCTGTAATTTCATACCCTACTCTGCCAAACTGCACCAGACTACTCCATGGAAACGTAGCTTCAGACATTGTTTTCAACTTTATTGTTCCATTACAGTTCTAACCTCTTTCTATTACTGGTATTTTGTATCATTAGGGGCATTGTGATTGTTTCTATTTGTATTGCTTTACTGTCGCCTCTATTTCTGGCCTTCTGTTTTAACAGTTAGTCTTTAATCTGTCTGTGCTCCACCCTAATGCAGTATTAAGCAGAAGACCAGAAACACAAAGCTGCTCTTAGAATAGACACATCTGTATGCTGTGCAGTTTTCTGGCAGAGTTTCTATCATAGATAACTTTGACTTCATTGTTTTCAGTGCTGTTGTTGGAGATAGTGTGAAGACCCCCTAAGGATGTCAGCTACACCTGAGTGTAGCAACCCCAGCATATCAACTAGACTGAGAATGGCATTTGAATAAGGAATATGTAATATGGCATGTTTTTGGCTGGAATCAGCAGTAAGAAGTGTATGTATATGCATTTTAAAGTCCATTCCAACTGCACTATAAATTGTTAACACAAATGCTGTGAACTAAGTGGAACTCTGGGTGAAAAAGTGGAGAAAATTGGACAACTTAAAGCCTTTCTTTGCCAAATAATAATTAAAACAATAATGGTCAACTTTATATGGTTCACTTCTCCCATACGGTCTTACAAACACAATGCACAAAGTCCCACTTTGGTGTCCGTGAACACATTTTATTGCTTTGCTGACAAAAGTGACCTTTGAGAAGCACTCTGGGCTGAAAATTGTTTTCTATTTTTTCTTTTACAGCAGGCTCTCAAGAGAAACATGGAAATCCACTTTAGAGGTGCAAATATGTGACCTCCCCCTCTTTGTGACATTCAAATCTCTGTCCCTTTCCGCTGTCCTAACCATATTTTCCTGTATACAGAATGTGAAAAAGTTATATTTTCTACATTCTTCCTGACGGTCTGGTGTTACTAAATCTGTAGATAAGTTATAATGAAGGTCAATTTCTAAACGAGGCTCTCTCCAGACACAAAGTGCAGTCATCCAGTTGAAAAAAAAGTAGCCAGTCAGAGGGTCCAGTGGTCTCCCCCACAAACCCAAAAATGCCAAGTTGATTAACTTTTTTACACGGTTGATGGACAGTGCCTTGTCTTTTTTCAGAAGTGCAAAGTTAAAGTTGGTATTTTCAGGGTAAGGCCCCACATAGCTTCCCCTGGCCAGGAAGTGACATGCCATTTGGGTCGCCTCACCTGTGTTCCTTATTGGGATGGGAATCAAAACTAATTTCAGTCGAGAACTGATAAGTAGGAGCTCAAGGAAAATATATCATTTGAATTTATACTTAGCAATTGACCTTTTCTGAAGCTCCGCCCTTTACAGGAAGTGATCCTTATCAAGCCCCACCCTACTTTGTAACTGTTACTTCAGTAGTTTGGACAAAATCTGTTGATGCTGGCCTCTTTCCCATTTGGAGCAATAAGCTCACTATTTTATAAACTTTATTCATACCTGATCAGTTTGATTCTATCTAAACCTTTGCCTTACTGAAAGAACAGAGTGATGGTTTTGAGTCCTTAAACGCAGAATGGGTCTGCATTTAAGTACTTCTGGTTCCCACATTTCAAGTAAATAGAATTTTAGAGTAGTGTTTTGAATAAAATACCTGAGTTACAGTTCATGATAAAACATGCTAAACAGATTTAACCCTTTCTTTTTGCAGCATAAAATGCATCTGATTTGCGTTATTGTGTTGTTATAAGGATGGATACTAGCAAACTGCTTACAAGGACTACAAAAATGGCAGACCCTATTGCAATAATTTCTGATTGTATTTGTTTTTATAAGAAAAATTGATACATACACCAAAGCAACAGCCATGGGCACCAGTTTTAAAAAGTCATCGATTTTAATGAAATTCTCAAACGAGGTTACAACATGAAATTTAACTTTTAAAGAGTGTCTGCTTTAAAAATAGAACCACTATGTTGTAGTTCCATAACAGCTCAATAGTAGCTTTTTAATTTACTCTGGCTGATTACTTTTAAGCCTAGAAAACGTGTGAAAGTTATGTTTCTTTGTAAAGATTACCATGAAAAACAAGTGTGTGAAAATGTTGATAATGTATTTTTGTAGGTTACTCAGGAAGCTAGCATCATGCTTTTTGCCTCATATAAATGCCTGTAGGATGTTTCAACGTTCTCGTGGCTCATTTCTGATATTCAGGTTGGTGTAAACACAAATTAAAGAAACTGATATATTGGTTAGTCATGATAATCTTCAAAAATCGCCTTAACTTTAACCACTTTTTAGGTTTAACCATGATTGGCAAGAATGAAAAGCTATTGTTCATCTTATATTAAATAACAACATGGTGGTTTGACTTTGGAGCAGCTTCTACGCTTCAAACTTATATTGCTGCATTGTAACTGCTTGTGTGAGCATTTATTTCTGATTCTAATAAACTGAATAAGATGGTGCCCATGGCTGTGGCTATGGCCTTTGTATTATCCTTTATGAAACTGATCTGAAAGAGTTGCAGCAGCATCCCTGGCCATTTTTGTAGCCTGTTTTAACTAGTTTGTTTGCAACCGTCCTTTTAAAAACACAATGATGTTTCAAATTTCAAAAGATACAATAAAAATTTACAATATCAGATGCATTTTATGTTGCTGAAAGTGACCATGTATGGATGTGCTTACCAAGTGTTCCTGAAAGCTCACCTAAAATCCCATAGACTTTCTCATGAGGGAACTGCAAGCGCCTTAATGCTAACTTAACTTAACAAACCATGTAGTAAAGCTTTACAGAGCCATTATTAAGCTTTTTAAAATCTTTAAGATTTAAGTGTGTTTAACATGTCTCCTCTGCATGATAGAGGAATTCTATGCACAAGACAAAATTTCACAGGCATCAGGATCTGTCCTCCTTCCTTTCTTCATGGTGCCGGTAGCCGCTTGAAACAGCTTGTCCCCCCTCTCCCTACACAATACTGTATTTTGATATTAACCAGGCAGAAAAATTGCACACTTGATTCAGGGTTGAAGCAGGACCTGCAAAAAATACACTTGAGACATATTTCCAGCTAACCATGGTACAAGTGCGCTGCTGGATCATGCTGGAGACAGATTGAGGGACAGAATGTTGAAACTGACTGACTGAAGAGACCGGAGGTGGTTTACTGCAGAGTGTACAGGATGCCATGCAGGCACAGTGAGGAAACTGGGGTTTAGAATGGTGCAGCTAGTAATCAAAGTTCAGATCACTTCCATTTTTGACAATCCCAATGACTCTACACTGCTTTCCCAGGATTATTCTAGAGCTACAAATATTTTAAATGACAAGACTATTTGCCTGGTTTGTCTAGACAGAGGCAGACTTCTATTCAGCTGGCTCCCTGCTGATGTCAGGCAATATGTTGTTGTTGAGGTAGTTCAACAGTGGGCAGAGTGGTGAGGTCAGCTGTAAAGACTTTTAGGCCTCTGACTGAGAAATCGTCTGACTCCTCTGTGGGTGACGTCTAAAGTTGTGATTACAAAGTTAAAGGAACACATTTTAGCTCTCATATGAAGCCAGAAACTGGACTGTCTGCTCACAGGTGTTGAATACTCCGGACAATAACGCCATTATAATGTGTCAAGCTCTGGTTGAGAGGGCTGAGAAGTGTTTATGTTTTTTTACCTGGACAGACAGGAATTTATCACAAAACCCTACACTCAGAATCCCTTCTCCAATAATGCATTTTAAAGTAGGCATCAAGAGCTGACTAAGGCTCTTTTCTTGCCCATCAGTGCACAATGGGATTTAGTTATTGTGTGGTACCACTGTCCTCTGGGGATTGACAAATTAAAACATAAATAAAGAAAATTGAACTTAACCAACGGTATCCCTGTAGTTACCATTTTTGAAAATTCCTGCCAAAGTGAAGATTTTCAGGAAGTTCTCACAATGTTCCCATGTAGAACATGAAATAAAACTATTTTGACTTGAAACGCCACGCTGTGTACTGATTTCTCCTCTGCGTGACTTCCAATGAGATGTTATTTGTTATAATGCTGACCAGACTTTTAACATGCTTACACATACATCTGCTTTCCCAGTTATACCCCACTTCTACATAGGGATGGGAACTGAAGATATTTTATCAATATCTATGCCATTATCAGTTTTCTGTACCCATCAGATTCCTTATTAATTTTCTCATAGATTATTACATGTTTTCTGCGGAAAAAATTAACCTATTCAAGTCTTCAGTGACGACAATGTCAAATGCATGGCACCCCTTCTATTTAATGCCACATTGCATTGATGATTGCTTCAGCAAGTTTTTTGCATTTCCACTCTAATTGCCTGAGATCACACAGACATTGAATGTTGTACAGTTGTCGTCATTTTGTGTTAAAAATTGAGCCACAATTTTTTTACAGTTTCTGTTTCCTCTCTGCCATAATCACTTCTTTGACTTCTTTGTAATTATTTCTGATGATCTCTGATGAGAGCATTCCTAATTTGTGGGGAATACAGGCTAAAGTGGAAGGAACTGACAAGGAAATTGTTCACGAATGATATTGATCCCTTGAGCTACTCATCAATTCTCAACTGAAATAATTTTTTTTATTCTCATCCATCCTACTACATTGTAAACCCTGCCTATGTTTCTGGGGAGACCTGCTATTATTGTTCAAGGAGTAAAAGCATATGAACTGCTAACCGACGGCTGCATATTTCTCTAGTTGATTACTTCTACCAGGACTATAATGTTTCTGCTGACTCTAATCCATGACTCTTGTTCACAGGTCAAAATTCATCTGTTACTGCACAGAAATACCCTATGCCAAAGCACCAAAACAGAGTGGCTTGCTAGTGGAACGGAAGTTGTTGTAAATGTTCTGAATGTGGTTGGCAATAACCCTACACTGTTTGTGCAGCTTGTATTCTCCTATAGTTTCTCAAATTACTCAGTCGTCTGCGAGATTTGCAACAAGATCTAGCTTTGTCTTCTGTGCAGGTTCTTTTTGTACAGGAGCAGAGCTGGCTAATGTTTCAATATTGATTGTACCTCATGCAACTCCTCTTCCAAACTTTCCTTTCGCCAACAGCAGCTGCTAATTTCAATGCTGGTCAGTATCCTTCAGTAAAACTCTTGTTTCAAGGAGTATTGGCATCATAGTTTAGTTTAGCCGCTGCACAAGGACCCATTGTCGACCCTCTTATCTGGTATTGTGTGTCTAGTGAAGTGATTATAATGGAAGATGTTACAAACCAGTGAGCTGGACAGCTTTATGATGGCTTTTCTTTTAGCCTTGACCTGTGGACCTGGTGATCATGTAGCAGTATTAAATTCCCTTTGTCATGGCCACTTCATGTTTTTTTGTCATAGCATTATTGTTTAGCAGCCCTGCCCCCTGCTCAATCCAAACAATGGTATTTGACATCCACGTTGCACTAAAGCCACCATTGATTGCTTGAGACATAGTGGGCCTCTACGATACAGGCGGTTGGATTCCTGCTGGCTCTGTGTGATTGGTGCTCAGTGGAGTCCATTAGTGGTGATGCTGAGCAGGACCCCTGTGGATCCCATCAAACACATTTCAGTCTGCTCTAGCAGCCCTCTGATCAGGTTCTCATCACTAGTAGAATTTCTAGTGGTAAAATTAGTGCTAGAAAATGGGGTGTAATTGAATTAGAGGTTTGGCTCTGACGAGGGCTGCTTGGCTCACTTAGATGTGTTGTAATATAGAAATTTCAATTAATCATAAATAACATGGAGAAATCTTTTTGATATTTAAGAGTAAAATATCATAAATTGGCTGGAAATTAAACAATTATGCAACTAACAGATGCCTTTCCTGTGCTTGAAATGTTTGTTTATATGCCTCAGCATGAGATTTTGCTAGGGTCAGAAGCATTATGTTTCTTCTGCCTGTATGGCCACCTGGGTCAACCTGACTAATGTAAAATAAAATAAATGAATGCAGTATAAAATTTACATTAAATGTTTAAGATAAGATAAGATAAGATAAGATATCCTTTATTAGTCCCACAGGGGGAAATTCCAAAATATACAGCAGCTGCAGGATACAAGAGAAGTACTGAAAGATAAGGTAATTACAGATCAAGTACAGTATGCAAAAATAGAAATAAAAATTTTTTGAAAAATGTAAAAAAAGTATATACTATACAGTCAGTGGCATATTTATATGGGAGGCCCCTTGAGAAATAAATCATACTTGCTTTTACATTCACCATCATACTCTCATACATACACTAGTATACTCTCTTACATTCACTATCAAACTCTCTTACATTCACTATCAAACTCTTATATTTACTATCATACTCTCATTCTCTCATACATACACTAGTAAACTCTCTTACATTTACTATCAAACTCTCTTACATTTACTATTAAACTCTCTTACATTTACTATTAAACTCTCTTACATTTACTATCAAACTCTCTTACATTTACTATTAAACTCTCTTACATTTACTATCAAACTCTCATACATACACTATTAAACTCTCTTACATTTACTATCAAACTCTCTTACATTTACTATTAAACTCTCTTACATTTACTATCAAACTCTCATACATACACTATTAAACTCTCTTACATTTACTATCAAACTCTCATACATACACTATTAAACTCTCTTACATTTACTATCAAACTCTCATACATACACTATCAAACTCTCTTACATTTACTATCAAACTCTTTTACATTTACTATCAAACTCTCTTACATTTACTATCAAACTCTTTTACATTTACTATCAAACTCTCTTAACTTTAATATCAAACTCTTTTACATTTACTATCAAACTCTCATACATACACTATTAAACTCTCTTATATTTACTATCAAACTCTTTTACATTTACTATCAAACTCTCATACATACACTATTAAACTCTCTTACATTTACTATCAAACTCTCTTACATTTACTATCAAACTCTTTTACATTTACTATCAAACTCTCATACATACACTATTAAACTCTCTTACATTTACTATCAAACTCTCTTACGTTTACTATCAAACTCTCTTACACTTACTATCAAACTCTCTTACATTTACTATCAAACTCTCTTACACTTACTATCAAACTCTCTTACATTTACTATCAAACTCTCTTACACTTACTATCAAACTCTCACAGAGAATAATAGGATATGTGAATGAGAATAGTAGTATGTGAATGAGAATAGTAGTATGTGTGTGAGAGTTTGCTTGAAACGGAAATGAGTTTGATTGAAACGGAAGTACTGCTAAATTCTCTGTTCCTGATTGGTTATCTTCTGTGATATACCTGGGGGAAGCGCCATTTTACGTACGTGATCATGACAGAAATGACAGTATGGTGGACAGAGAGCAGCTTAATGAAGCCATCGGCCTCCTTAACAACATTCTAAACTCTTCAACCGTCACAACCGTGTCAGACATATTACAGCAACGGCAACAGCCATCCACAGCCCAATCCAATGCGGCCGCTGAGGAGGAAATGCGGCGGCTTTTCAGAGCCGGGAGCCAACGAGCCACCTCCACCTCCACTTCCCTTGGAGCTAACGCCAGCGTCAGTGTGAACCAAGTCATGCGACCTCGATATCAGACCCAACAGTATTTCGGAGGATGGACTTCAAGATCTAAAAAGAGGTGAGTTAGTACAGGGTTTCCACCAGAAAAGTTTTTAGGCCAGGTGGCAAACACAGAATTTGGTGAGGGCACACGCGGGTATTTTTTATGGGGGGCCAGCAGCTAACTGTTTTTATGGAGGCGCTAATGTACATCAAATCAGTGCTAAAAGCAGACTGGAGATTTAAAAATAGACAACTCGCCTCTTCCTACAAGTTGATTATCCCGCTTATGTCATGGCCATTTACAAATATAAAGTGAACAATATAAAATATTAGTGTAAGGCTGTATATGTTGAGGGTATCATACTCTTCAGCGGTTGCTGTATTAGCTCGGCGTGAACTGTTAACCGAATACACCAAGGCCTGAACCACACGTATATATATATTTTTTAGGCGGATTTATTCTTCCTCGTTTAAAAAAACTCTGTTCACACCACAGAAATATCTCGGTCCATACGAAGAGGAAAAAAGAAAACGGTCGCCTCTGAAGCCTGCAATATCATGCCCGGCCGATAGGTGGCAGGTTAGCAAAATGTGAAAACCACAGAAGAACGTTTTGAGCATGCGCAGTCAAAAACAGGAAGAAGAAGCGGTCTAACTGTCTAACCAAAACAAACAAACGGCTGAAGTTACCGGTAAGAAGATGGCGAAAAAAACTGATAAAATAGAGTCTTTTGTGTGGACGGACGATGAGGTGGACTTGTTACTTCACGTAACATCAAAGTACTACTACGGCCATCGTTGTTGTTGAAAACCTTTGCTTAAAGTGGCTTGTTGCTAGGCGCTTGACGTCATCGCGTCAACACCCGCTCCGTTGATAGCTACACGGATCCACTCAACCAGATATGTTTTTATTTCTCCACTTTTTTATCCGTTTTAAAATATCTCCGTTTATGTGGGTGAAGTCGCAGTGTTCGTGTGGTTGAGAGGCCCAGTTGGACGGAAAAATGTGCGTTTAGGAATATATCGTATTCGTGTGGTCCAGGCCTAAATCATAAATGTTCGGGGTGTGGGTAAAAAAGGAGCACAGGGACAACCTCTGTTGTGCCTCTCGAACGTTTTAATGATCAGCACCACGACCGTAGTATAACTACCTGTGTTACCTTCACTTGACTGTGGGAAATAATATCACTCCACCAACAACATCACAAAACTTTAAGGGGAGCGCACTTTTCCAAATAGTTTCTCAATCAACTGAAACATAAAACAATTTAATATCTCTGCTGTGCTTTAACCAAATTATGTAAGTTACCTTATCTTAGAAAAGAAAATAAATCTCATCTTACATACAGTGCCCAGCATAAATGAGTACATCCCCTATTGAAAGTAATGTATTAATCAATATCTAAATGAACAAAAGAACAGTTTCCAAAGTTTTGAGTTTAACAGAACATTTTATTTTAACCATAAGAAGAAAATGAGGGTAATATGATGACTAAAATTTAGCTTTGCTCCCCCCCTTTGATTGGGTTGTACTCATTTTTGCATCCTAATCTTAAATTGAGAAAAATACTTTTTTGTGTGCAACTTAAATCTTGTTTGCAATCAATGGTCCACATTTGGGGGAGTATTTTGTGGTATAGTATGTCATAGAAAATGTTGATTTTGAAAGGAAACTAAAGGATTTCTGACAAATCTGAAGAGGTGTACTCATTTATGCTGAGCACTACATCCCTTTCTTCAGATGGAATGTCCTCATTTCAAGTTATAAAAGATAAATCTCATCTCACATTAGCAAAGTTTAGTGAAAGTTTTGCACTCAAAATCTAAGGGATAAAAGTTTACAATTGTCATGACAACAAATAATTTTAGTTCTTTTTACAATTAAGTGGTTAGTCACAGCAGCCAATAAATATAACAGGGTGACATAACTGAAAGGTATGGTAAGGTATCGCTGCAACTGGTCACAAAGTCTTAAAATAAAGCTTGTTTTTTAGCTTAAAATTGTCTTGCAGCGTGTTTGCTATGATGGTTATTTTGTTCAAAAGGTGATACAATTCTACTTCAAAGAATAGGAGCAGCCTTACTCAGTGGCCTAACTGTGCACTTCATGTTGCTATGGTTATAAATTGGGCAGTGGATTAATTTCGAACAGTGATTAAAGTTAAGTCGGAGTACATGTGTGTTAAATGGTTTTGATGCACACCTGAGAGCCAGTCAGAAAAGAGCTTTCATCCAGACTGTGGCTTAAAATAAAAATAGCTGTCAGGATTCAGCTGGGCCCTGGTTCACTTTTTGTGGCTGGACTCAGGCAGGTGAGCTGCCCTGAGCTGAGTCAAGTAACGCAAGTAGTGAAACTAACGCTAAATGCAATGGTGAATGCTCAGAATGAGCTGCAGTAGTACTTTAAGTAATGAGTGTCAAGCTTACTGTGAGTTCCTGAGTTTTGTTTGGTGCCAGGTACTGTTTAAAACTAAGTATAAACAGTACTCCGTTATATTTCATATTAAATAAAAAGAATGAGAGACCTTAAATAATCTTATTCACATAACTTATCTATGGTAGTAGCTATGGCTTAAATTCATGCTTTTCAGATGTTACATTTGGTGTTTTTGGCTTCAAAAACGCTTGATATTATTCCTTTTGTAAGGTTGCAGGCCTGACTTGTATTTTAAAGTATGTTAAAGTGCAATCATGAGCCATTTGAGATAATTTATGGCATGTCCTGTGGCTCTGTTGCACCTTAATATATATCTCCTGTTGTGGCGTTAAACTCCTGCCCAGTTCTCATGCCTATGGGAAGACAGTGGGGTGTGAGGTATGCTTGGCTATGTGGTTGTCCACAGGATGAAAAATAACTATACAATTAAGAGAGTTATTATGTAACATCTCTTGGGATGCAGACTTTCTGTACATTTTATTAATGATAAATCATCATAAATAAACTGCAAACCATTTTCTTTACAACTGATACAGTCCAACAGGTCAGTCCAACTTGTTTCTGTGGTCATTCTAACTTTGTCGCTTGCACCATTCAAGTTTATGTTCCTCTTAGTGAGACTGAGCAGGCCTTTCATTTACAGATAAAAAAATGTATGTCACACATTATATGTTGAACAGGCTCTTTTGAGTATCTTTCTTTAAATGTTTAATTGTCCTGCCATGATTGTAAGTCTAATTATAAGTTTGCTAAATGACAAAAATGTAATGATGATGCTTTCATTTTAGGCCTACTGCCCCAAATCATCCTACCTTCACCAAGGATGTGATCCTATTGCCTGATCCCGCATGGGACAAAGTATGCAAACATAAAACCAAAAGGAAGCTGCATGAAAGCGGGTATATTTTAAGTGCTTTTGAAATGAGAAAAGCATGGGACAGTGGGACGGTCATCGCAGAGTTAAGAGAGGCATTCAGAGACCGAATTCCTGAGGATGTCAGGTATTGTCGGAGTGTTAAGATGCTGCAAATTATAGTTCATATGTTAATGGCTGCAGATTGGTTTTGAAATTGAGTTCTATTCTTCCTTTATTTTTTCAGTATTGAACTTTTGATGTCATGTGGAAACACACTGGTATCACCAAAGTTGCACCAGGGACAGGAACTTACCGGTTTGATTGTTCACAAGATTTTCAAGTCAAAGGCGATTTATCTTAGGCCATCACGCAGTCTTCCATTCTCGGTAAGATATTTTAAAATAATGTGTCTGTCTCATTTGGCCCATACATTTTCAAGGTTTGGCAATAAGCCTAACCCTAATGTTTTCTAAATACAAGTTTTTGTTGTTTTTTAGGTTGACAACTCAGACCCAGAAGACAACTGTGTAGAGGTGGACACTGCACAAATATCTACCAGTTACCATATGACTACAAGGGCCAGGGGAAACGATACTGCAACAGCACCAAATATTTCTGTTCGTCCTTTTACAAGAGTAAGAGCCGAACAGCCCTCTGCAACACTGCAAGCAACTAATGCTCTTGTGACCACAGCTACCCAGCCTCCTGCAACACTGCAAGCAACTGATGCTCTTGTGACCACAGCTACCCAGCCCTCTGCATCACAGGAGGCAGCTATTATCATTGACTTGGATAGTGCTGACACAGTCAACCAGACCCCGTCAAATAGCAGTGATGACTATGCTGTCTACCTTTCCATCATGGGTATGACATCAGACCTTTCTGATGATGATGAGGAGCTAAGCCAGGCAATAATGGCAAGCCTTGAGTCTCATGCGTAAGTTACTGATTCATATGACAATGAGTGCAGTAATTTTGGATATAGAGTGGCAAGAAAATGTCAGTGAACTCTTTGGAATTATCTGGTTTTCTGGATGAACTGATAATAAAATGTGATCTGACCTTCATCTAAGTCACAAGTATAGACGAACACAATGTCTTCAAGCTAACAAGACGCAAACTGTTAGCTTTGCTGTGTTTCTTTTTTTGAACATAGCCATTACATTTATAGTGCCATGAAAAAGTGTTTGCCTTCTTCCTAATTTCTTACTTTTAGGCATATTTTTCACACTGAAATGTTTAAGATCATCACACAAATTTTAATATTAGACAAAGATAACCTGAGTAAATACAAAATGCAGTTTTTAGATGATGATTTTATTTATTAAGGGAAAAAAGCTCTCCAAACCTACATGACCCTATGTGAAAAAGTAATTGTTAAACCATGAGTTAACTGTGATTAACCACACCCAGACCAGATTCCTGCGAGGCATGTTGAATAAGAAATCACTTAAATAAAACCCATCTGACAAAGTGAAGTAGGCTGCAAGATCTCAAAAACAAACACATCATGCCACGATCCAAAGAAATTCAAGAACAAAAGACAAACAAAGTGATTGAAATCTATCAGTCTATTACAAAGCCATTTCTAAGGCTTTAGGACTCCAGTGAACCACGGTCAGAGCCATTATCCACAAATGAAGAAAACTGGGAACAGTGGTGAACCTTCCCAGGAATGTTTGGCCTACCAAAATTACACCAAGAGCACAACGACGACTCATCCAGGAGGTCAAAAAGAACCAGAACAACATCTAAAGAACTGCAGGCCTCACCTGACTCAGTTAAGGTCAGAGTTCAAGACTCAACAATAAGAAAGAGACTGAGCAAAAATGGCATCATGGGAGAGCTCCAAGGCCAAAACCACTACTGACCAAAAAGAACACAAAGGCTCGTCTCACATTTGCCAAAAAACATCTTGATGATCCCCAAGACTTTTAGAAAAATATCCTGTAGACTGACCAGACAAAAGTTGAACTTTTTCGAAGGTATGCATCCTGTTACATCTGGTTTAAAAACAACACAGCATTTGATAAAAAGAACATCGTAGCACCAGTCAGACACGGTGGTGGTAGTGTGATGGTCGGGGGCTGCTTTGCTGCTTTAGGACCTGGATGACTTGCTGTGACTGATGGAACCATGAATTCTGCTGTCTAACACAAAATTCCCTTAAGTTTAAAAAAGTTAAGTTTTTATAAATAAAATCATCATTTAAAAACTGCATTTTGTATTTACTCAGACTATCTTTGTCTAATGTAAAAATTTGTGTGATGATCTGAAACGTTTAAGTGTGACAAATATGCAAAAAAGTAAGAAATCAGGAAGGGGGCAAATACTTGTTCATGACACTGTATATACACAAAATAGCTATTTTATGGCTTAAACTGTAGTTCGCACTGATTGTGCAAAAAGTGGGAATTATGACCTATGTTTATTTGACATAGCTGTGTGATGATAACGCTGTCCTGAAAATGTGATCTTATCCCTATCCCAGTGTTGTAGGACTCGAGTCCAGGACTCACAATCGAGTCCCACTCGAGTCCTGATTTGTGGGACTCATGACTCAACTCAGACTCGTGCGCTGATGGCTCGGACATGGACTCGGACTGGAGCTCTGGCTTTATTAGGACTCGGGGATGACTCAGAGGACTGGAGCTTATTTATCAATGAATCCTTTGTATTTTTATTTTTTTTAATTTGTTATTTCTTCTGGTATAAGGTCTTCATATCAGCAGGGGCAGATTTAGGATTGAAGAAGATCCGGGGCTTAGCCCAGACATTGCTTTTGAATTGTGGTTGAAAAGAACAATTAAAAAACAAAAACAAATAACACTGTCCTGGACAAATTAAGGCACTTTGCTGATGAGCAGTGGGCCAAATTACCTGTCAACAGGTGCAGAAGCCTGATTGAGAGTTACACAAAACACTTGATTGCAGTGATTGCCTCAAAGACTTATTCAACAAAATATTAGTTTACAGGTCCCATCATGCCTGTTTGCCCAATATATTATATGTTTCTGTTGAACCACAATTCAAAAGCAATGTCATGATTTTCATTAAATTTTTATTATTTCTTTTGTCAATTTCAAGTTATTTCAGTGATAGCTGTTTTTTCCTTCTTTAATAGGAGGGAGGGTATGAATAAATTTGAGGACCATATATATATATATATATATGTATGTATGTATGTATGTATGTATATATATATATATATATATATGTATGTGATGGCCTGGGGGTATATATATACTTCAAACATTTGAACTTAATACATTCTTGAAAAAGAACAGCAAACTCACAACACTTGTTGCTTAAAGGACCTCTTTCACAATACATGTAATTTTGCCCACAGCCCAATTTTTTGTTTATTGTGTGGTATTTGTAGTACACCCAGAGACTCCCAAGAATATACCTTTAGAAAATCCAAAAGTCATCCAGGGCCTGTACTATGACCTATTTTATGATCATTGCCATAGGTGTGAGCCAGGGTGCACACTTTACCCCAAAACTTACTCAAACACAAATAATAAATCATCAAATTGGGTCAAATCACCTTCACTGAAGTCTGGTGCATCTTTTGAAATCAAATGTAAAGCTAAGTATTACAATTGAAAGAAGTTATTGAATTTTAACTGGAAAAAAAGTAGTTTTTTTTAATGATTTTTTCAGCAAATTCAATTCTTTGGAGATGTGTCTGACCAACTTACAGTTGCTGTACACCTAAAATACTTACAAATTATTTGGCCACATATATATTCTCAAAGTGGGAAAAAAATCATCAAATTCTGAGACCGGTAAAGTTGTTCAATTAACAGGTTGGGTTACTGTGATGATCCTGTGAAGGCATATTATTGTCTCTGTCCTGCTGGAAAGAGAACGTCTGGCATGTGTGCACATGTTGCATCTGTAATCTATTATTTGGGATATTATAAACATTTTCAAAATCAGAAACCCCTCCAACCATACACAAGCAAATTCAAAGACTCCATTCTATGAAATAACCAGCCAATCATACATCTTATGGATTTCTCAGATTCCCTTTCCCTCACTATAGTTCCAGTCTACAAATTAAAATTGTCCAAGCCGTTGCTATGCAAAAAGACACGAAGGCCATAAAACAGATTACATGTATATATAAGCACTAGAAACAGAAATTGACAGAAGTAATGTTTATGTATTGCTGTCATTGTAGATATATACAATCTGATTACAACAATCCAAAACTGCATCGGTTTTTACTTGTATCAATGGCTCATTATTATCTCATCACAAAGGCATAATATACAGGCCCTTTGTGGCTGTTCAATATTAAAATGAATAACATTTCATGTGAAATGTTTGTTTTGAATCTAGCATTCAAATTCTAAAAGAAATCATACTTAAAGGATGAATTCTGAACAAATCTTTAAAGGTTCCCTGATATACAAGATATGGAACAGTATCCTGATTCTACCACAGTAACCCAACCTGTTAATTGAACAACTTTACCGGTCACAGAATTTGATGATTTTTTTCCCACTTTGAGAATATATATGTGGCCAAATAATTTGTAAGTATTTTAGGTGTACAGCAACTGTAAGTTGGTCAGACACATCTCCAAAGAATTGAATTTGCTGAAAAAATCATTAAAAAAAACTACTTTTTTTCCAGTTAAAATTCAATAACTTCTTTCAATTGTAATACTTAGCTTTACATTTGATTTCAAAAGATGCACCAGACTTCAGTGAAGGTGATTTGACCCAATTTGATGGTTTATTATTTGTGTTTGAGTAAGTTTTGGGGTAAAGTGTGCACCCTGGCTCACACCTATGGCAATGATCATAAAATAGGTCATAGTACAGGCCCTGGATGACTTTTGGATTTTCTAAAGGTATATTCTTGGGAGTCTCTGGGTGTACTACAAATACCACACAATAAACAAAAAATTGGGCTGTGGGCAAAATTACATGTATTGTGAAAGAGGTCCTTTGCGGTCCTCTGACAGCTAAAAAAGTTCTGTTGAAATGGAGAAAACTGTATTATTTCTTTTTAATGAAAACATTTTTAATTTGCATGTCGATTCTCAGGCTTTGCAAAAGTGAAGAGCTGAAGAGCATCTAGCCTCTTGGCTCAGACTCAATATTGAGGACTCAGACTTAGGCCCGGGGAACTTTTCTAGTACTTGGGCTAAGGTACTGAGGACTCGACTCAGGTGAGAGGGCTCGACTCAGATTTTTTTTTTTTTTTTTTTTGGTGACTCGGACTCGACTCGGACCGAAACACTGAGGACTTGGACTCGAGCTTTGGTGACATGACTACAACACTGCCCTATCCTAATACTTTTTTTCTTTTCTCTTTTCCAAACAGAGCATCTGAACAGCCAAACACTGAATCAGCACAGGAGGTGCTCCTCAATCTTGCATCCAAAATTGACGGTAGTAGAAGATGCAGGTTCAACATTAATCGAACTTCAGTACTGGATGGTGCTCTGCGGGGCTTCAGACGGCCGTCCTATAATCCAATGTACCAGATGTCCATCAAATTCTCAGATGACTTGGGAAAGGATGAAGAGGCTGTGGATCTTGGTGGCCCAAGGAGAGAATTTTTGCGGTTGCTTATGGAAGCTCTGGCATTGTCACCAATGTTTGAAGGAAGAGATGGAAAGTTGAACTTGGCTTTGGACAGTTCAGGTATACACTTTATTTTACGTTTGACTATACTGATTTATACCTTTTTCCCCCAGTGGTAGCTTTGTCCTAGGTTTTGTGACATATACTTTTTTCTGTGTTTTGTCTTCCGTGCCATATTTGCTTTAGCTCTAAGAGAAGACCGGTATTTTGTTGCTGGCCAGGCCATTGCTGTAAGTCTTGTCCATGGCGGTCCTCCACCAGGATTCATTGCACCAACACTGTATCGTTGTCTTGTCAGTGGCACTTCTTCAGTAATGCCAGTTTTGGAAGACATTGCTGATCCTGACCTCTATGAGAAGGTTAAAAAGGTAAATTCTCTGTAAATACACTCTTAGTTGCCAGTTATAGATCTACCTTGCTAAAACAATTGTAGTCTAATCCCACTATCTGCAATAAATCCTAGGCTTTAATGTCCAGTTTTTGTTTTTCTAGGGAGATGTTTATTCAACTGTATAATAACTTTGGAGAATGCAATTTTTGCTGTTAGTGAACTGTACTATGTTTTTCTGATTGTTTCTGGTTACTTTTTCTACACCATTTATTTCAATGATGGAAGGCTAAATAACCAAAGTACAAAAGTACAATGCGATCCAGTTTTACTGTGCTAAAATGTGCAGAATCCAAAATGATCATTGAAGTAGTATCAACAACTGCCTAAATTGTCAGAACTGTGTTATTGTTGTTTTCTAGCAGCAAGACACTGGTCAAAAGGAACCTGCAAATTTATCATATTGTTGGTGTTCTCGGTTGCAAAACTATGTTTTAGTTTGTTTCTCTCTTTCTATTGTGTGGTGTTTCTAGGTGTCTGAATGTACATCTTTAGATGACCTGATACATGCCACTGAACCGCTGCAAGATTACTTGGCAAACGCTGGGTGTCTTAGGCCACTGAAATGCATTAAAGACAAAGATCAACTGGTTGAAGATATTCTCATGTTTCAGGTGGTTCACAGAGTCTGTGGGGCATTTGAAAGGTTTGTGTGACACTCTTGTTCAGAATTCAAATCAGTGAAATTTTTATTGGTGATGACTGACATTTCCTACCAGTTTCCTCTGCACAAATACAAGAACAACAAAACATTGTAATATGTACTGTATAATTTTAATGGAGCCACTGGATAGCCTAGTGAACTAGGCTGACAAAATTCATATAACAATACCTCAATAAAGCAGGTTCCAAACAATATATGTAGTTAGCAACTCAATACTATGTGATAACATATGTTATTTGCACACATTACAACTATGTTTTCACCATTTTGGCACATTACACATATTTAAATACAATATATTTAATTTTTTTTCTCCTGAGTCCTATAAAGTGATAACTAACTTGTGCATTTAGGACTGAACTGGATTTGAAATTATGTTGGCAAAATCTGAACAGGTTTATTTTGGATTCACAGACATCAAACATATTTCACAGTTTGCAACCATATTCTGCTGGCATCATGGATTGTGTAGCTTTTATTCTGCATTAGTAAAGCAAGTCATCTTTTTCATTCTGCTAGTGTAATAACATAGAAATATGAACCCAATTTGAAACTGCCTTTGTTTGTCTTATGCATCATTTTTATAGATTTAAGGAGGGCCTGAAGACCCTTGGTGTTCTAGATGCAATGAGAATTCAACCAGACAGTTTCAGACCTTTAATGTGTCATGAACCATCTCCTCTCACTGCCGACGTAATGGATCAACTTTTCCACATCCGCCTGTCTGCTGTGGGAAGCAACAAGAGAATGGCAGAGGAACGTATTGTGGCATTTTGGAGGGATTACCTGCAGGATGTTGAAGGTAAATACTGCTGCTATATTTTCTTTACTCCTCTGTATTCCTGTTTTTGTTTTTTTGTTTTTTTTCTTTTTTTTTTCTTTTACAGTCTGTCTCTGTATAATTGACAGTCCTTACATTATATACCTTTTTGAATTTTTAGATATCTTTCTAGTTCTGTTAATGTTTCTTTTCTCATTCCTCTCCTTACGTCCTTTCATCTATCACTTTCCTTTTTCTCTTTCTTTGTATAATCTATTCTTTTGCTTTCTGCATGGCACTTTTAACTTAATGGTATAATGTGGTCCATTCTTATTCTTCTTTTTGGTGTTTGCTTGCTTTTCTCTGTGTTAGAGCAAGTGGGTCCATCAGCACTAGGTAAAATCCTAGCCTTTGCGACCGGTGCAAGTGTCATCCCTCCAGTTGGATTCTCCCCGCAACCATCAGTTGATTTCCTGCATGATCAGTCCATCACCCCTGGACGCCATTTGCCTATGGCAAACACCTGCATTAACTGCCTTAAGTTGCCACTACTTGACACATACGAGGCTTTCTGGGAGAGTATGGACTTTGCATTAAGTAACACACAGGGTTTTGGTAGAGAATAATTTTTGAAGATTGTGTGTTCCAACCACACTTCAGTGCTCAGGATCTGTTCAGTTAGTATGTATAAACATATGAACCATTGTTTTGGTTTTCTTTCCCCCCTTTGATTAGGTGTTTGCAGAAAAAGCAGTTTTTGGGGAAAATATGGCTAAGGATGTCATCTTTTACAGGGATAAGCTGAAAGTTTTTTATTTATTATTATTATTATTTTTTACCTTTTTTTGTCACTCATGTTTGATCAACACTAAATTGAGTATACAACTCAGGAAAAATACCACTGCAAAATTATTGGTTTGTCTGATTTTGGTATTTATAGGTATATGTTTGAGTAAAATAAACATTGTTGTTTAATTCTACAAAGTACTGACAACATAACTCCCAAAGTCCACATACAAATATTGTCATTTAGAGAATTTATTTGCAGAAAATGAAAAATTGTCATTTCTTAAAAATGTGCAGTGGACTCTTAATTTTTTCCAGAGCTGTATATCAAATTTGTGGTTGTGAGGCAAACTGTTTTGTTTTGGCATTTTGCATGAAAGCACTGTATAAATGCAGCCATTAACTATTTGTTACAAAACAACCCAGGGAGTTCTAGCACTTAGGCAGCTTTTCTACTGTTCACTAAGAAAATTCACCAGGCCTAAAAATAATTGTATGCCATGATTGCCATCATCAGTCAGTGGGTCTATGGCTTCGTTAACTCTGTTCATAACAGTCTGATTTACAATAAAGTCATTTACTGGAACAACAACATTGTTTTCAGTGTCTAACTGTTGAGGGGTGTCTTCACTGATTTCCAAGGTATCATTTCCAGCAAAACTGTCCTGCATTGCACTAGCACCAGCACTGTTAAGAACACCTCTATGCCACAGCTGAAGAGGTGTTTGTCCTCCCTGTGTAGATAATCCATGGTTGTTCCACTGACTTCTGAATTCTGCAGCTGCCCTTTGAACTCTAGGCAAGTAGATGTAGTGTAGACAAAACATATGGAGTTCATCTGTAGAATCCAGTATGCCCTCATTTTCCATGAAGGTGAAGAGATTACTGAAGTGGAAGGAGACAACTCTGTTTAACTCTGCCCACAGCCGTTCTATCCTCTGATTGTGGACACTACGTCCAGTTATGACACTGCCTCTATTTAGCCCCCTTCTCTCCAGCATATATCGGGCAACTCCTGTGTTCTCCATGCCGTGGTCACAGCGTACTCTCAAGGGAAGGCCAAAGCTCTGTACACCAGTACGAAACAGTTCCAGTACACTTGATGCCCTGTTGTTGTTTAGGCACTGCAAATATATGATGGTTCGACTAAAACCATCAACGCATCCATGAAAAACCATTCTCCACCTCACCAGTTTATGGTTTCCATCTATATGCCTGTGGGGAGAATAAAAGACAGCAATTACTACTGTATTTAGCCCTGTGATGCTCTGCAACCTGCCTGCATAACCCTGAAGTTTGGGCCTCCATAGAATGAATACCAATCCATCTAGTGATTTCCTGACCTGTCCATTCCAACTCAAGTACTCTACTTATTTACAGTTGTGAGGTACTTTTACTTTACTTATTTATTACATCTTGTGCTATTTTATACTTATACCCCATTACATTTTGGAGACAAGTATTGTACTTGTTTCCCCATTACAGTATGCTGACAGTTTTAACTTCCAGATTCATATTAATACAGTTGAAATTCCTGGGACACTGCTTAATTTCTTGTAGGCATCTTCAATATTATGGACTTATGATAATTTTGTGGCCTCTAAACTAAACATGGGCAACTGTCCGCATACTTATGGTTGAGTGTATGTTAAAGGTTTTAGCTTTGATTTGAGTTGGTTTACATCAATATTATGCAGTACAGGAAAAAACATGTAAAATTCAGTATAGCTCTTTAGCCCAGCAATCAAAGTTCAAGAGTAATTTCACACCTGGTTACTCAATGATTTTTGTACACCTATGTATTGTTTTAATATAGGTCTATTTCATTGTGCAGAAGTTTGTAACCTGAAGAATAAAAAAATGCGTAGCTGTCTACTTATGATTAGAATTGTATATTATCCTCTGCATTATGAGTACTTTTACTTTAGGTACTTTTAGTGTAATTTGATAATACTCATGCACTTAAAAGATTGAAAGTTGGAATTTTAACCTGTTATAAAGTATTTTTACACTCTGGTACACAGTAAATACTTGTACTTCAGTAAAACATTTGAGTTTCTTGCACTGCTTCTGTAAAGCTTTACCTTAAACATTACTATAAAGATTGGATTAGATTAATTTTATTGATCTGTTGGAAGGACTCCTTCATTGAAATTAATATCCCTGCAGCATTGTACAGTATACAGGAATAAAGGAACACAGTATATCAAAGTAAAAATCAATTGGCAATTAAAATATATGTATGTATCAATAAATCTAAATAATAAGTAATGATATGTATATAGAATATTTAAAAATAATAAATAAAAAATGGCTACTGACTAAAGAACCACGTCTTGTGCAATATTACAAGATAGGCCTACTCACCATAATTGATTGGGAGTTAGAACATTGTAAATTCTTCGGCGGATTGCACGACGACGACGGAAGGCCCGTCCAATTGGGTCAAGGTGTTGCAAGCAACGTCTCACACGCCAGCGCTGTATTCTGATGTTGCGTGATCGAAGGCCTCCTAGCACATATCTTTCTCCTGCGTTTGGTGTGGTTTGAAGGATCCCATTAACAATATCGGTCAAGGCCTCATCAGACATTGCTGTGTAGGCCAGTGGTCCAATTTGAAGCTGCTGTCTATGGCTGTACAATGTCCTCCTGCTGATTCCAAAGCATACAGCTATTCTTTGCCAACTCATTCCAAGGGACAAACAGTGGGTAATTTGTTCATACAATATATTGTATGGAGGGCGACCAGGATGGCCAGTTCTGACTGTTGGTGGAACTCTTGAAGTAAACATATCCATTTGTCTCATTTCAACTGGTCTTGAGTTTTCATATGAATTTAAAATAGAACAAAAACATGCATACAGTGTCTCCAGAGCACCTAAATGTCGTTGACTGTCACCTCCTAACTGATGGCTAATTGAGAGAAAAAAAGAAATTGTCCGTGCATATCCATTAAGCTCACCAAATAGCCTCTCCAAAATCATGCTGTCATGTCCACCGCTGTCAATTTCCTGTGCAATCCTCTGAACACACCTCAGTGTATCCGTGAAAAATACAGCAATGTCCTCCTCATTGCCATTTACCTCTACAAACAATAACTGACCTTGAAAAAGAAGGTAAAGAAGTACAAATATCATGTTTATCTTTCTAATGTTCCAACAAAGCTGTAAAGTTGTACTTAAAAGTACCACTGCTTTATTTAAGTGCTCCTTGTACTCCAATTTAGCTAGCTAGCAGTGCTCCAAGTGAGTGCAGGCTTTGTTTTGAGGGTTGCAAGCCCATGTGGGAAGGAGAATTCAAACTTCCAGTTTGATCAAACTAACTTCCTTTTTAATCATATAAAAGCGAGTTTGATAGTAAATGTAAGAGAGTATAGTAGTGTATGTGTGAGAGTTTGATAGTGAATGTATGAGAGTGTGATAGTATATGTAAGAGAGTTTGATAGTATATGTAAGACAGTTTGATAGTAAATGTAAGAGAGTTTAATAGTGTATGTATGAGAGTTTGATAGTAAATGTAAGAGAGTTTGATAGTAAATGTAAGAGAGTTTGATAGTAAACGTATGAGAGTTTGATAGTAAATGTAAGAGAGTTTGATAGTAAATGTAAGAGTTTAATAGTAAATGAAAGAGAGTTTGATAGTAAATGTAAGAGAGTTTGATAGTGAATGTATGAGAGTTTGATAGTAAATGTAAGAGTTTAATAGTAAATGTAAGAGAGTTTGATAGTAAATGTAAGAGAGTTTAATAGTGAATGTAAGAGAGTTTGATAGTAAATGTAAGAGAGTTTAATAGTGAATGTAAGAGAGTTTGATAGTAAATGTAAGAGAGTTTGATAGTGAATGTAAGAGAGTTTGATAGTAAATGTAAGAGAGTTTGATAGTGAATGTAAGAGAGTTTGATAGTGAATGTAAGAGAGTTTGATAGTAAGTGTAAGAGAGTTTGATAGTAAATGTAAGAGAGTTTGATAGTGAATGTAAGAGAGTTTGATAGTGAATGTAAGAGAGTTTGATAGTAAGTGTAAGAGAGTTTGATAGTAAATGTAAGAGAGTTTGATAGTGAATGTAAGAGAGTTTGATAGTAAGTGTAAGAGAGTTTGATAGTGAATGTAAGAGAGTATACTAGTGTATGTATGAGAGTATGATGGTGAATGTAAAAGCAAGTATGATTTATTTCTCAAGGGGCCTCCCATATATTTACAGTCCTGATGTACATGTTTGTTGTTTGACAGATGGTTATGTACATGTTGATATTTTACAGGATGAGATTTGTGATATTATAATATAAATATGGTGGCTATGTACATGTCTGGTATTTTGCAGAGAAACATTATCACATATAAATATAAATGTGGTTTATTGCACACTGGAGAGGTTTTTGTTATAAAGTCTGACAGCTGCAGGAAGGAAGGACCTGCGATACCTCTCCGTCACACACTTCGGGTGGAGCATCCTGTCACTCACGGAGCTCCTTAGTGCAGTGAGTGTGTGTTGGAGGGGGTGGGAGTCTTTGTCCATCATAGAGGACAGCTTGGTTGTAGTCCTCCTCTCCACCACCTCCTCCACCAGTTCCAGAGGGCATCCCAGGACTGAGCTGGCCTTCTTTATCAGTTTATCCAGTCTCTTCCTGTCAGCTGCTGTGATGCTGCTCCCCCAGCAGACCACTCCATAGAAGACTGCCGAGGCCACAACAGAGTCATAGAAGGTCTTCAGGAGCGCCCCCTGCACCCCAAAAGACCTCAGTCTCCTCAGCAGATAGAGTCTGCTCTGTCCTCTTTTGTAAAGTGCGGTAGTATTGTGAGTCCAGTCCAGTTTATTGTTAAGATGAACACCCAGGTACTTATAAGATGTCACCATCTCAATGTCCCTTCCCTGAATGTTCACTGGTGATGGGGGGGAGTGGGGGCGCCTGCGGAAGTCCACAACCAACTCCTTGGTCTTATCAGAGTTGATGTGCAGGTGGTTCTGCTGGCACCAGTCCACAAAGTCCTGGATGAGTTCTCTATACGACTGGTCGTCCCCGTTCGTGATGAGGCCGACGATGGCAGAGTCATCAGAGAATTTCTGGAGGTGGCAGGAGGGTGACAGGTGGGAAAAGTAGTAGTAGTTTTAGTTGGTAAAACCCAGTAACTGCAGTAACTGCTGCTTAACAGAAGGTTTTTTCTTGCCACCATGATGGAGGGATTCATGATTGGCTATATGGATTCATGTTGGGTGTTGGATGTATATATTTGTATATATATGTATATGTGTATTTTATATATGTATATATGTATCTATGCATATATGTGTATCCATAATATGAAGAGCTTTGTGCTCTATTGTAAAGTGTCTTGAGATAACACTTGTTATGAATTGGCGCTATACAAATAAAGATTGATTGATTGATTGATTGATTAAGAATGGGCCCACAGATACAGCAAGAGGAAGTTTGAAGAGCGTATGCAGTGAGTGAGTTTTTAATATCTTAGTGAAAATATAAAGCTAATTTTGACATCTTAAGGCAGGTGGGGCCTAGGGTGGACAGACCCCTGGTTGGTAACCAAAGGCCTGGCCATTTTTGGGACTGTGATAACTCAAGAATTCTTTCTATGAATCCTTTTAAACTTTGTACAGATGCCCCTTAGGGTAAAGGATAATTACCTGAAATAAATTAAGACTTGGTCTAATTGAAGTTGTCTGGCCTGGAAAGAGGGGATGGAGATTCAAATTTGGATCTATCAAGATCAGGTTCTTCATTTTTTAAAACCCTATAATAACTGTTAGAGCTTACGAACTCTAACAAGTCTCATGGCCCTTGTGACGTGCCATTTTGTCACTGGTGCATAAGTGTGTATCAGTTCTTGTAAATGGGAAAATTAGCTGAGAACACATCACTACAGATCACTGACCCAAGCCAAAATGTACTCCCTTTCATGTGGTGGTTTAATGTTTATTCACACGACAGATATTATTCACTCTTAACCAGCTCTATAGTCAATTTCTTCAAAACATACACCTTCACCTATGAAGCAAAAAGAAAAAAAAACAGCTTGAAATACTACAACATAAACCATGTCAGCCTCTCAACTTGACCCATCATTTTACTTTCACTGCCTGGCAGTTATACTCCTCCTGGAGGCTTATTACCCTCAGGCATCTTGACTTCTTTGTATGACCGTACATTGGCTGTAACTGTGGATATAAAGTTTTCTGTGCATCAGAAAGATAATCTTAGATCTTGAAGGTGTAGAACTACTGGAACCTAATGATGCACCAAGTACTTAGATGCCAGAAAATGGAGAATAGCTTCATTAAATATGAATACTATTGCTCAGAGGTTGGACAGGTGTTTTCCACATGTCATTGATAGTAACTGTTTGTCAAGACTGAAACACTGTGTGGTATGATAGGGCGCTGAGATCACACTGTGTGGGAGGAAGCATGACTTAGTTTCTGATTATAACCAGGGGAAAGACAGCTTGCATAGATGATGCTCATTATCCTAAATATCCCTGTTTTTGTGTGAGCGGCTGGTGGAAGGCATGCCAAAAAAAATGGCAGTTAATTGTCAAGTTGTGAACCCCCTTGAGGCTCATTTCCAGTCAACACTGTGCCCACAACATTTCAACTGTCACCCAAACCTGCACTGTCTCTTCTTGTTAGGCTCAGTGTGATACATTCATGTTTCCCCGACAGCCATGCTTCCTCTTTTTGGACTCTGAGAGAAAACTAGAATGACAGCGTTGCCTCTGTCTCGTGAGTTTTAACCATTAATGGTCTCACACGCAGAATGGTATGTGAATCAGTTGACCAGACACCCTACAGCATTAAATCTCAGCCTGCTTGTGACTCAGTAAGGGGAAGCACACACTTCTCTGCTGTCCTGCTCATGTGACAGGACACAAGATAAGCAGGCACTGATTTTTCACTCCTTGACATTGGCTGAATGGAGCAAAAAAGAAGGGTATAAGTAAAGCAGAAATTATATGACATATGCTGCACAGACTGAACTGACCTTTTTAAACTGTCTTCACTTTTGTACACCAATGCTTTAAGGCAAACTTAACCTACCACAGTGTAATCCCTCTGGAATGGGAGGGTACATTTTAATGTGAACTGCAGGCTCTGCTGTTGTTTTACAGAATGCACCAGAGCTACCATAGAAATGGTGCTCCACATTAAAGAAGCTAAAAGAATTAGGGAGGACTTTGTGTAAAATATATTGCCCATACATTGTGCATGCTCACACCACACCAAAAACAATAGCGTTGTAATTGCCGCGGTTAATCTGGTTAAAAACATAGAATGTCCATCAGTCCCATCTGTTCCTCCTCAATTTCTTAGGGCTGAAATATCATCTCAGGACACCGCAAATGATCTGTCCCAACAAATTACTAGTGGTACCCTCCCATGTTGAGCACAGCCTGTGTTGTTGAACATGACTGACCATTTTAAACTGTCTTCATTCTTGTACACCATTGCTTGGAGGCACACTAACCTAACTCAATGTAATCCCTCTGGAATTGGAGGGTACATTTTACTGTTAACTGCAGACTCTGCTGTTGTTTTGCAAAATGCACCAGAGCTACCATAGAAATGATCCTCCACATTTAAAATAAATAAATAAATAAATAAAAAATGAAAGATGACTTTGTATAAAAGACACTGTTCATACATCCTACATGCTCACACCACACCAAGACAACAGCATTGTGGTCGCTGCAGTTAATCTGGATAAACATATTTTTCTAAAAGCTTTTGAGATACTTAACCCTGAATTCATCTATTTTTGTCTCTAAGAGGATGAAATCCAAGCAGCAAAACAGATCAGACACATGGCAATTCCATTGACTACATTAATTTATTCATAGATTTGCTGTAGGGGTTTATGTTTGGTTTTTGTGCTTGAATGCAAATAGATGAAAACAGACATGCACACCATACTCTTGGTGATTTGTCTCAAAGATACTGTAATATTTTCACCACACTTGGATCCAAGCTCGTGGGGGAGACTTTATAGCCAAGCTTATGGACCATAACTTATTCCTTTAAGCCTCCTCTGAGGTTTTCTTTCGGCAGTTAAAAGGATAAAACAGCTATGCAATTTGCAGAGGTGTAGACATTTAATTGTTCTGTGTCATTTTGTTCTCCTTGTGCGTGTAAGAATGTCCAGGTCTCCTCACTATCTGGTACTTGCAATTCCCCATTCCCTCTAAGCCATAATGTAAAATCAGGCAAAGTAAACCTGTAATCAGAAGTCAATGAACCCTCTCTGTTTTGTTAGCTCAGTGGTTTTATGGCCGGTGAAAGCTGGATGCTGAATGCTTGAATTTTGGGGATAAATGATGGTGGTGCTGGTCATGAGGGTGTCGTATTGGCATCAGTGCCTCAAGCTTTGGTTAGTCAAAAACAGGAATTGATGATCAGGTTACCAAAAGGCAATGACATTTGTGATAGACCCCTTTATGAAAAAGTTGACTTTGAGACGAAATTGAACTGTAGTTGTTTTCTGTAAATATGGCAATGCCTTTTAATAGTCCAAACAAAATATGTTTATGATAATATTGCTCTGACCTGTGGGTGAATGGGCTTGGATTTGTTGATGTGACCTGCAGTGCAAAAGCGCTTTGAGTGGTCAGAAAGTCTAGTAAAGCTCAAGTCCATTTACTATTGACAATTTTTCGTGGGCCCCCTATGCTATACCAAAATTCTGCACCGAGTCTCATCGAGTTAGTGTTGCAAATTTTAATTTATTAGAACTTGAAATTATGACCCTGAAATTAATATTTTGATGTAGCTTTGTGCTGAATTAGTTTCTGAGTTGCCACCTAGTTCTTTTTTTTTTTTTTAAATCTTTTTAAGATAGAATGGGGGTCATAATATTATTTATAAAAGTACAAAGAAATACTATTGGTTTCTGTGTTTGCGCAGTCATACTTATTGAAATAACAATCCCTATTCCTGGTCTCATTTTGACTTTGTTGAACAACTTGATAAGGATTAAAAATGTTTTTTTGACTCCGGTGTGCCCTTTTTGTCTGAGCGTAACCCTCCCTCCACTTGATGCTTTTTGTTTTCATTTTCAGTTTGAAATCAGCTAATTAGTTTAAAGAGGAAAGATCGTGTAAGCTCCAGTCAAAATCTGACTTCATTCATTTTCACTCTTAATTGGTGCCAATTCAGTCACAAATATTTAAATCATAGATGTTGATCTCAAAAGGTCAGCTCTGTGACTAATAGTTTTTTTTTTCTTTGTTGAACTGTCATTAATAAACATAATAACCCTCTCAATATGAAGGCATAAAACAGTAAACACTGGCATGTCTGAGCTTTTTTTTTTTACTTCTTTGAGCATTTTAAAGCAACAGTATGTAAGGCCCTACGTTTTTCTGCTCTCTTGTAGACACCCTAGAGTAACTGCACTGTCATGATACAGAGCGCCTGCCTGTTTAAAATCTAATTTAAACGGCATATATATATAAAAAAAACCCCACTTTTGTCCTTTTAACTCATTCAGTAGTTATCAATCTGATCCAGATCTTAAGAAAGGTTTTTTTTTTGGTGCATATGTAACTCCAGAGCAGTTGTGTAGTAGGGTGGTGGGATTAGAACAGGACATGAGAGATGGGATGTGATATGTCTGAACAGAACTGTCACTTCAACACCCTGAAGATTCACTGTGGTGCACCAGGGCTCAAGAATAAAGAGCTGTGAATGCAGACTGACAAAAAAAAATATCAGCCTCCACCTCGTGGACCAGCTTCTCCTCAAGGCCTGATCCACTTGAATCCTCAGGAGAACAATGGCTTCCTGAAGGTCTTGGATGTAACTCTATTTTTTTGTGTCATCAAAGGTGTAATTGCTCAGTTTTCCTTCATTTTCTTTTGCGATCCTCATCCATCACAGTCCTCTTTCGCATCATAGCCTCAGCTTTCATGAAACTGGGCACAAGCACTGGTGACCTGCCATTCATCTGTGCCGTTTGTTTTCCTAACAAAGAACTTGTGTTCATGTCGTAAAGCAGTACGCACTTCTCGCGAGATGACCGTGGCACGCTGCAAAGATTTACATAGCACCAGTACAGATCTTCTCTGTTTAAAGACCATCCTCTATTAGACAGACTTTAAAACAATTACTTTAACGTCTAAAAGCTACATATTGTTGCTTTAAGATGGAGACATAAAGGTTGATAGTTTTCAAAAAGTGGCCTTTTGCTGTCATATCAAATGCCCTGCCTTCTAATTAAATGTTTTAGTTGAGCTGTTTTGTGTGATGCATGGCTGACCATGCCACATAGGAATATTTATGCCCTGGGCAGCTTGGAGTTTAATCTGCGAATCTGTTTTTGGCTCCAGCAGATTTTCTATGCCAAGCTCTGGGATTCAACATGACTAGAGCAAGGTGGATTTATCTGGAATCCATCCTACCTGTTGGCTCATGCCAGGCTTGAGTGTTGGGTATAACATTACTTTTATTGTGCCTTTTAGAGTAAAAGCCCCTTGCAGTTATTTTTCTGTTACTAAAATAAGCAAGCACCTGCGATCTCAAATGATGCTTTCATTTCAGGTGCTTTTATTTAGACAGTTTGCACTTGGAAAGTTGTTTGACTCATTTCCTGGTCTCTCTTTAAACTTTTTTTTTTCACAAAAAAATAATAGTCATACATCAAGCAGCATGTTTGTAGACTCTAATTTGAACATTAAAAGCATTAAGTGTCAAGGTGTTGCGGGGTTCTTCCTGGAAAATTATATGGCGTAGTCAGGAAGGTACGTTTTCACAGTTTTTAATTCACCAATCTCCCAACAGTGTCAAAAAATATATACAGGTGCCAGCAAGAAAAAAAAATATATATTTACAAAAGCTATGTACAAAAAAAATCAGCAATGGCTGCACTGGGTTCTTCAACAACCTCCAAAATCAGCTAAAACAAAAAAAACAGCAACACAGACCATATCAAAAACACTCACACAATCAATGGTTCTCTGCGCTCGTGTACCTGCCTTGTACTCCCAACTCTCAACACACACGGCCAAAATGGCTGCCATTTTAAATCATAAGCCCCTCCCAGTGGGCGTTGACAAAAAGAATAATCAAGCAAAAAATAAGCATTTCTTTCACATATAAACATTCAAAAATGCCTTTAAACCCATTCATTAAATAAGAAATATTCCCATTATCTTTTCCCCCAATTCAAATGTTTTTTGTCAGCCTCCCTCACTGCAGAAAAACACATAATTAGGTTAAACACATGTGGGGGTCATTTTCCCGCTAAGTGCCCTTTAAAACCCCGGAAGTAGGTGCGCCTCTGTTTGGCTGACGGTACATCTCACAGGGGCAGCGGGGAGGACAACTTGGCGTCCGTGGTGAGTGTTTATGTAGTATGTTTGTATGAATGTATGTGTAGTTATGGCGAGTGTGCAGCCTCGTGCGTACTACAAAACCTGTAGGGTGGTGAATCCAACTGACAGAAAGTGACCGCTGCGGTGGACCGGAAAGGAACAGGGGAAAGTCTGACGTGTGGTGTGTGGCGTGTAGCATGTAGCGTGTAGCGTGTAGCGTGTACCGGTCGCGTATAGTGTGTGTGTAGCGTGTAGCGTGTGTGTGCGCACCCTATCTTCACTCAGTGACGGGGCCGCTCCGTCACACAAGGAAAATGGATCTTTATTTTCACCTCAGCTCTCCTTTTTTCGAGACCATTTTTAAATTATACACTTTTCCTGATTTAAATAAACTTCATAAACTCAACTAATCTATGAATGTGTTATATCCAAAATATCACTGGGGTAATCAGGTGAAGAGCTCTAGTCTGTTTTGTCCAATTGGCCCCCATGACACCTCTTAGGGTTGGCGTCCCAGTGCCACCCTTTGTGCGAACTCACATTGAGCACCATGCTCATGCAGATTTCTACATAATGTTACCTGCCCTACCACGTGGCCACAAGAGCCTAAACAGCTGGTCACCTTCAACAGACCCAGGCTCCATTCATGCAAGCTCCAGGTAGTGGCATGCTAATACTACCTTTCCCAGTCCATTCACTATTATGTAGAGCTATACAGCCTCCAACTGAACGTGTGATTTCTTCTTGCCACAGGCAGATGCCATGACTGTTTTGAAAGTCTGCCCTGTGGCCTGTTACCCCTCCTCCCCCTCCCATCAGACACTGCATGAGCCAATTGGCACAGAACTGACCATAGCTTCCTGTAGCATCCCTGCCCCCTGAGATCTGAGCATTTTCAAAGGGGAGGGGAGAAGAGCTGTATCTGATCCTCTGCAGATGCAATTTTTTATTTTTTTTTCCCCAACTTAAAATAAATCTCTGCTTAATAGACACGATGTAAGCGGTCAAACTCACCAGGACATTGGACCTTTGAAGCTGTTGTTTTTGTTTAGGTAAAGCACACACTTTCACTGTAAAAGAGACCCATGGGAAAGTGTGTTGTTCTTTCTGCTATGATGACAAACATCCAGTACAAACATAAATGTAAGGATGTGTTTAGCTCTGAAAATGTAATGTAAGCACTGGGGCTGTCGCCTTTCCAAAACATCAAAAATTATACTCAAGTATGCACACTAATAACCAAAAAAGACCAGTGGGCCGTGTTTCCTTGCATATGAATCTTGCAATCTTTCCCATGATGGCCTTTACAGCATCCCTGGGGAGGACTTGTCTGCCACTGGGGTGTGGAGCCCAGAGTGCCTCCACCAAATACTTTTGCCTGTTCTCCATTTTCTCAAGGGGAGCTACCTATTGTTGAGGTTAAGAGAGCATGGAAGGTGAGCTGGGCAGTTTACTGCTCCAGGTGCCGTGGTGTGATGCTGAACTGTATATTGTGTTTATTTACAGTTCAAATTCAGATTGTTACTGCCTTGCTCAATTGGATACTCCAATATTGACTACAAGATGACAGCCCAAATAAGCACAAGATTTACCAAAATAATATAGTTTGGCTTTTGTTTGATTTGATTTAGAAATTCTAATGCCAGAATTCTACATGTAAAATTAAACACATCAATATGTTTTAATTACCCTTTCCCAACAGTCATTTTACTGACAAAACCTTCAATAAATGATAATATAACTATTATGTTAACTCTTTAAGTTAGCTTACTTCATCCTGCCAGGTTAAACATATATTTCAGCTTCTGACTTCCTTTTCTTTTTCTTTGGAGAGGGGCATTAAATTCCTTTAAACAGGACAGTGGATTGACTAAGGAGCATCTGGTGAAGGGAGAAGAGAGTGAAGAGGGACATGAAGGAAAAGAGCAAAAGGCTGGAGCCAAACCTTTTCAAAAGACAACAGCTCTTGAACATGAGGCTCTGCAGAGAGTGCAACTGGTCCACTGGGGCCATAGATAACTTTTTTGTTCCCCAAGCTTAAAATCTTCATTCCGCCAATCTGACGATCAAAAGTGCTGCTTAATTTGACACAAAGTGCTCAGTTTTTTTAAGCTGTTATATCATTTATTGATTGGTAGTCGATTATTAGATTCTCTCCACCTCAGACGGAGCTACACACCAGAGTACTGACCACATTTTAATTGTAGTCGTGTTTTCAAAACAAAAAAACCCCCAAAAACATATACATGCTTATCATCTGTGCATCATAAAGCCAGTGTGTAACCACTGCGACCTTCTCTTTTGATGGATTTAAGCAGCTTTTATTTTACACTTAAATTAGGATATAAACAAGTCTTTGTACTACATGGGAGAAAATCAGAGAAAAACATCACATACCCAGTTTCTGGAAAAATCTTATCTGGCAAAATAAGTGCTGCCTTGCTCAGTGTTGATAAGACCACAGTGATATGTCCTCCTTGTTTTTCAGGACACAAGTTTCCTGGGATGAACACAAAAGGACTTTTATAATTTAGATATTCTTGAGATTGCTATCTTTTCGTTCAGCATATTACACATAAAGAATAACAGCCCATAGCTGTTTTTACAAAATTAGAAATTTAAATCACTCCCTCATATCAGAGAGGTTCTTTGGGCTTTCGCTGCCTTGTACTCTGATTATAAATGCTTTGTGTTTCATTGAGTTTAGTGCCAGACGGATATGAAAGCATCCTTGGACAATTCTTTGAAAACATTTTTATTATTGTTTGATAATACTCTTGTTTAATCTCATTTTAGGGTGTCTGGTCTGTCTATATTATCCAACAACAAACGAGTCACTCATAGTAAATAGAGCTTTGGAATGTCTTCATGGATGATTCAGACTTGAGGTTGATACAATATGTATTAGAGGTTTAATGTTTAATCCACTGGATGTTATAAAAAACATCCTTTCAACTGCTAGATGCAATTAAGAAAAAAATATGGTAAAAAGTTAGAAAATGGAGCAGCTGTGTTCATGAACCAAAGTGACCCAAGTGTCAGACTAGACCCAGAGAGTGTGTGAACCCAGCTGTGACAGTTTCATTAATAATTTCCGACAAAACTTTTTTTTTTTTTTTTCATTTTAATTTTGGCATCATTTTAAAATGTCTCAAAGAATAATTAAACCCCTATGCCCTTTTTCAGCATAAACCCAATTTATGGCATCAGTTGGTCATATTCATGATAAGTTAGGGTCCAAATTGATATAAATATATAATTTCTACATAACTTTTGAGAAATACTCCATGATTAGTGTCTGCCCTCTACAGTATTGCTGAATGATTAATTGTGTTTCAAATATGACACCATTCTAGCCTCCAGCAATTATGAAAACAGGATAATCTGCATGAGACTGTTACGCTGCTGCATGTTGCACAGTGCTTCTCCTCCCTCACCCCTCCCCTCAAAGCAGCTCACCTGCTCTGCAGTGTTGCACCCATAAGTCACAAGCTCACATTTTTGGTGACTGATGAACTAAACTGTTAAATTGTATAGTCATACCCCAGAATCTCTTCCTACTGTGAGTGTTATAATAATAATAATAATAGTATAACCCATATGCAGATTTAAAGGGGGAAAAAGCTGTTTAACAAAAGCATAAAAAAGGCAAAACAAACTCTTCTTGCAAAAATGTAAAAAAAAAAAAAAAGTACTTAAAATGTCAAACTGCAAGAAAAAGTCAGAGAAAAACACTTTAAATACAAGACATTTACACAAGCAACAGGACAGAATGACATAAACTGATAAGGAGAAGAGGGAATGTTATGCACATGGAGGATAACGTGACACTGATGAAACTAAACAGACATTGGTGAATCAGGCAAGACAACTGAGACTGGACAGGCACATGAAGCAGGTGACACAGATGAACACAAAGAGAGAAACTGGACAAAGTTAACCAAGGTGCCCTTAACACCTAGATCATTTGAGAGTTCTGTGTTTTGCAGGGTTCATTTGACTATATTTGAACACCGCAATTGATCCCTGTTTAACTTAAAGGAACCACGTCTTGCTCACCTGAAAGAGGTAGCCTAAGCTCTTCCCGTTCCCATTATGCAGAGCACTGCATGTAGTCATAGCAATGCTGGCTGTAATGTAATGATCTAAGGCCAGCTGGGCCTTTTTGTGTGATCAGGCCCGCACCAAACACTGAAGTGTGAATATGAAGCGATCCAAAAGAAATATGCAAATGTTTTAAGCAACTAAACCCCCTAAACCTTTTTACAAAGTTGCCCTACTTTTTTCACATCGCAGGCTGTTTCTCTGTGGAAGCTTCTACAGGGTTACAGTGAAGAGTTACAATATTATTTGTCTCCTCTGTAGTTTGCTGTAGACACGGCAAATGTTAAAAGCCCCTTTTCTTTGTGCACTGTTTGTTACATTTATATGATAAGATGTGTCCAACATCTGTGTTTGGTCTGCTTCAAAATACAGCAGTGTGAATATGAACCAATCCAAAAGAAACATGCAGATTTGTGGATTTTTTTCAAGTGAATCAGAACAAAGTAGGGATGTAACGGTTACCAGTAAAATGGTAAACCGTGGTAAAATTTCTGACGGTTAGTATTACCGTTTCCTGTTTTAATTACCGGTAAACCGAATTTGATGACCACACTGTGTCATTAACTCACGGTGATGCTGCTCATTGCCTGGAAAAGCCGGAACTATGTGTCTGCTCCTCAGGAGAGCAGCCGCGGTCCCTCACAGACGGAGGGCACATGCGCAGTTTGCAATGTTTGGCCTCTTAAGGTGAAAGTTTGGCCGCGGCGGTGGGCGCCCGCACAGACTGTATAGCGGAGATTTTCCCCCTTGAAACAGACAAAGTCTGAAGTCTGGTCAAATTTTGGACATATAAGGATGGCGAGGGTGAACTGTTTGAAGACGGTCACCCTGTCTAAAACACAATGCTGTTGCCGGCAGAAGAAAAAGGATCGTGTGTGATTAAACTACCGTAACTC
>JBAMNC010002283.1:0-31385 GCA_037902135.1 Cetoscarus ocellatus | reverse complement strand
GGTGTTCAGGTGAACTTTTGCAGTCACCTAATGCTAACGGTCACTTCTGTCGTCGAATGTTTGGATCAAATGCTGCAAAGTGCCTTCTTGGATGTCACTATGATGTAAAAGCATAATGGTGTGCCCTCCAAGAGGGTTTTCACAACTGGGCATATTTACAGACCCCTATTCCAATGAAGTTGGGATGCTGTCAATGCAGAATAAAATGATTTGGAAATCATTACTGACTTATATTCAATTGAATACATTAAAAAGACAAAATATTAATGTTCAAACTGATAAACTTCATTGTTTTTTGCAGTTATTGACTTATTGTAAATTTGATACCTTCAGCACATTCCAAAATAAAGCTCTGTAGTGCAGTCGGTGGACAGAACATGATAAAATGTCCTAAAGGGTGACCTCCAGAAAGTGGACAAAATGCAGCAAAGGGCCCTCAAAGATGCCCTCCATTGGACATAACATAATCAAGTGTCCACTGGGGTGTTCTTACTGTGGAAAAAAACCCAAAATATTAGTGCAGTAAGGTGCTAACAGTGGACAAAACATGATTAATTACCATGTGGGATGCCAATCAGTTGATGTAGTGTGGCAAAGTGCTCTCAAATATGCCTTTTTTAAGATGATTTTTTTGGCCATTTTTGTGTCTTTATTGACAGGAGAGAGTGAGACAGTGGATAGGCTTGTGAAAGGGGGTGAGGGAGAGTAGGGGGAGGACACTCTGCAAGCTGGCCACGGGCTGGATTCGAACCTGGGGCCTGTTGCACAAAACCAAGATAAGGGATTAAGCCTGGATATCTTGGTTGTCTTGGATCAACTAATCCATGATGTGGTTGCACAAAAGCGGGATAGGGGGAAGTGGGATATGTTTTGACATATGTTACCATGGAGATTTATTCTGTGGAGCTAGCCTGCTCCAGACCAGGCTAAGTTCAGGATTTATTTAATATCATCCCCTTTCTCAGTCTGCAGTCCCCACAGATGGAAACAATATTTATTCCACTGCCCACCACACATCGTTATCACATTCAACAAGACCCACTGTCATTATTTAAACTTTTGTGATCATTTACTGCAATGATTTTAGATAAAATTATGATTTTATATGATTTTGCAATCATTATCCACATAATATAAATAAAATGCACATCCCATATTAGTTAAAATGAAAGTCAGATAGTCAGATGGTGTTTCTTTATTGAATAAGGATAAATCAGAGCAGGTAAACCATCAGCTCCTTTAAAACTGACGTCACACAGTGCTCAAGAAGATGGAAAGCACAGAATCAAAGCATATTATAAAAGACAAGAATAAATGCACATTCAAAGGTCTGTATATAATCCACGTCTGCACACTGAGATAACTGCAGGACAAATCCAAACACAACAGATGAACAGACAGATGAATGATGCAGCAGCCTCTCTGCAGGCCTGTATACAGCACACACATCATAACAAAATAATTTCAAATTAAACACATCTGTCTGACATTGCAGGTCATATTTAACTTACATTTACAGCATGCACAACTAAAACAATATGAGACGTATTGGTCTCTGACCAGCCAGCCACTGTTGTCTATGTGTGAGGACACTCTGGGGGTCTCTGTACTCAAGCAGGACACACTGTAGAGGTCATCATAGGCCACAGGGATGTCACCTGTCCTGTCTTGACTGACCCTCAGGTTTTGGTGACAATGAAAGCATGCCTTTAGGAGGCCAAAAGTCATTTCTATTCTTGTCCTTGTCCTGTCATGGGCATGGTTGTATGGCTGCTGTGCTCCCTGAGGGTCTGTGAAGGGTGTGAGGAGAAAAGGCTGGCAGATATACACTCTGTCCCCCAGCAACACACCTGAGAATTCACCTGTGAAAACAAAATATCTTCATCATAACCTCAGAAACAGAGACAGTCTTCACACAGCCATGATGTTAAAGTGGTTATCAATAGAGGCTGTGGGGCTCACCTTGTGATAAGTGCTGGTAGACTGCAGAGGTCAGTTTGCCACAACACTGCTGATCAGGCAGTCTGCACTGCAGACCACCTGAAACTGTAAGATGTAGACAATTAAACCAATCAATGTACATCACAAGGAGTGCACAGTGTTCATTAAATTACAATATCAAAAAGTCATTTTCACCTGAACATTAATGCTGTGAAAGGACTTCCTATTCACAAAATCACCCTCAATGGATTTTCGTACTTATGATTAATTACAATTATTATTATTTGTGTACCTATTTAAAGGGTTTTTATTTTATGGTAAGGGTATTTATATTGTATTTCAGAATTTTTTGTATGTGTTTGTAATTTGTTAAGTATGTGAATTTGGTGACACGTTTTTCTTATAAATTAAAGACAATGGTAAAAACATTGCTGTTTGATTTCTTATGTAAGCATATGTAAATCACTGATGGAGGAGGGCATCATATCAAATCTTGCCTAGGGCCCCACATTGGGTAGAGACGGCTCTGCAAGCACGCACAAATTCGTGCACACTTGCATACATATAATCCAACAGCATAGAGGCATGGATCATGAGAAGCAAACAAGGATGTTTTAATTTCAGTCTCACGTGCAATTCAACAAACTCATAGTCAGGACACAACTATGATTTCGGAGACATTAATTTACTATTTGGACTGATACTGTGATGTTTCAGCCGAGTATGGAGTGTGTGTCAGTGCACTACTTACACATTCAGGCGGTCTGCAATGCTTTGCCATGATTCCTGTCTTTGTTGTATCGCCGTGGCGGTGTTTCCTCTGTTTTATTAAGGTCTTTTACCCCCTCATACGCGTCCATGAAGACTTCCTGCTCTGATGAAGAGAAGCATCCCGCTCTTGTTGTCATGGTGAATCCGTGATTCTGTTATCGATTGCGAGGTATATTTAAGGAATTGCATGCACGCACTGATCCAGGATTGTTTACAACTGGCTTGATGAACCCGTGTGCTCTCATCCCTGCTTGGTCTTTTGTGCAACCAACTAAGCCTGAACCCTCTAGTTTTGGATTCGATGAGCCAGGCTTAGTCATTTATCCTGGATGTCTGAATCCTACTGTCATGCAACAGGCCCCTGGACCAGCAGAAGCATGTATATGGGTTGTGCCTGGTTGCTTACCACTTCACCAAACCAGCACTCCCTCCAAGATGCACTTTAGAGGGAACAGGTCCTGGAGAGCCCACTTGGAAATTGTCCCTGTGGTTGTCCTACCATTGGACAATACATGAAAAAGAGCCCTTGAGAATGCTCACCCAGTGGACAAATTGTGACAGAGAGCTCCCCAGGAGGCCCTGAATCTGATAGGGTGCTCTTCAGGTTTCCTCCAAGTGGACAACTCATCAACGAAACACCTTCTAAGATACCTCTCAGTGGACAAAGGTGATTAAACACCCTCACATCTGTCCTGCAGTTGACAAAACGTGATGCAGTACTGATGTCTCCACTGTGGACAGAACACAGTAAAGTGCCCTGCTGGGTGTCCCTCTTGTTTACTAACACAATGAAGTTCCCTGCAGGGTGCCTCACAGTGGACAACACATGACTGAGTGCCCTGTTGGGTGACACTCTTGTTTACTAAACACAATAAGCCCCTGCAGGGTGCTTAACAGTTGGAAAAGCATGATGTCTCCTGTGGGGTGTCCTTCCTGAAGACATGTTAAGGTTAAGAGCCCTGTAAGGTGTCCCTCTGCTGGACAATGCATGATGAGGTGCATCAAAGTAATGACCTCTTATTAAGAAATGTTACACCATAATGAGGGTTTCAGCTGTTTGATAAAATAAATAAGACAACACTTCACTGGTGCTGCACCTCATACAGGGAATTAAACATCCAGCACTTTCTAAAGCACCCCCACCATCACTGTGTGAATGTGGTTAGGTAAATAGAAAAGTGCTCGGCAGGACCTGTTAAACAGATGAGGATGTTTACATTTGACTTTCCTTTGTCACAGTGAGGAGGACTCTCTGGTGGCCATGTTGCGGTTCCAGGAGTTCGAACGCTCCACAGTGGACACAGAAGGAGCCATGGGACTGGCGGCCATCTTGGCAGGACAACTTCCAGAGTTTAAAGGCAAAAAGTGAGTCAAAACCTTTCTTTATTTACCTTTAGGGAGGTGAAGTTTGAGTCTATTTGCCAAGTTAGTGCCATTTCATACACCAATGTGAAAGCTGTCAGTCAAACCCTGGTGTGGAAAAGTGCACAGAGACCAGTAGAAAAGGTCAGTCCTATGATGCTTTATGGGTCATTTTAACATCAGAGACTTTGTTACAGATCAGACTTTAATATAAGGGGCCCGAGTAAATGGTAAATGGACTTGAGCTTATATAGCGCTTTTCTAGTCTTCACACCACAGGTCACACTTACCCATTCACACCCATTCGCTCACTGATGGTTCAGAGTTTCTATGTTAGTTATCCATCAGCATCAGCTAACACATTCATGCCCTTTCACGCCCATTTATGCTCCACTGACGCAGCAGTGGGAACAACTTGGGTTTAAGTGTCTTGCCTAAGGACACATCGCCATGTGTCACCCGGAGCTGGGCTTGAACCTGCAACCTTCTTATCACTGACCAAGCGCACTATCCAGCTGCACCATTCCTGAATGGTTGTTAACCCCAGCAAGACTTTCAAGACGTTAACATGACTTTGGAAACTTGTGCACAAAATGGCGATTGCAGGAAAAATCATCAGGTGGAAGGCCAGCATAAGGGTGACTAAAATTATATTAATAGAAGCACAGAGACTACCACAGTGTTGTTTGACCTTTAATGACAGGGTCAGAGTGAAAACTGCCAACACAAACACACTGTGACTTTGACAATGTCAAGGCAGTCACACAATGGAATACTAAATGACTTACGCAGACTTTTGTTCATGAAACACAAGAGAATACTAAGAAAGAGGCTCTCAGACCTATGATGGTGAGGTAATGGGTTGCAGAGCACTAGTTCAAGAGTCTCTAAAGATCTAAGATGTCCTTATACTGCAGCTTTAATGTGTTTTTGTTTCTCTGTCCACATGCCAACATTTATTTAGGGCAAACTGAAAATGCAAACTTGGTAAAACCTCCCCCAGGGTTAAGAGTTTCAGAGACGCCCTTTAGGTTTTAGACAGGGCTTTGGGCCTAAAACCTCAAACTGCTGTGTCATTTTGACTTGATTAAAAAATGTACTATGTACAAACCCTAATTCCACTGAAGTTGGGACGTTGTGTAAAAACTAAATAAAAACAGAATATGGTTATTTGCAGATCTTTTTGACCTGTTTTCAGTGGAGACAGGTGTGGACTGCAGCAGGTCAGTCTAGTCCCTGTTCAGTGGAGACAGGTGTGGACTGCAGCAGGTCAGTCTAAGACAGGTGTGGACTGCAGCAGGTCAGTCTAGTCCCTGTTCAGTGGAGACAGGTGTGGACTGCAGCAGGTCAGTCTAAGACAGGTGTGGACTGCAGCAGGTCAGTCTAGTCCCTGTTCAGTGGAGACAGGTGTGGACTGCAGCAGGTCAGTCTAGTCCCTGTTCAGTGGAGACAGGTGTGGACTGCAGCAGGTCAGTCTAAGACAGGTGTGGACTGCAGCAGGTCAGTCTAGTCCCTGTTCAGTGGAGACAGGTGTGGACTGCAGCAGGTCAGTCTAGTCCCTGTTCAGTGGAGACAGGTGTGGACTGCAGCAGGTCAGTCTAGTCCCTGCTGTTGTAACTCGAGCAGAATGTGTCTTCATTGTCTCTGAAATAAGCAGGGACGTCCCTGAAAAAGATGGATGGCAGCATGTTGCTCCTAAACCTGTATGTACCTTTCAGCATTAATGGAGCCTTCACAGATGTGCAGGTTACCCATGCCATGGGCACTAACGCCCCCCCATACCATCACAGATGCTGTCTTTTGACCTTTGCTCTGATAACAGTCTGAGTGGTCCTTTTCCTCTTTAGCCCGGAGGACACCACGTCCATGATGTCCAAAAACAGTCTGAAATGTGGACTCAGACCACAGCAGACTTTTCCACTTTGCCTCAGTCCATCTCAGATGATCTCGGCCCAGAGAAGCCGGCGGTGTTTCTGGGTGTTGTTGATATTTGTCTTTGTCTTTGCATGGTAGAGTTTGACCTTGACCTTGTAGATGTACAGATGAACTGTGTTAACTGACAATGGTTTTCTGAAGTGTTCCTGAGCCCATGTGCTGATATCCTTTACAGAATGATGCTGCTTTATAATGCAGTGCTGCCTGAGGGATCAGAGGTCACAGGCATTCAGTGTTGGTTTTCTGCCTTTCTTCTCACATGCACATTTCTCTGGTTCTCTGAATCTTTGATGATATTTTGGACTGTAGATGATGAAATCCTGAATCCCTCTGCTGTTTGTATGTTGTTGTCTTTACTCTCATGTGTGATCTCAGAATCCAGCTGCTTTGCTCTGTAAGATTTTTCAGTGAACTCTGCTCCAGATTCTCACCCACTGATGAGGGCATGCAAATACCAAAGCACTGCATGACTGGAACATCATGTGAATTAAGGGCTTACTCCCAGACCATTGGTCACTGAACTCTACTGACTTGAACATGACACACTGTGTCCACAAAGTTTCAGGTGTATTATTTTATTCTTTCCTCACGGCCTCATGACAGAGATCCGGCACACTTCTGGAATACTTTAAGCCCTAAAGATTGATCAGCCTTTCTTTAAACCAATTAATCATCTAAGCAATTAATCAATCAACCAATTAAACAGTTAATAAATGTCTTAACAGTAGCTCCTACTGAAAATAGAGAAGCCAAAAGAGATTAAAAAAAAAAATGACATTAAGCTGAGTCATGGTATGAGAAAACCAGTGACAGCATTCAGCCCTCTGTACACATAATAAACATAAAAACCTAATTATTCAACTCTAAATCAGTTTTAGAATAATTAGGTAAGTCCTGCCTGCTTGTGATGTAAGCCCTGACATTAGAGTAACCGCTAAACTCAGTGGAGTTAATCTGTTTGGCCTCAGATGATCAGGACTCCCTGAGAGTGGATCCATGTCATTCCTGCAGGGCTGCAGGGCTGTTTAATGTCTGTACTGTGTTGGTTATTTACTATAAAGTATTTTTTGTGCAATAATCACACGTGCATACTGCAAATATACAGAAGTTTTTTTGCTGAGTTGCTGTGAAAACACATTAAGGGTTTTGTAATTATAATTAAGTAATGTTCCCTGTAGTCAGAGTAGATCCTCAGCTGCTGCTACAGAAACATTTGGAGCTCTAACATCAGCTCTACAATGAAGACGGGACGTCCCAACAGCTGGTATCATATCACTGAGCGTGCACTCATTTAGGTAGAGATGAGTATGAGCCTCACTCTTTCTCTGTCCTCTAGTGTTTACTTTACAGAAAATCAAGACATTACATTTCAGCAAATCATTTATAGAGTTAAGCATTAAAATCGTCGAAAAGGCTCTGAGGACATTAGTTTATGTTTTCATTCTTGTAACCAACACAAAACCAGTGAGGTCTGATTAAATCTCTGGACAGTAAGCTTTTTAGAAAACAGTTACATCCTTAGATTTTTAAACACAAAGTGATGAAATAATTGACTAAATAAGTCTTCCATTGGTCAGTTATTTACATTATTTTCATTTTCTTTCATTAAATGAAACTTTACGACCAGTTTGGTTGTCACATTAAAAATAAACTGGACACTTGACTGAAGGAAAGTCATCTGCTCAGAGAAAGCCTGGGCAAACATTTTCCATAAAGAACATCACAAATTAATCAGGATTCCAGTGGCAGCTGGTGCCAAAAATTTTAAGGGGGGCGCAGCCTTGGAGGAAACAAACCAAAGAAGTGCTCCATACTACAGTGAAAAGAAATAATAAAGACAAAACATAATCACAATGTGACCTACTTTGAACAATGCACTATTTGAACAGAAATTTTGCCCTCCTTTCCTTCTGGGCTGCAAATTTCTCAGTGACCCTCTGACTGAAGTCCATCATCTCTGTCTCTTTTTCATTGATAACATGGCCAGTGCATTCAGCCTGTCCTGGTTCATGGTGTTTCTCAGGAAAGTTCTAAGAAGCACCTCAGCTTCTGCAGTGGTCATGGGTGTGGTGATGAGGATCTTTAGCAGAGTGACAGTCTCTGAAAATACCTCTCCAAGATTATTTTCCATCAACAACTGGATAAGGTCCACAGCACCACAGCAGGCCTTGAACTCCTCCTTGCTGTACATAAGACTGAGCTCTGTCTTCAGCTTTAGTTGAGCACTGGGTCGGCCTTCAAGGTGCTGCTGAGGGAATCTTCAGGAAACATGGTGTGGTACTGTGTGAATCTGTCATTAAAAATACATAGAAAAACACATTTTATTACCAAAAGTTAAAATCAGTATTTACTGAAAAAAATCAATAAAACAGCCAAAGTTTAACCTGCTCCCAGAAAATAAAGCTGTAATTTATGTCATTTTCTCCATTTTCTGAACATGTCTTGTGTCGCCTGAACAGTGTCTTATCTTATACATGATGTCTCATGGCTCAAGATTGTAAACATAAACAGAATCTTATGTACCACTAAACTGATGCTTTAAAACTAAAGGTAAAACTATGTGATACAGTTTTAATATAGATTAACTGTAAAAAGTATGAACAAAACAAAAACAAAAACTAAATAAGAAAAAAAATCAGATACAAGCATGCAGCACAAAGGGCAGACGGCTCACACCAGCTGACCGATTCTCATAACTGAAATGGAGGCTGTCAGTGTTTGGATGACATTTATAGTTTTCAGCAAAACAACTTCAAATTTTAAAAAGTGAGAAAAATAAACTTTACATTACAGGAGTCTGTTTCCATCTGCAAAAACTTTTGAATACTTTTACTTTGTACCGTTATGTGCAGTATTCAGTCAGCAAAAAAAAAAAAAGAATGTATAATTTCTGTATCCAAATCCAAAAATCCATTTTATTATAGCAAGTAAACATATAATATACCATTATATAAAATAAAAATATTGTATATATTTATATTGGTATTTATTATTTTATAACACATGTTTAGTTGCCAAAAAAACTACAAAATTTAGAGACAAGATGATACATTTTGTTGGTCTGTTTTCATTGATTTTATTCTGTGCACAATGGTACAAGCTGGAAAGGTACAAGGTAAGTGTCAAATCTAAAAGCTCCAGTAGATTAAAAAATAATTCTGTAATGGACATACACCTAAGAGGTAAAGAACTTGTGTTGTTTACACTTTTGGGACTAAGAAAACCCCACTGTTTTCACCAGTAAACTGCAACACATAACTTGATAGCATTATCAAGTCTTCTTTTTGTAATTTTTCAAAGGCTTTCACACAATGTAACAGTAATATTTAATGAGCACTGCAATAAACCTCTGACTTTGTGTGTATCTGTTTTAAACTCTTCAATTGTGTGCATTGTTCCTGCTTTGCCATGATTTTTAAAAATATATTTTTTTATTGGTCCCTTTATATAATATTTTCATCAAAATAATGCATTAATTTTGTCAATTACATTTAAAATTAACTTCTAGTAGGGTAAAAACAAACTTACCAACCCAATAAAAGCCCCAATACCTTCTAAAAGTATGTTGTTTTTGTAAAAATATGCAAGAATTACAAAACTTTATAGATTTTTTAGAACTTAAGTCTGCAAAAGGATAATGTTCTACTGAACAAAGAATTTATATCCTCTTGGCAAACTCATTTTGTGGCTCCTGATCTATAGTTTAGTGCCATGTGTGACATAAAATGGAAAACTTTGCCCCTGAATTATGTTATGTCTACTAGGAAAGACACATCCTAATCTAATCTTCAGTGTAGCCTCTTCCTGATTTTCTTCTCTAATGCAATCTCACCTCTTCTGCGATCCTCTGATGGATCTCTGGACGAAGTACCTGACGCCTCCTCGGTGCATGGGAACATCGGTCGGACGCGTGAGGATACGTGAGATACTTGCGCATGCGTAAATCATATCTGCGGCGGTGACGTGTCGATATGATTGACGGTGCTCGTTGTCCAGTCACACGAGGAAAAGAAACACCAGAACAATACTGATTCGCTGCCAGTCCAAGTGGGAGTGTGCGGGCGCAATTGCCTGCGCCCCGGGGACAAAGTTGAAGCAGCCAATCCCAAAGACGCCTCAGGTCACATGCTGAGCAAAAGTTTAAGGACTTGCATAGACACCCATTAGGCCGGCGCCCCTCCGTACGTAAACTAAGTATTCACAACACAGTTACTACGTATAAACATTGTGAAACTCCTTTCATTGAATAGTGACAGGTGCTGCTGACAGACTATTACTGTGTGGTAAAAATGAATGTTTTTATCTGTTATTTTTTATAATTTAATGACAAATTATGTTGCGTTTAGGTAATCTTTCTAATTTTGGAGGGGGCGGCGCCCCAGCGCCCCCTATTGACAAACCGCCACTGAATGTGACTCATGTTTTGTACTTAACTCTGTACTCTGATTGGTTGCAATTAAAGTGATTGACAGAACAGTCATCCAATCACCTGCTGGATCTCCTTTGGAAAGGTTCTGTCCTCCCCTAAGGTTCTGTGTGTGGAAGTATATCTGTGCTATCTGACTCTGAATTAGAATTTCTAAAGCTAAAGTTTTTAGCATCAAAATCAGGCATTGAATTTCAAAACCATAGAATATCTAGCATGCATTTTTTTTCCATTTATTTTTTTTCTAAATGATAACAAAAATTCAGTGTACAAAAACTGATGTCTCAAAATATTTAGTTTTTTAAAATTCAATATCAAAATTTCAACATCAAGATATTCGGTTTAAAAAATGTAACATCAATGGACAGGGATTGATTGCTTCTCCCTGGTTGCCTGGAAGTTTTCTCTGTCTCTTTTCACATTTTTTTTATGTTGAATTTGTTTACAACAAATTCTTTGCAGCTGAATCTTTTGAAGCCGATTTTTTGATGCTGAATTTTTTGCTATTGAATTTTTAAAAAACGGAATATTTGAGACATCAATTTTTTTTACACTGAACATATTTTATCATTGAAATAAAAGTGGGAGGATAAAAATTGCTTGCAAGAAATTTGACAGTTTTGAAATTCAAAGTCTGATTTTGATGCTAAAAAAAATTCAGCTTTAGAAATTCTAATTCGAACTCAGATGGCACAGATATACTTCCATATCTGTGTCAGGTTACCAAAGTCTGTGCTGGGGCTGTAGCTGCAGTCTTTGTTCTGCCATCATTGTTGCACTTTGACCCTGAAATACACATTCAGCTTTGAGTGATGACATTGTTTAGCTGGCAGGAGTTTGGTTGTCTTCTGTACCATGAAACTAAGATGCAGCTGCATTTAGGCTGCTCAGGAGGCACTTGTATATTGGCTGGAGGGATGTGTAACCATATTCTGCACAAACTGCTGAACGTTTACCTGTTAAGAGGATTGGAGTCTGACAATGTTAGCAATGCAAAGGTTAGCCGTATTCTGCTTGATGTTGTCAGTGAATGCTGTGTTTGCTTTAACTGCTGTAATATTCTGCCAAATTCAAGCCACAATGCAGACATCCTTATTGATTTGCTTTCCTTATTTGGTTATTGTTTTGTTTGGATTGCTTTCACACCTTTTAATGTGTCCATGGGCAAGACACTTAACCCCAAGTTTCTCCCACTGCTGGCTGCATCAGTGGCGTGTAAATGAGTGTGAAAGAGTGTGACTGTATCAGCTGATACTGATGGAGCACTGACTTCATCCATCAGTGAGTGACTGTGAGAGTGAATGTGTGTGAATGTGTAGATACTCAGAAATTTACTGTGAAACACAGAGTGACATTCTAGAAAAAACCCTGAACTGCATCAAGTTGATCTGTCTAGCATCAGATGAATCATGACTCTCCCTGTGTGTGTTTGCAGGGTTGTTGTGGTAGTGAGCAGTGCCAACATGGACCTGGAGCTGGTCCGGCAGTGCGTGGACCGAGCTCTGGTGCTGGACGATCGGGTCAGTAAGTTCTCGGTGCAGCTGGGAGAGTGGCCAGGAGACATGGCAAAGCTGCTGGACTTCCTGTCCAGAGAGGATGTCAGGTACGTTCACCTGCCGGCCATTTAAAGATCCCCGCTCGGTAAAGGTCCAGACCGATCTGTTCTCATGTCTCTGAGATTCCTGACTCTGTCCTTCTCCTCTCAGGCTGTTGGACGTCTGCCATCGGAGACAAGGGGACAAAACTGATCTGTTCAAGGCAAAGGTGAGAAAATAATCTCTACTCTCTTTTCACCAATGTGGCCCCCTTTGGTAAACAAAGTTGTCCCATTATTTTTGCAAAGATGAAAATAAAAAGCCTGTGGTGCAGTCCCACACAGTGATGAAGCCAGCTGACACTCCTTTTGTCCTTCTACACTGATCATGTGACTGGAAGCTACTACTTTGAATCAAGTCCAGAGCCCTGTAATGATGATCTTATTTAGCTGAAACACTGAAGGCTACCTGAGAAAAAACACAGATTAAAACTATGAGTTAAAACAGATCCAAAATCCTACACTGTAACAATGATTGATCATATTTTTGTGAACAAATAGGATGTTTTGCTTTTTAAATACTACTTTTAGACTCTAGTACAAACACCTGGAATTATTCAGCTCTCTTAACTTCTAGATTTGTGCTGGTCACTAGTCTGTCATGAGTGAGAGTAAAATGTCTCTTCACGGTTGCTAAAGCTTCTTGTTGCTGTGTAAAATCATAACAAATGTAAATATTAGTCTGGTGGAGCAGTGACCATCACATTCCTTTCACAAAACATTGTGAGATGGAATAAGTCTACTCTATATACAGGAAATGCCACAATTTTGTTTACTCTCACTGGCCACTTTTTAAGGTACAGCTGTTACACTGCTCATTTATGCAAATAGACAGTCAGCAATCACATGGCAGCACTTCAGTGCATTTAGGCATGAAGACATGGTGAAGAGGACCTGCTGAAGTTCAAACTGAGCATCATCTGAGGTTAGAGGTGAATGGTCAGAGCTGTTGGAAATGATAGAAAGGCAGCAGGAACTCAAATAACCAATCAAAGTATGAAGAAGACCATTTCTGAGCTCACAACACATCCAGTCTTCCAGCAGAGGGACTGAGCATGGTTTAAACCCCACAGCCTACCTGAGGATTGTTGCTGACCATGTCCATCCCTTTATGACCACAGTGGACCATCTTCTGATGGAGACTTCAGCAGCTCCATGTCTCAGAACTCAGATCATCAGACTGGTTTCTTTACTGTACTCCAGTGGCCTCCACAGTCACCAGATCTCAGTCCAAAAGAGCCCCTTTTCGATGTGGTGGAGCAGAAGATTCTTATCATGGATGTTCAGCAGCTGTGTGATGCTGTCATGGAGATATGGACCAACATCTCTGAGGGACGTTTCAGCTCCTTGTTGGATTAAGGAGCTCTGAAGGTGAAGGAGGTCCAACCTGGACCAGAGAGGTGTACCTAATAAAGTGGCCAGTGAGTGTTATTTGCGTATGGTGCATTGAGCAGGGAGTTGGTGGATCTTGGCGCAGCCTTGTTTCATTAGGCTGCAGTTTGTTGTTTTCTCATCATGAGTGGTGGTGGGTCTTACGTCCTCTCTCATAGTGATTTGGACTGATGATCCAATGTCTTCACCTTTGCACTGTGCCCCGACTAATGTGCCCCTCAGTAAGCAGCAGAGCCAAAGGTTGGTGTCTTGCATGATGAATTTGGTCCATCTCACTTGTGCTCGTTTGTGTGCACAGGTGGAGTGTGTGGTGGAGACCAGGGATAAGACACAAAGCGCTCAGCTGCGGAAGACACTGGGCGAGCGCTACCCCTCCGTCTGCTGGCTCGACCGATGATGACACCGTCTGAATGACCATCCACTTACACTTCAACACTTCAAGGGAAGAGGAAACACACCTCCTTCACGTGTGCAATGACCTGCAAAGACATCCTGTAAGAGGCACATGTGTAACTCTAACAAACTGTTTCAAGGATCTCATCATATCTCTGCGAGCACTGCTGTTAGCCAAACCTATAGACTGTATATTAATATGGATGGCACTTCTCTGTCTCCCTCTCATGTACTAGACTGAAGCCTAAATAGATGGAGCTTGCTGGTAAAGCAGAGAATTGGGTCTCAATCCTTCCTCCCCATAAATAAAGCATAAATCTTTTGAAAAATTGCCAGCCCCCCTCAGGTGAACACAGCCCACTGCAGGGTGGTGTCTCACAGTCATAGGGACCTCATAGGCTGGATTCACTCCGATGATTTTAGGACTGATTTTGGGCTAAACACCCCTTAAGAAATTAGGGGGCAAGGCCAGATTCCACCTGATTCCATGTCTATAATCAGATAGGTACATCTTACAAGCTTTAAGTGGGAGCAATAGAGCTCAGTCTGCAGAGGCACTGACCAATCAGCACCTTTTGAGGAGAAAGAGTCAGAGAAATGGCTGCTAGCCTGCAGGTAATTAGCTGCTTGTTCTTAAATTATCATGGATGCTCCCTGCTTTAGTGTCAGTTTGATCAGAACTGGAGAACATTTCCACATGAAGAAGATATTTTCCTTCCTCTCCCAACAGGTTTAAATGAGGGCAAAATGGCTCACATTTTGTTCTTAACTCCCCAGAAGTAGCACCTGCCTATTAAAACATTTGATTGGCCTATAATGACTGAACAACAGTCTAATAACATTTCAGATATGTTTTTGAAAGGCCCCGCCCTGCCTGAATACTTTCTATGGACTGCTGCCCAGGTGGACTCGTAAAATATACCCTGGATTGTACATAACGAGCTGTCTATCTGGCAGGTTACCAATAATAACCAGTAATCCTTCCCAGTGTGTGGTGGCAGTATGATTATTTCACTTCGTCCAATAAGGCTGGACCCTCACCATTTTTCAACAATTTATTCATCCTGCCATTTTCCTCTGCCTATCAGGGGCGGGGTCAAAGAGGCAGCAGGCCAAGCAGGTCAACCCAGACGTCCCTCTGTATTTTGATTTTTATTGAAATATACTCCAGATACACCGTCTGATAACACAGAGGGGGCGGAGCTTAAAACCTGTCCCATGTCCAGTCAGCAGGGGGAGCTCCGGCACTCTGGCTTCACTCGGTCCATCTTAATATACAGTCTATGGTCAGACCGATGTGTGTACAGAAAGCCTTGAGATTATAGACTGTTTTTGTAAATTTAGTTAATCCTGCTGTTACATGATTTATATTAATCTGGAGAAGGTGATGTTATACTGAATATGAGCATGGCTGTCATCAGCTGAGCTGATATTTGGTTCAACAGCATGTTTTCAGTCTGAAATGGCTTTAATCTGTCTGTCCTGTCAGCTGACTTTAATGGTGATAAGCATGTGATCAGCAACAGCTTTTTGTCTATGTCTTCGCTCCAACATGGCAACCGTCACACTGCTTGACCTGAGCTGGACTGTTGCAGAGCAGCACGAAAACTTTTAAATGATGTAAATATCTGTGTGTGTGTGTGTGTGTGTTGGCTTACTGAGCAACCAGTGAAATGTGAGTCTTTGTTTGCCTGTTTGACTGTTAGCTGTAATGCTAATTAAAACTATGCAGCATTGAGGAGCAGTGACACTTCATCTGTTGTTCTCTTTATTTTAGCGCTCGTGAAATGCCTCTTAGCCGCTCAGATTTCTTGATTGGAAGTGTTTGAGTAAATATTTTATTTCTGCACCAGTACAGCAGAGCTGGAGGGTGCCATGTCCACATGTAGGCAGATATTAAAAATATAGCTTATCCTGTGCATTTTGGCCTTTTGTACACATGCATCTAGATTGTTAGGTCACTCAAAACCCAGCAGAGACTCCCAGGGTTGAAAACATGAGCCGATGTGGGAGTGTTAAAAACTGCAGCTCCTCTGCATACGTGTGGACTGAGGCCCGAGGTTTTCATAGATCATCCAGAGAGAAACAGAAACTTCAGTCTGAGTCAGATCCTTCTGCACACCCCTCTAAACCAGCAGACTTCTTTTTCACTTTTTCATTTTTCATTTGTAAACTCTTGTATATATTCTGTACATACAGAGTCTGAGATAGTCTTGGAGCATGTGTTCTGTGAATAAATATGTACAAATCTTTCTCTTCTTTATTATCTATGACACCTTTACCATGCAGGCTGCAGGAGGCTTCAGCCTGAGTTACAGCTGAGATAATATGAGTGGTGGCGGGGAGATATCCTAGTTTACCAGCAGATAACTACCATAACTACAATATACAGCACACTTACAGTCAAACCTTTGGACAAATATGAGCCACCAGTAAACTTAACAAGCACGTTTCTTTTTTGGTCTAACTAAATGCGCACAAGAACATGCAAACACCAGACAAAGGGCCCCTAGAACCAGGATATAAGGGTCCATTAACCCGACAATGAAAATGGCTGAAAACTGAGAGTTTTTGTTGGGTTTGTGCCATCTGTTTACATGAGAACAGTGCCTGGAGTGCCTGATCCACAAACTTTTGAAACCAGGGTCCAGAGTGAAATGTTTTGAAAACAGTTTGTTGTCGTCTCTGTCTAAACAGGAATCAGCATTGTCAGGGAAAACAGGTATGTGCGGCGCATGTGCAGTACTCTTTCAGATAAAGGCAGCGTTCACATCTTTGAACAACAACAACAGCTATGGCTGACTACTGAGCAACATGTGTGCTGCTAACTGTGCTCAGTTTGTTATCGCTCCTTCAACAAAATGTGGATTTGTGTCGATACTCTGACCAGCGGAGATGCATTCGATATATCTGCCAAGGACACTACAAACCTACATCGCCAACTAATGGCCTAATGGCTGTATTTAGAACCTCTTCCTGTGCATCCATTTCAAAATAAAACCTGAAAGAGCGTCATATACAATGTCCCAATTTTCATGCTCAATAACTTCTTGGTTTTGGTCTTGTTTCCGTTTAATGATACAATTGTGGGCGGAGACTTTACACAATGATTGAAATCAGTGAGGACCAGTGATATTTGAGGGGACACACGGGGAGCCAATCAGTTTTCGGGGGGGGAGGGGGCGGGTCCCCCATGTGCCACCATGTAGCTCTGCCCCTGTGCCCGATCTCTCCTTTTCCCTTGCCCCCCACTCCTCTGCTCTATATTATTCAGTCCATTTTCCAGTCCATTGTGGGATGTGGAGTACGTCAGATATTTTGGGAATTCCTGCCCTCTGTATCCGCTGGCCGCATCTTTGCCCAGAGAAAGGCTTTGGTTTGCCATAAAACTTATGAGGTCTGCTCTATCAGAGTCGGTCATTTTAATGCATAATGCAGGATCGCTGAAATTAAGTGTCTGATCAGTCTCTGGTCCATCCTGCTCAGACTCTCTGACAGGGCAGCGGGCCCCTCCAGCTCCACTGTGACTCTCTCTCTCTCCTCTCTCTCACTGGACACCTGACTGCAGCTGGATTTCGCTCCTCTGTCTTATCCTCTCTGACGGAGCTACCAAACTTTACTGTTTCTGTCAAAGATAACGTGCTGTGTCAGGCTTTAAGCTAATGGACGTTAACATTAGAGCTGGCCAGTTATCTTACGTCACAGGGCCGGTAAACTGTTTCTTACCTTGCTCCACGTTGACTTTACTAGTTCCAGCTTCACCGTCACCTCCTTTGTTAAATATTTGTTTAGGAAATCTCTAGGGCCTCTACTGTCTTCTTCTCCTCTTCTCTGTTCAGAGCACTGTACTTGTGCTGACTGAACATTTTAGTACGCATTGAACTTCAAATCAAATGACAATAAATGACATCATCAAATTTTGATCAGAGGCCCAAAGTTTGTTTTTTTTTGTGGGGGAGTGGGGTTCTTGACCACTATCTCAAGGATAATTAGGAAGAAAACAACCCCAACCCCCAAACACTGGGCCTGGGACAACAGACCCGTTTGTCCCCCTCTATCAGCATGCATTCTAATGTCACAGAATCAAATCTTGTATGCATGTGTTCATCACAGACCTTATTTCAGTTATTTGTCTGGAAAGCTGTCTCACAGACTTTAAGGCCTGGGAACTGAAAATGCTAACACACTGCCATGATTCTCATTCCTGTGCCTCACACTGTATTTCCTGGACAACAACAGGCAGGCTGGTAGAAACAGAGACTAAAGCTAAAGCCCAGACTCATGGTCAATGTCTCTGTTTCACAACATTTGACTGGCTCTAGTGTGCAGACAAGGTGTAGTGTGCAGATTAACCAAACTTGATGAAAGCTGCATAATGCTTCACCCTCAGTTTGAACCAAAGCAACAGCAGGCAGTCCCAGCTCTGCTGAAAAAGCCAAGTCAAAAGCCCTGTCCTTGAAACTATGGACTGTGATGACTCTACCACACCTTCAGAGGAAATTAAATGTCCTTTGTGTTAATCCCTTTATATAAAATGGTTTTATTTTGTATAACAGGTACGTCCTCACAGGTAAAGGTCAACAGCTCTTCCTCAACACCTGAGCATAGGTGCACATGTGCAGGGTTGTGTGAGCTCACCTATCCTGTTAACATTGTTTATGAGTGACCACAGAAGTCACCTGCCTATGAGAACATCATCACATTATCTGATCACATCATTACTTCACCTTTACTGAGAGCTGGTGTGATGTCCACAACCTTCTAATCAAAGAGCTATTTGACCCTGGAGTGACCCCCTGGCCTGTGTCCACTTTCATGACTTGATATGTTTGTCATTTTTAAAGCTATGGCATTAATATTTAACACAGGTGTGTTCTTTAACTCAGTTTTCTGAATTTTAATGATATTGAATAAGGTCCATCATGCTCTGTCAAACTTTGTCCACTTTTCAGACCTAATCAAACCCATTCTATTTCATCCCTACTGACTGCCAGAGGCAGTGCTTTAAGCACTGGATATCCCCGTCTCGTGCATGCGCAGGTTGAGTATGTATACCAAAAAAGTCACATGTGACCCCCGCATGACCCCCGGAAGCTATAAGTTCCAGTGTCATTGGAGGATATGTCCCTTCTCATCTTCTCACTTGCACGTTGATGTACGTGGATTGGTTTGTCGCTGTCAGCCTGGCACCATTTTGGTCAGAGCCGCAATTATTGATCGTCCTTCAAGGGGCTGTGACAAGCTGGTTTGCCATAATTCACCTGTTTGTGTAGTATTTTAATCTGCGTTTGTTTTTTGTTCAGTGCTCTCGGCAGCGGTGCTCGCGTCCAAGCTGTTATTTTCAGTTGGTTGTATGGCAGTAGTGCCATACAGTGCTTTTTGTTAGTTTTCTCGGCTGAGGTGTTCACGCTGGAGGCCGTTCATTCATAGTTTTTGTAGTCTTTGACTCTGTGTTTGTTGCGTTGGCGATGACGCTCACACACGCCTGGTTACTTTGTTTATCACTGCGGGTGCTGTTGTTTTAATCCGCAGCCTGCCTGTTATTTTCTGTTTTTGAACAGCAACAGTGCTCCCACTTTGCCCTTAGTTATTTTTTACAGCTCCTGTTCCGTGGTTGCATGTAGTTATTCACAGCTTTGGCTGATTGTTAGAGCATAGCGCTCACACTGATATGGCTTAGGTGTCCACGCCAGATCCCAGTTTTTTCATTATTTCCACAGCTTCTGCGGTAGGTTTTCTCTGTTGGTGGCAACGGCTGCAGTGCTCACGCTCAGCTACATTAATCCTGTCATCCTGTGTACAACGCTGTCGGTAGCAGTGCTCTCGCTCAAACTGTCAGCGGTCTGTTGGCTCATTCTTGGCGTGGTTCCAGCTAGCTGGGTTACAACAACTCTCTGGTGAAGACAGTGCTCTCGCTCCCTCTCCCGCCGCACGTTGTTCCCTGTTGCTCTCTGATCATGTCACATTCATGTGTTGATTGTATGGCCCCTCTGGAACTAGAGGATGGCCATGACCGCTGCCCTATGTGCCTGGGCATGGATCATTTGAAAGCGTGACTCTCAGGAGACCCCTGCATGAATTGTGGTTGTATGCCCTGGGCTGTACGTGTGGCTAGACTGCAGAAGGTTTAGCGTCCGTCAGGTGGCATGGACCTGATTCCACCAGGTCAGCCTGATAGGCCCAAACTTCCGGCCGCAGAGGCTGCAGGTGCTCCACTGAGGAAGAGGTCCAAAGGCAGTGCACTCACCACCAGAGTGGACCTATTATCGGCCGAATTGGGTCAGATGAAGGAGCTTCTGCTGGCCCTTCAGCCAAAGACGGCTGTGCCACAGCCCCTGTTGCATGGTGTGGAGGCTGAGGATGATGCCATTTCTTTTGCGGCTTCAGCTACCCACTTTGGGGACTTTATGGGGGAGTTGTCCCCGCCGGCCTCCAGGTCACTTTCTTATCCTCCGACCCAGGGCTCTTCTCGTGGGTCAGAGGATACTTCTGTGGGAGTATCATTCATGGGGCCCTGGCTCACCTGCAGCTAGATGCTCCACAGGCAGGCCAGGCACCAGTCAGTGCATTTTTCAGGTGTCAGCTGGTCCAGACTACTTTTGCTGTTCCTCCTTCAGAGGACTATATTAGGGAGTTGCATGCCTGCTGGAGAGACTCTAAGGCTTTCTCCCACTCAACCTCTGACGCCAGGGCTCTAGCATCTATGCAGGATGCGGCTAAGCATAGCTTGGGTTGCATGCCTGCCATGGAGCCTGCTATAAGGTTCTGATAGTCTCTCCTGATGAGACCCTTAGGTCGGATGCCAGGTGTCCTAGACATCAGTGCAGGGTCACAGATGAACTCCTGTCAAAGGCATATGATGAGGGGGCCCGCATGGGCCGTATCAGGAATTCCCTCTCCCATCTTATGCTGGCCCTCTCCTCCTCGTTGCAGCAGGCACCAGTTGATACATCTGTGTTGGGTTTCAGTGACACTACCTTGCAGGCTTTTGCCTTCATGACTAGAGAGTTGGGGGGCTTGATGTCTACAATGATACAAGCTAGTCGCCAGTAGGGGTGTAATGATCCATCGATCTGGATCGATACATCGATTGGTTAAGCAATGATCCAATCAAATCGATGGAAACTCAAAACATCGATCAACATCGTCATCTTCAACGCCTTTATTTTGAAATTCTGACCGGATACCCGTTTCACCGCTTCCGCCCAATAGCGCCTCGTTCTAAAGTTTCAACTTTACAGGGCTCTCATGTCTCACGCAATTCAGCGTATGAGACGCGCACCTTTTCGCTCTCTCCCACACCACACCCGGTATTTCTCCTGCTTTAAAATGTACTGTGTAGCGCCCACCGAGCAACACCGCTATAAGCTAACGTGTAGCAACACGCTCTTAGCATCACAGAGCTAAACGGGAGCTAAACATGTCAGCCAATTAGAAAATAGCACTGCTGTATCCGGGTAAGATACGGTCGATCTGACAGCAGAGGATGCATGCTGCACACACACGACGGGAGTAATCACACGAGTACAGTAAGTTATCTCACTATTTGATTTTTTCACGCATTGATTAATGAAATTACTTATTGTATGAAAGGAAAACAGTGAGAGCTTGTTCTTATTCTTCCTCCACACCTACCATTAAACAGTGAAGCAAAGTCTAAAAACACCAGACAACTAATTAACCCAATTTTAATTTTAAACATGATTAGATCATACAGATGGTTATAATCCTCTATAACCGATCATATCCATATGTCAGCACATTGTTTCACATTTCAGTAATAAAACTGTCAAAACTTAGAAATTGCTTTGTATTTCTTTCTTGCTTTAGGTGAAATGTAGCTGATTGTGTTCAATGAGTACATAATATCGTCTTAAATCGATCGAAGGTCCCTGAATCATATCAAATCGAAATCTAACCCTGGCAGACTTTGTGATATCGGCAAATATCGTATCGTTGTCTAAAGAATTGATATCTTATCGTCATGAAACCGGTGATTTACACCCCTAGTCGCCAGGTGTGGCTTACCCAGTCGCCCCTGACCGACGCGTGTCGGAGAGTTCTCCACTCGGTGCCTGTGGAACCAGGGGAGCTTTTTGGCACTGCTGCATTGGAGGCCTTGCAGCGCACCGCTGAAGCTGGGCAAACATGGCAGGAGCTGGCTAGTCTTCAGAGGGCTGTGCCCACCCACAGGGCCAGGGTTACCTCTGCAACTCTCCAGCGCCATGTATGACCATCATCATCCTCCAGTAGCCTCCAGCAGCCCCGGCAGCCTGTTCAAAGGCCCACACGCTTGTTTATTTGTTTATTTAAAAGGATCCCCATTAGTTGCCACCAAAGCAGCAACTAGTCTTCCTGGGGTCCATATATCAAACAGTCATACATAACATACGTTATAAGACAGCAAAAATTTTACAAAAATACAATCCACACCCCCCGCCCAACATCATTAAATTCAACTGAGTACCAAAGATATAAGAGACACATGAACATCTGCACCTATTTAATGAGAGAACAAAGAAGCATGTGACTTTCGTGCCCCCGGCTGGCCGCCCCTGAGACAGCTTAGGGGTGCCATGTCTGTCCCCAGTCCCCCCAGGACTTCTGGGGGACGGGGCTGCAGATACTGACTCCCCAGGGCCGGCGGTCGGCTGTTTTTCCTGGCAGCAGCTCAATTACTGGGCTGTGTGCACACTGGACTGGGTGATTTCCACCCTTACTATACAGGGATGCTGGATAGAGCTGAGTATGGAGTTAGAATCATGCCAAAACGTCACAAACACACAAAACATGTTGAACACGCGCCCAATGATTCACAAACAAACTGAATATGGTTTGCAAATATAAAACATCATTCACAAACTAATGTATTTAGTTTTGCAAATAAGAAACGTGCCTATCAGACAAATACATCATGCTCTGAAAACTAATACAGCATGTTTTACACATACAAGGAAACATATTTATTCAATTACAAAAAAAATACTTCAAGTACAAATTAAAATCTTTCAAGTACAAAAATAAATCCCTCAAGTACAAATCAAAATCTTTCAAGTACAAAAAAATATCCTTCAAGTACAACACATGAATTCCACAAGTACGAAAACCTGTTTTGGCACAATCTTACCGCTGTCACGTGACTTTTGGCACTAACTTTCCACCTTGCAGATCCGCACGCAAATGCACTCTGATCCGTACACAAATGCTCTCTGATCCACTCACACATGACAGTAAAGTTTCTCAGCACTCTCTTGCAATTCACACTCCACAGCATCAGGTGGCGCTGATTCAATTTGAGGCCGCCAACAGAACGTACCAAGTGTGATGGATAGACCTTATTCACGTGACGTCATCTCCTCTTCACGGTAAACTCCACTGAGTTTATATGGACCTGAAGGATCTCCAGATAAATAACGTTCAATTCAGAAAGATATAGTGAAGATTAATATTTATGACTAGGTCTGCACTGTATGCACTACGCTCTGTGACGTATTTCCGGTTTTGTTGATTACCGCCCACCCATTTCCGCTAGCTTCGTACAGATCCTGTTATATCGATTTTTGATCGTTTGAACATGAGTGTAAGGAAGGAAGTTTTCAGGATCGCACATTTTCAAAGACAGGAGAGTACATACTCCGAACACTGCTGTGTACTACTTTGTTCAGCATCCTCTAAATTTAATGGCGTGCTCAGCTTTCACTGCTTTCCGTCTGATCCTGCTCTGAGGAGGCGATGGCTAGTAAACATTCGCCGGGATAAATCATGATCACCTCTCACACAAAGGTTTGTAGCCGACACTTTGTGCTTGAGAATCTTATTGAGCCAGCCACTCCAGGTGGTAGAAGAAGGCTTATAAAAGGTGCTGTACCGACACTGTTTGAGTGGAACGGATACAGCATCGAAACACCGCGTAGCAGTGTGGGATAGAGCTGAGCGACCGAGTGAAACAGACCCCGGCGACCGGCATGAGCATAACGTCCATATCTACATGGACCATGATTGCTGCTCAAAACCGAAGCCAGCTGCACTGGACATGTCTTCATCTGCTGCAGAGGACATGGCTAAAGAAGTGAAGGAGCTCAGGAAAGAGATATAGGAGATGCATATCCAGAGACAGTTTGGGCTACAGCAGTTTGCTGGCTCTGATGCTGACATCCATTTCTACACCAGGTAAGGCTATTTTCTCATTGACATATTATTGATTATTGGTTGGTCACGATTTTAACACGTAATTTAATTTCATTATATTGAAAATAAATGATGCCTGTCGTCTTTGTGATTAGATTTTCTAGCTACGATCACCTGATGGCGTTTTGGTCTGTGATAGAGCCTTCAGTGTACAAAATGGTCCGGGTTTCATGAGCAAAAACGGCTGCGAGGAGTAACGAAGAGGTAGGCTATACACTGATCGCTTGGTTGGTAGTGTTAGTGTCAGGGGTTGATATAACGTTTGAGTAGACTTTAATGGTATAATGGCAGTGGTGTCCCCCTTTGGATGAATCAGTGCACTACACTGGTTTCCCCATAATATCTGATAAATATGTGAATATAATTTAAAGCAGTCCTAGTCAGCCAGCCTGGTTCAATGGAAGTATAACATCTGTCTTTTTAGCCCATTCAGGTGTTTTTCTAGTCTTAGTTTAAAACATCTTAACCCAAAACTCCGAGGCAAAGAACATTTAATTGAGTAACACTGAACAAAATTATTACTTAAATCCATCATTGTGATAATGACACAAGCATCTTGTAGTTTTAAAGGATTGATTGTTTAATAAACACAAAGCTGCCTTTTCAGTTTTAAAAATAATGTTAAAAATTCAGAAAGACATTTCACATGACATTTAAATCTGTAGCTATGCAGTTCAGCCTTAGTATATACTGGACTCCTTGGCACTTTCATCAGGTCATTCTTAAAAATAAATGATTGAATATGTCTGGCTTGGAGTAACTGCTTTCTTTTTTGCTTCCATTTTCAGAGAGAAATGCCCCAGCCCATTGATGAGTTTTCTCTTCCTCAACTTCCTGTAAGCTGGTTTGAAAGAGACAGACCTTGCACATCGGTTCAACATCCATCAATCAACAGTGAGCCGCATAATTAAAACATGGATAAGCTCTCTTGCCACTGCACTGGGGTCTGTATGTATTTGGCTTACACAGGAAGAGGTGCAAGCTCCCTGAGGAATTCAGGCAATTTCCAAACACCCAGGTGATCCTGGATTGTACAGAGCTGAGATGCCAACCACCAACCTCGCCCCTTCTACAAAGTGAGATGTACTCTACATACAAATCCCACAGCACTATGAAAGCCTTGGTTGGCATCGCTCCACATAGTCCAATCACATTTATTTCCCAACTGTATGCTGGTTCAATTAGTGACAAGGAGATCTTTAAACCATCAGGAATAGGTGAATTGTTGACTGAAGACATGGCTGTGATGGTGGATCAGGGCTTCCTCATCAGTGACTGCTGCAAATGTAAAGTGTACTGTCCTTCTTTTCTGTCAAAGCGGAAGCAGATACCAGCATACCAGGTGAGGGAGACTCAGGCTATTGCCAGACTCTGTGTGCACGTGGAGCCTGTAATCAGGAGGATAAAGCAAAACAGACTTTTTGACGGTGTCATCCAACTGTCTCATGCCTACATCAATGAACTCTTTGCACTTGCATGTCTGCTGTCAAATTACCAGAACAAAGCCTTGGTAAAGAAATGGGTCAAGTGAGACTGTATGGAACTTGTTGAAACTACATCTACTTTGTCATCCTGAGTTTAATATTCTGATCACATTAGCTTGCAATGTGAACACAGCTGAACACACTCTCATCTGAGTTCTTCTAAGTTTTTTGAGTCTGTATAGCAACACAGAAACTAAAATGCTCTAGCTTTATATGTATTTTTGAAATACTGAATGTTCAGTGAATTTATAAACTGTATATATTTATGATTTACAAAGTTCTAATGCTTGTGCACTAAGTTTTAAGCCTACTCCGAGCAATATCAATGTACTTATTAAATCGTTTATTGATGTCTTCTGATCTGATTAATATACTATTATTCCAAACCATCTGTCAGAAAAATAAAGTGAGATCATTGTTACATTTAAATGATTTAATACGACTGTCATTTCATGAAGATTCTAGGTTTTGACTGATAATTCACAGTGGTAAACAATTACATTACATTCAAAAGCACAGCTGAAGATACAGCCAGTTATTGTAAAATAAAGATTTTCTATTAATTAAGATACATCTATTATTCCAAATTGGAACAGAATTTGGAGTAAAGTTATAACTGTAAATTAGTTTCCAATACAGGAGGACCTGCTGATGAAACCTGGACAACTTATCTGGTAGCTTGGATATAGAAGAGTCACACCTTAGCAGAAAGTCGATTCCACCACATTTCTCAAATATTTTAGAGGAAATATGAAACCAAAATTACTCCCCGACATATAAAATGAAAGACTGGACTCAATTCTTTAGCACAGGATTTCAGTAGACGACCACAGATATTATCTGGGCCATGCTGTTTTTTGACTTTAACAGCTAGAAAGGCTTTCTTGACTTGTTCCAGTCGAATGTTAAAGTGCTGATCGTCCTTCAGTTTGTGGCTCAGTTCCTGTAATTCTGTGCTAAAATCAAAGGTATCAAAACGGTAAAAAAACAGTTAAGAGCATTAGCTAAATCCACATCTGTGTTAAAACCATGTAAAATAACACGAGTGTCATGCTCTGTGCACTGAAGCCCTGTTAAAGTTTTTATGCTCGCCCAGGCTGAGCTGAGATTATTAGCAGCCATCTTGCCTTCCAAGTCTGACTTGTATTTGTGTTTTGATTTTAGAATTTCCATCTCTAATTCTTTTGTCGCTGAGTGCAAGTCAGATGCTGATCCATTTTAAAAAGCCATATTTTTCCTCTGTATGCAGGATTTAATGGAAACGGAGACCCATGGTTTGTTGTTTGGGTATATTTTCACGCGCTTGCAAGGGATAATCATGTCTCTGCAAAATGCAATGCACAGGTCACATCCACCAATAAGTCCAAGTCATCTCCACAAGACTGAGCAAAGATACTCCAGTCAGTACAGTTGAAGCACTCCTGAAGAGAAAGTACTGAATCCTCTGACCAGACTTTAACGTCCTTGGTCCTCGTTTTCTCCCTCTTTAAAACAGTCTTGTATGAGGGAAGCAAGTGCCCACGGTAGAAGTGGAACTGACTTATAGGCATCCTTCACCAACCCGTAACAGCAATCCAGTATCTTGTCACGTCTGGTAAAACAGGTGACATACTGGTGAAAGTTCTTGAGTACCTTTTTGAGACAGACGTGATTAAAATTATAATTATAAAGTTCGGCACATCAGGTGAAACGGCCTGCAGCTTCTGTACCACCTCGAAGATGGTGTTAGTGGCAGAGGCAGCGTCCGCTCTCAGGTGAATGTATACAATAGTTATAAAAAGCTGAGGGAACTCACGGCGCCGTAATGATAGCAATAAGAGTTCCATGTGTGGCATGCAGATGCGCTCTCTTACAGTCACAGAGCTACAGTACTGTTTGTTCACATAGACACACACCCTGCCACCCTGAGTCTTCCCCGTTACCTCTGCGTGTCGATCCAGATGGAGAAGAGCCCCAAAACCATCGACAATTAGATCGATGTCCCAGTCATGCTCACTGAGCCACGTCTCGGTGAATGCCATGACGCAACAGTTCATAAAATCCTTCTGGAAACGAACATTTCCCTGGAGTTCATCCACTTTGTTTCTCAGAGACTGGATGTTCCCCATTTTAACAGAGGGCAGAGGAATCCGGTTGAGTTGCTGTTTCCTCAGGCGTTGTCTAAGACCTCCATGTTTGTCCTGCTTCCTCTTCTCGAACATTCTAGTCCCACTTGCTCCATTAAAGTTTCTGAGGATACAATCCGGTATCTTAAACGTGAGGTTGGCCGGCTGGGCTAACATGGCTACATTTAGCTCCAGCAGCACGCCCCTGGTGTATTGAGTACTCACCGTTCTCGCCTGGCACACTGCCGTGCCGATGTTACAGGTGAGCAGCCAGAGTAAAAGAAGCCACAACAAGACTATAAAGAGAAGATCCATTGCTGATGAATAAAACAAGGAGCACTAAAACATCCAAGGTAAAGAAAAAGACGATAAAATCCCACAAAAGACGCTAAAAGCACTAAAAACACAAAGACAAGGATGGCAAGCTCTCACTCACTGCTGGTCGCTGAATGTGCATGCGCATCACGCAGAGAAACTGTAACAGTGGACGCATGTCCTGTCGGATGGGGTGCGACCTGGCAGATGAGGACAACTCAGGCCCAGTGGTCTGTACAGGACAGTACAGGACAATGTGCTGGAGCTGCATGCGGTGCATCTTGCACTCGAACACTTTATGCCTTTCCTACAAGGGAGGCATGTGCTCATCGGGTCAGACAACATGTCAACCGTGGCCTACATCAATCATCAAGGGGGCACCAGATCAGCACAGCTGATGCAGGTAGCCAAGATCCTGTTGACGTGGGCGCTTCCCCGCCTAATGAGTCTGCGGGCAATGTATCTGCTGGGGGAACAGAACCTGGTCGCAGATTTCCTCTCCCGGCACAAGCCCCCACCAGGGGAGTGGTGGCTTCACCCAGAGGTGGTGAGCCAGATTTGGGTCCTCAGAGGAGTCCCATTGTCACCTCTAGTTCTCCTGGATGGAGGCATCCAGCCCTCTCGGCCAGGATGCTCTGGCACACGACTGGCCTCTAGTCCAACTCTATGCTTTTCCCCCTCTGCCCCTGATCTTCCCGACTCTGCACAGGGTCCTCCAGCAGGGCCACAGGCTTCTGCTGGTGGCCCCCTTCTGGCCGGTGAGGACTTGGTTCCCTCTGCTGCGCGGGCTCTGCCACAGCTCACCATGCCGTCTCCCAGACAGGAGAGACCTTCTATCGCAGCTGGGGGGTCAGATCTGGCACCCAGTTATTGAGGTGGGTTTGGATTCTGCGTTGACTCTGTATGAGTCATCCAGTGCTTAAAGCACCGCCTCTGGCGGTCAGTAGGGATGAAATAGAACGAAAGTTACGAATGTAACTACGGTTCTATGAATCTCGGATGACCGCCCAAGCATTCAGTCACTCAGAATCCTTGTGGTTTCACGAGAAGATTCTAGAGGGACATATCCTTCGATGACACTGGAACTTATAGCTTCCGGGGGTCATGCGGGGGTCACATGTGACTTTTTTGGTATACGTACTCGACTTGCATGAGACGGAGATATCCAGTGCTTAAAGCACTGCCTCTGGTGGTCAGTAGGAATTCATAGAACCGTAGTTACATTCGTAACTTTCATTATACACACCATGGTTTAACATATGATCACAGCACCATAAAAAATATCCAATGTAATATTTTAATCATTAAGCCAGTGCATCAGACTTCTAATATGTTTCTTAAACATTTTTTTGATAATACTGCAGTCCCTGCAGGATTAAATGGCATGTTTCTGTAATTGTTGCAGCAGAAGTTTACTGATTTTGCGTCAGGTTTTTCAAAAAAGTTTTGGCAACAGTTGTGATTTTTTTAGATCGATTTCTTCAATAAAGTGACCTGCCAGGATTTTACTGGCCTTTTTTTTTATTTGTTGTTGCAGTTTTTTTTAAAATGCATGCCCGCACACACATGCCGCATCGATCCACTGGACGTGTTTTGTGAAGTGCTGAACGTCGCTTGTGTTGCACCACATCTGCACTTTGGCATTCGTCTCTTTTATCAGCCCCGGAGGTTGCTGCTCAATGTAAGCATAGGTTTTTCAGGGGACTTGCAAGGTGTCCAGATAAATCAATATGTACTTGTATTCTTTCAGATTTGGATGCTAATATCTCACGTGCAGCTGCTCAGGGTAATGTGGAGAAAACATTTTAGGTGCCTTGGTACTGAGATAATCACATTCAGGGGACGCTGAAAGGGTTAAAAGTGTGATGGATTATTTGAGAAATGATTAAACACATTTTAAGGGAAATTGTTAGTATTAGTGTGTTATGAGTGTGGTGACTTTTGACTTGCTATTCCGCTGTGTCCACTTTTTGGACACTCTGTCTTATGAGTCGCATTTTAGTCAAAATCTGCTCCTGTACTTAAATTTAAAAATGCCCTCAAAAATACCATTGTTAATAATAACATGTCCCAGACTGTGAATTCAGAATAAAAACACCTGCCCTCGCATGGAAATTCATTTTTTTTTAAATTTCCTCAAAATATGCTAGACTTTGTGGATTAAACGGGGCACTGAAAGGGTTAAAAGTGTAAGATAAATAAAAAACTGAATCTCAAGGACAGAACTGGAGTTAGTTTAGAAACCTTCATCACTGTTATGGGAACTTTATATAGATATAGAACACATTTTGGCCTATTTTAGACATATTCACTTTCATTAGGAGCAATCAGGAGTAAAATAAGTGTGTGATCCAGCAGGTACGCTTAAATAAATACCTGTGCATGAACTTGGACAATAATCTGGTCTTCTCATGTTGAGTGCTGATCAACACAGGTCAAAGTTCATTTTAATCTCAAAATATTGCCTCCAAAATATTCAACAGATTTCTGACTCTAGATCCACAGATGACTGTAAATCAGCTTTTACAAACGTGTCCTTCTTTACTAATTTGAGTTTTTGGAGGTAAGGATGTTTGATATGGTTCAGCATGTTTCCCTCCTGATGGTTGGTGAATTTTCTCCAGAGTGAAAGTGTAGATGGGTGTTAAAGTTCATGTTGTCCTCAGCACCCGTCCCTGATTAATGACTGGAGACAGCTCTGGTGGAGACTGGGCGGTTTAAGACGCCTAAAGCTCTTAAGTTCATCAGCAGAGGACATCATGACCCAGAGCCGCTGGTGCGACTCCAGCCGACATAACACCAACACCTCCTCCTGCAGGACGACTTCGAGCTAATCAGCGCTCTCTACTTAAGACACACCGTGGCTCTCTTCAGTCGCCGGTGGATTCCACTTCCTATGTGGTTTGTTCAGGCTGTTTTTCTCCTCATTGCTAACAGTGCTTCTAGCCCTTGTGCTGGCCTTAAGCCCTTCTGTCTCCGTTCAGGAGCTCATGGTTGTTTTTGGTTTTTCAGACTGAAGCCTCTTATCTTTTTGCCTCATCTCTAATCTTTTTCTCTGCTCCCTTTTTCACAGTGTTCTCCACGAGCCCTCACCACCGCTGTCACTGTAAATAGTCTCACCTGTTCACTGTGGTTGCCCTAACACCTGGACTGTCCCTGAATAAAATCATTGTCAACTTTACCTGCCTCCTCCTTGAAGCTTTTGGGCCCAACAATAAAAAAAATCTGGGATTATTCTTTAACACTTAAGTCTGCAAAAGGATAATGTTCTACTGCACAAAGAATTTATATCCTCTTGGCAAACTCATTTTGTGGCCCCTAATCTACAGTTTAGTGCCATGTGTGACATAAAATGGAAAGTTTTGCCCCTGAGTTATGTTACGTCTACTCGATAAGGCACATCCTAATCTAATCTTAAGTGTAACATAGCCTCTTACTGATTTTCTTCTCCAATGCAATCTCACCTCTTCTGTGATCCT
>JBAMNC010002282.1:0-20196 GCA_037902135.1 Cetoscarus ocellatus | reverse complement strand
ATACCTTTAGTCAAGCTTAGTTTGTTGAATGTAATATCATTAAACCAGATTATCTGCATGATTATAACCAGATTAAGCTGTGTTGAAGCCCTGACCCGTCTGTAACAAACCCTTCTCCATGCTACTGCATTGAATAGCAATCTGATCCCTCCTGTGTCGTGTTGTGCGGGGGTATCCCCCTCCCTCCCACTCACCCGATGACGCTCTGCCCTCTGTCTCTGCCGGTGCATTTTGTATGCAGCCTATAGCCCCGCGTGGCCTCAGAGATACAGGGCGTCCCCGTTCAATCACAGCCGCAGCGAGGCAATCAGCGGAAACCTGACCGCACATCAACACTGCAGGATGTGGGAGGGGGAGAGAAAAGACGGCATAGGGAGAATGTAATTTTGGAGGCAGGGAGCGAGGGGTGACTCAGTTTTGTTAATAGAATTTTCTGGTCAGGGAGGGGGTGCCATTCTGTGTCCACTCACCTAGAATCTCCATATGTGGTGTGGGCACCATGCGCCCACGGTCCAAGGGTTGAAAAATGAAGCCAGTGCAGAGCTGCAAAACACTGCAGTTCCTCAAGTGTCCACTTAAGGGCTTGTTTACAGGCTTGACTAAAAAAAGAATATTTAGGATAGTTTTGTGTCTCATTATCCACACATTGAATGGGAGGTGACTGTTTAACTCTTCTGTTTGATTAAGTTGATGATTTGAGTTCTGCGTGATCAGGGGCACTTCTTTTCTGCAGCTGGGTTTAATAAAAGTTAGCCTGAGTAATTGACAGGGACCCTCTTGGTCAAATCATTTCAGATTAAACTACACACAAGTTTAAATTGGCTTCAGCCAAGTAGTAGTCTAAAATAATGACCATACTCAGAAAGTAAGGTCCAAATGAGTGTATTTAGTACTGGATTTACAGCACCAGCGTGGCAAATGTGAATTGGGAAAAACAAAAATTAAACTATTTTGCTCTTTTGTGATATACAGTACATTCATTTATTGTACAAAAAGGATAATGTCATGATATATTTTTTATTTTTATATAAGTTTACATTTTTATTCATTATTTCAGAATTACTCTGTATTTTCTAGCATAAATCTCCATCTTTTATTGCACACTAAGTGTACCTATCCTGACAGTCAAGCATAGACACACAAGGAGTAGAAGAAGGGAGATATAGACTGAGTGAAAGTGGTAACCTGGCACACCACTAGTGTGCCAGGTTATCTGGGCAACAGCCCATAGAAAGTGTTTGGGAATTGGCAGAACCTTTCAAAAGCATATCTGGCAGGTGATTGGATGATCGCTCCATCAACCATATTCATAAGAGGCCAATCAGATAATGTAGTAGGCGGGCACTATGTGATGTGATTGACTAAGCGTGGGCTGCTTTGTTGAACAAACTCTCAACACAACATGTCCAAAGTGGAATGAAAATACCTTTCTATCAAGAAGTGCTGTCAGTGTTCTTATTTGTTTTCATTGAATAAAGAAATATGGTCCAGATTTGACAAAATTGCCACTGAAGCTGTTAGCATCAATGCTAATCTCTATATGAGCAGTCATTTCCTGCTGTCATCTCGCTCATAGCTTAACAAAACAAACCTGTGTCCACGTCTGCATTCAAATCACCATTAATCAACATCATTCTGTTAACACTGGCAAGGCATACCTCCCTGGTGGACGTAATAAAATGTTAAAGCGCTTATAGTGCCATCTGAAGAATTTCAATTTGGCACCAGTACTGAAAAAAAATGATACTCAACCCTTCAAAAAACTGGAGCTAAAGTGGTTCTTAGTCCCATGCAGCTGTGTTTTGGTTTAAAAATAAAACAATTGTAAATTTGGGACCAACTTAAACATTTAATAGCAAATTTTGTACATCCCAAATACTCAGCATAACAACAACTGTGGACTGGGCTCAAAACACCCCCTATAGAAACCAAGCAGCGAACATCACGCAGGCTTAATCCAATATTTTCTGCAGCCGATGGTTGACGCACAAACCTGTGGGAGCTCTCATGTTGAACTAAAGCTCTGAGGGGGACGCTGAGATGATTGAACAGTTTAACCCATCATTTAGGCCAAAGGTGTGGATGCCACATGCTCTGAACAAATCCTGTTATCTAATAATGACATCATTATTTTGTTATTTCCCAACAGCAGCATCGTCTCCATAAGGCTGTGTGCTGTGGAAAAGTCAGCAGAGCCCTGTCATCAAACAAGTGGCACTAATCAGATTCATTGTTGACAAGTCGTGCACATCAAGGTTCTGAATCAATAATGTGTTTGAGCAGATTAAGGCCAGGAGGGACATCGCTCAATGTAAGAATCTATGGAAACACCCTGCTTCAGTGTTATGTAATTAATTAAACAACCACCTCAGAAACCTGATGGGGAAATACTGAGTTATTGAGTGAATATTTATTCTCTCTGATAACAGTGATTTCATGTATCAGGCAAATATAGGATTATAATTTTAAATCTAATTGAAACATTTAAAGGAATTAGTTTGATAATTTCAACTGAAAGTCTTTGGATGACATTGACCATTTATTTGGTTGTCTATTTTTAAAGTGCGCATAATTTAAACCAAATAATTTTTTTAATTTGGTTGTGTGGTGTTAAGTCACTTTGTTGACTTGACATGACAAACATTCGTGGCGTTTGCCTGTTAGGAGCAGAAAACTCACGTAGCTGGAGACTGTATAGCTATTGCATGATAAACCCCAGGGGAAGTAACACCATGCGCTTCTTAAGCGGCATTCTCCAGATGTTCCCCTTATCATGTCCTAAGGGGAAAATGCACCCAGATAGGGAGACACTTTTCAAGCAAATGGTTTTATTGATACCAATATCAATACAGGATATATAGAAATAACTGACAGAAGTTAGTTTTAGATCACACCTACGTCATATGTTAAATGTATTTTTGACAGTAACCGTTAAAATCAAGCTTCTCACCTCCCTTTTTAAAGATAAAACACTGATCAACTTCCTGCCGACAGAAAACCTGTCATATTTTGGGAAACTTATGCTTTCAGTTTGAGATTAATGTGCAAAAGAAAATTCATATCTGCCAATACTAATATTTAGCTTTTGAGAAATTTATCTGCAAATAATACTGATATCATACTGATAATATTGTGCATGCCTAATATCAAGAATGGGCCTCTGTTGCCAACAGTAAACATTAGAGCATAGCACTTGGAAAGCCAAGCCACACCCCATCTTGAGAGGGTTGCAGTCAGACAACCTGTTCTGGGCAGGGATGAAATAGAGTTAACAGGCAATGGCTAGATATAATATCATAGTATGGAACTTGTTGAAACTACATCTACTTTGTCATCCTGAGTTTAATATTCTGATCACATTAGCTTGCAATGTGAACACAGCTGAACACACTCTCATCTGAGTTCTTCTAAGTTTTTTGAGTCTGTATAGCAACACAGAAACTAAAATGCTCTAGCTTTATATGTATTTTTGAAATACTGAATGTTCAGTGAATTTATAAACTGTATATATTTATGATTTACAAAGTTCTAATGCTTGTGCACTAAGTTTTAAGCCTACTCCGAGCAATATCAATGTACTTATTAAATCGTTTATTGATGTCTTCTGATCTGATTAATATACTATTATTCCAAACCATCTGTCAGAAAAATAAAGTGAGATCATTGTTACATTTAAATGATTTAATACGACTGTCATTTCATGAAGATTCTAGGTTTTGACTGATAATTCACAGTGGTAAACAATTACATTACATTCAAAAGCACAGCTGAAGATACAGCCAGTTATTGTAAAATAAAGATTTTCTATTAATTAAGATACATCTATTATTCCAAATTGGAACAGAATTTGGAGTAAAGTTATAACTGTAAATTAGTTTCCAATACAGGAGGACCTGCTGATGAAACCTGGACAACTTATCTGGTAGCTTGGATATAGAAGAGTCACACCTTAGCAGAAAGTCGATTCCACCACATTTCTCAAATATTTTAGAGGAAATATGAAACCAAAATTACTCCCCGACATATAAAATGAAAGACTGGACTCAATTCTTTAGCACAGGATTTCAGTAGACGACCACAGATATTATCTGGGCCATGCTGTTTTTTGACTTTAACAGCTAGAAAGGCTTTCTTGACTTGTTCCAGTCGAATGTTAAAGTGCTGATCGTCCTTCAGTTTGTGGCTCAGTTCCTGTAATTCTGTGCTAAAATCAAAGGTATCAAAACGGTAAAAAAAACAGTTAAGAGCATTAGCTAAATCCACATCTGTGTTAAAACCATGTAAAATAACACGAGTGTCATGCTCTGTGCACTGAAGCCCTGTTAAAGTTTTTATGCTCGCCCAGGCTGAGCTGAGATTATTAGCAGCCATCTTGCCTTCCAAGTCTGACTTGTATTTGTGTTTTGATTTTAGAATTTCCATCTCTAATTCTTTTGTCGCTGAGTGCAAGTCAGATGCTGATCCATTTTAAAAAGCCATATTTTTCCTCTGTATGCAGGATTTAATGGAAACGGAGACCCATGGTTTGTTGTTTGGGTATATTTTCACGCGCTTGCAAGGGATAATCATGTCTCTGCAAAATGCAATGCACAGGTCACATCCACCAATAAGTCCAAGTCATCTCCACAAGACTGAGCAAAGATACTCCAGTCAGTACAGTTGAAGCACTCCTGAAGAGAAAGTACTGAATCCTCTGACCAGACTTTAACGTCCTTGGTCCTCGTTTTCTCCCTCTTTAAAACAGTCTTGTATGAGGGAAGCAAGTGCCCACGGTAGAAGTGGAACTGACTTATAGGCATCCTTCACCAACCCGTAACAGCAATCCAGTATCTTGTCACGTCTGGTAAAACAGGTGACATACTGGTGAAAGTTCTTGAGTACCTTTTTGAGACAGACGTGATTAAAATTATAATTATAAAGTTCGGCACATCAGGTGAAACGGCCTGCAGCTTCTGTACCACCTCGAAGATGGTGTTAGTGGCAGAGGCAGCGTCCGCTCTCAGGTGAATGTATACAATAGTTATAAAAAGCTGAGGGAACTCACGGCGCCGTAATGATAGCAATAAGAGTTCCATGTGTGGCATGCAGATGCGCTCTCTTACAGTCACAGAGCTACAGTACTGTTTGTTCACATAGACACACACCCTGCCACCCTGAGTCTTCCCCGTTACCTCTGCGTGTCGATCCAGATGGAGAAGAGCCCCAAAACCATCGACAATTAGATCGATGTCCCAGTCATGCTCACTGAGCCACGTCTCGGTGAATGCCATGACGCAACAGTTCATAAAATCCTTCTGGAAACGAACATTTCCCTGGAGTTCATCCACTTTGTTTCTCAGAGACTGGATGTTCCCCATTTTAACAGAGGGCAGAGGAATCCGGTTGAGTTGCTGTTTCCTCAGGCGTTGTCTAAGACCTCCATGTTTGTCCTGCTTCCTCTTCTCGAACATTCTAGTCCCACTTGCTCCATTAAAGTTTCTGAGGATACAATCCGGTATCTTAAACGTGAGGTTGGCCGGCTGGGCTAACATGGCTACATTTAGCTCCAGCAGCACGCCCCTGGTGTATTGAGTACTCACCGTTCTCGCCTGGCACACTGCCGTGCCGATGTTACAGGTGAGCAGCCAGAGTAAAAGAAGCCACAACAAGACTATAAAGAGAAGATCCATTGCTGATGAATAAAACAAGGAGCACTAAAACATCCAAGGTAAAGAAAAAGACGATAAAATCCCACAAAAGACGCTAAAAGCACTAAAAACACAAAGACAAGGATGGCAAGCTCTCACTCACTGCTGGTCGCTGAATGTGCATGCGCATCACGCAGAGAAACTGTAACAGTGGACGCATGTCCTGTCGGATGGGGTGCGACCTGGCAGATGAGGACAACTCAGGCCCAGTGGTCTGTACAGGACAGTACAGGACAATGTGCTGGAGCTGCATGCGGTGCATCTTGCACTCGAACACTTTATGCCTTTCCTACAAGGGAGGCATGTGCTCATCGGGTCAGACAACATGTCAACCGTGGCCTACATCAATCATCAAGGGGGCACCAGATCAGCACAGCTGATGCAGGTAGCCAAGATCCTGTTGACGTGGGCGCTTCCCCGCCTAATGAGTCTGCGGGCAATGTATCTGCTGGGGGAACAGAACCTGGTCGCAGATTTCCTCTCCCGGCACAAGCCCCCACCAGGGGAGTGGTGGCTTCACCCAGAGGTGGTGAGCCAGATTTGGGTCCTCAGAGGAGTCCCATTGTCACCTCTAGTTCTCCTGGATGGAGGCATCCAGCCCTCTCGGCCAGGATGCTCTGGCACACGACTGGCCTCTAGTCCAACTCTATGCTTTTCCCCCTCTGCCCCTGATCTTCCCGACTCTGCACAGGGTCCTCCAGCAGGGCCACAGGCTTCTGCTGGTGGCCCCCTTCTGGCCGGTGAGGACTTGGTTCCCTCTGCTGCGCGGGCTCTGCCACAGCTCACCATGCCGTCTCCCAGACAGGAGAGACCTTCTATCGCAGCTGGGGGGTCAGATCTGGCACCCAGTTATTGAGGTGGGTTTGGATTCTGCGTTGACTCTGTATGAGTCATCCAGTGCTTAAAGCACCGCCTCTGGCGGTCAGTAGGGATGAAATAGAACGAAAGTTACGAATGTAACTACGGTTCTATGAATCTCGGATGACCGCCCAAGCATTCAGTCACTCAGAATCCTTGTGGTTTCACGAGAAGATTCTAGAGGGACATATCCTTCGATGACACTGGAACTTATAGCTTCCGGGGGTCATGCGGGGGTCACATGTGACTTTTTTGGTATACGTACTCGACTTGCATGAGACGGAGATATCCAGTGCTTAAAGCACTGCCTCTGGTGGTCAGTAGGAATTCATAGAACCGTAGTTACATTCGTAACTTTCATTATACACACCATGGTTTAACATATGATCACAGCACCATAAAAAATATCCAATGTAATATTTTAATCATTAAGCCAGTGCATCAGACTTCTAATATGTTTCTTAAACATTTTTTTGATAATACTGCAGTCCCTGCAGGATTAAATGGCATGTTTCTGTAATTGTTGCAGCAGAAGTTTACTGATTTTGCGTCAGGTTTTTCAAAAAAGTTTTGGCAACAGTTGTGATTTTTTTAGATCGATTTCTTCAATAAAGTGACCTGCCAGGATTTTACTGGCCTTTTTTTTTATTTGTTGTTGCAGTTTTTTTAAAATGCATGCCCGCACACACATGCCGCATCGATCCACTGGACGTGTTTTGTGAAGTGCTGAACGTCGCTTGTGTTGCACCACATCTGCACTTTGGCATTCGTCTCTTTTATCAGCCCCGGAGGTTGCTGCTCAATGTAAGCATAGGTTTTTCAGGGGACTTGCAAGGTGTCCAGATAAATCAATATGTACTTGTATTCTTTCAGATTTGGATGCTAATATCTCACGTGCAGCTGCTCAGGGTAATGTGGAGAAAACATTTTAGGTGCCTTGGTACTGAGATAATCACATTCAGGGGACGCTGAAAGGGTTAAAAGTGTGATGGATTATTTGAGAAATGATTAAACACATTTTAAGGGAAATTGTTAGTATTAGTGTGTTATGAGTGTGGTGACTTTTGACTTGCTATTCCGCTGTGTCCACTTTTTGGACACTCTGTCTTATGAGTCGCATTTTAGTCAAAATCTGCTCCTGTACTTAAATTTAAAAATGCCCTCAAAAATACCATTGTTAATAATAACATGTCCCAGACTGTGAATTCAGAATAAAAACACCTGCCCTCGCATGGAAATTCATTTTTTTTTAAATTTCCTCAAAATATGCTAGACTTTGTGGATTAAACGGGGCACTGAAAGGGTTAAAAGTGTAAGATAAATAAAAAACTGAATCTCAAGGACAGAACTGGAGTTAGTTTAGAAACCTTCATCACTGTTATGGGAACTTTATATAGATATAGAACACATTTTGGCCTATTTTAGACATATTCACTTTCATTAGGAGCAATCAGGAGTAAAATAAGTGTGTGATCCAGCAGGTACGCTTAAATAAATACCTGTGCATGAACTTGGACAATAATCTGGTCTTCTCATGTTGAGTGCTGATCAACACAGGTCAAAGTTCATTTTAATCTCAAAATATTGCCTCCAAAATATTCAACAGATTTCTGACTCTAGATCCACAGATGACTGTAAATCAGCTTTTACAAACGTGTCCTTCTTTACTAATTTGAGTTTTTGGAGGTAAGGATGTTTGATATGGTTCAGCATGTTTCCCTCCTGATGGTTGGTGAATTTTCTCCAGAGTGAAAGTGTAGATGGGTGTTAAAGTTCATGTTGTCCTCAGCACCCGTCCCTGATTAATGACTGGAGACAGCTCTGGTGGAGACTGGGCGGTTTAAGACGCCTAAAGCTCTTAAGTTCATCAGCAGAGGACATCATGACCCAGAGCCGCTGGTGCGACTCCAGCCGACATAACACCAACACCTCCTCCTGCAGGACGACTTCGAGCTAATCAGCGCTCTCTACTTAAGACACACCGTGGCTCTCTTCAGTCGCCGGTGGATTCCACTTCCTATGTGGTTTGTTCAGGCTGTTTTTCTCCTCATTGCTAACAGTGCTTCTAGCCCTTGTGCTGGCCTTAAGCCCTTCTGTCTCCGTTCAGGAGCTCATGGTTGTTTTTGGTTTTTCAGACTGAAGCCTCTTATCTTTTTGCCTCATCTCTAATCTTTTTCTCTGCTCCCTTTTTCACAGTGTTCTCCACGAGCCCTCACCACCGCTGTCACTGTAAATAGTCTCACCTGTTCACTGTGGTTGCCCTAACACCTGGACTGTCCCTGAATAAAATCATTGTCAACTTTACCTGCCTCCTCCTTGAAGCTTTTGGGCCCAACAATAAAAAAAATCTGGGATTATTCTTTAACACTTAAGTCTGCAAAAGGATAATGTTCTACTGCACAAAGAATTTATATCCTCTTGGCAAACTCATTTTGTGGCCCCTAATCTACAGTTTAGTGCCATGTGTGACATAAAATGGAAAGTTTTGCCCCTGAGTTATGTTACGTCTACTCGATAAGGCACATCCTAATCTAATCTTAAGTGTAACATAGCCTCTTACTGATTTTCTTCTCCAATGCAATCTCACCTCTTCTGTGATCCTCTGATGGTTCTCCGTACGACGCCTCTTCGGAGCGTTGGTCGGACATGTGAGGGCCTGTGAGATGGTTGCGCATGAGTAAATCATATCTGCTGCGCTAACGTGTTGATATGATTGACAGCGCTTGTTGTCCAGTCACATGAGGAAAAGAAACACCAGAACAATACTGATTCACTGCCAGTCAAAGTGGGAGTGTGCCGCAGGCAAAGTTGAAGCAGCCAAAAGACACCTCAGGTCACATGCTGAGCAAAAGTTGAAGGACTTACATTGACTCCCATTAGGCCGGCGCCCCTCCGTACGTCAACTATGTATTTACAACACATTTCTTATGTAAAAACGTTGTGAAACCCCTTTTGCTGAATGTTGACAGGTGCTGCTGACAGACTATTACTGTGTGGTAAAAATAAATGTTATCCGTCATTTTTTATAATTTAATGACAAATTATGTTGTGTTTAGGAAGACTTTCTCTGTCGAATTTTGGAGGGGGCGGCGCCCCAGCGCCCCCTATTGACAAACCACCACTGCTCCGCAGTACGATTCAAGAGTGCGGCACTTTCGTGTTATGTGGAATTTGGGGGCGCCCCTAAATTCCACATAACGCGATTCATGTTGGGTTTTGGATGTCTGTGTGTTTATACATGTGTATGTGTGTATTTTATATGTATGTGTTTCTTCTAAATGAGGTTTTATTATCAGCCTGCTCTATTTAAAGTGTCTTGAGATAACACCTGTTGTGAATTGGCGCTATACAAATAAAGATTGATTGATTGATCTTCAATATGGTCATCAGTCAGTGATAGAGAATATCATCATCACCAAGGATGAAGAAAGCAGGACAGAGCAGGTCCCAACTCGAGACCGTGATGGTGTTTCTTTAACATTAAGGGGGTCGTTTTGGAGGAGTGAGCTCCAGAGGGGTCAAAGGTGAATCATCATGATTACAAACAGGTTCCAGAAAAACTGAGACCAAGTCTGAAGACAGAGACAGCTGTGGAGAAACAGTTTCACTCTTCATCAGGACGACGCTCCAGCTCACACTGTGCTCTCAGTAAAGCAGCTTCTGTCCCAAAAACAATCACAGGGCTGATCACCCTCCCTGTTCACCTGACAGAGCACCAGGTGACTCTTTCCTTTGTCCTGAGATCAGATCTGAGCTCAGAGGAACACGACTGGAGTCTAAAGGTAAGAGAAGAAGCACAGAGGATCTTAGACAACTGTCTGAAGAAGACCTGCTTGGTGAAGACCTGGATGCAGCGGAGTGTTGATGCAGACGGAGGAGGTTCATGTTCAATATAACTGGATCACAGGATTATTTTTTATTGTCACACCTCAAATAACCACTCGACTGAGACAGTGAGTAACTACATTTAGAGTAATTTTAGGGATTACAAAATAATATTTGGCTAAAATTAATTGTAAATACAAACTTACATGCCATGACAAGAGCTGAAAAGATAAGGTAACTGTAGTTCTGCTTCTAGAAAAATCAACAGGCCACTGGCTTGGATTTGGTGGCATTTTAAATAAAAATACATTAAAATTATTATTATTATTATTATTATTATCCTGTAAGATTTCGAGCTGGTAGAAGCCGACCCCAAACACCCACTTTGACACACCCCTACCTTTAGACCTGTACACACAAGAACAATGCAAACACACAGCATGGACTTGTGAATGCCTCAGAGGAAATTGTTGATGCACCTTTCTATTCACATTAAAAGTGAGGTGTATTTGGAGACATTGAGCGATTCCCATAAAATCATTGGTGTAACGCAGAGAACTTCAGGATCTGTAACTGTCCTTCGCTCACTGGCTGTTTCCCGGTGTCATTTACTTGAGGCATGGGTCTTTCCCTCGGTCTCAGCCCGTCTCACCAAAGATTCAAGGGACAGGAATCAAGGCAGAGGACTGAAGACGGAGGACAAAACCATTAACAGGACATGAGACGTCTCTGCTTCTGCAGTGCCACGTGAAGCGACGTCTGATGACTGTAACAGCTGATCATCAGTCAGCTGACAGTCAAGTATGGACACCTGATTTTATGAACATGCACGCCTGATTAAATAAAAATGTTTTGTTTCTAAATTTGACCTGATTATAAACTCTGAACATGAAGAACAACATGCAGACTGATAAAAAAAAAACATTTTTACTGCTTCATGTTTAGTATTTGTCTTATTAAAGTTTTATGATAGTCATATTTTTAGTTACTGTACATACTGTACATGTGGGAGGAACCATGACCAGCACAATCGCACTGCTTCTGCAGGTCAGACGATACGGACCCAAAGCCGGGTAGAAAACCACAGCGCTGCAGGACCCTACAGTGCTGAGAGTGTTCCAGCAGAGGAAAAAGGGGCAGAGATGGAAGCAACCCCCAAGAGCAGCAGTAACACCAGCCACCAGTTCAATGCACACCAAGCAACCAAGCCCAAGCAGTTGGAAAGGCGCAGCAAGATAAAATGGCCTATGGCAAAGAACCAACAGGAGTGGCTCTTGCTCGATGACCGTCTGAGCAGAGTCCTGGAACATTCCTTGCGAGGGTCAGTTGAGTGCAAGCTAAACACTCTCAGCAACATCATCTACCAGGAGTGCAGAGAGAGGTTTGGCGAATGAACAGTCAAGTGAGCAGCTACCCCGAGACAGAAAGGACGGCGGGAGATTCACATTGACCGGATTAGGAGAAAAGGAAGGAGAAAGAAAGGAGAGATTTCTTCAAGGATCCCTTCAAGTGCGCTCGTCCGCTGCAGGAACAGAAGCGAAGTGGCCGGTTAGACATCTCCAAGGAAGACCTGGAGCAGTACATCAAGGGCCAGTACACCGATGGAGCCAGAGGAACACCACTGGGCTCACCTGGACATGTGCCACATCCAGCACCACCAAGTACCTCCTTTGACATCTCCCTGCCCCGACTGTGCGAGGTCAAAGAGGTTATCAGAAGGGCCAGATCAGCCTCAGCGCCAGGACTCAACGGACTTCCCTATAAGCTCTACAAGAACTGCCCACAGGTGACAAAGATCTTCTGGAAGCTTATCAGAGTTGTATGGAAAAAACCAATCCGTACCAGCGGGATTGCAACAAGCAGTCGGGGTATTCATTCCCAAAGAGCAAAACTCCACATCCATCAACCAGTTCAGAAACATTGCTTTGCTAAACGTGGAGGGCAAGGTTTTCTTCTCTGTTCTGGCGAGGAGAATGTCCAACTTCCTCAAAGACAACAGCTACATAGACACAAGTTGCCAGAAGGCAGGACTTCCAGGCTTCCCAGGGTGCATCAAACATTCAGCCATGATCTGGGAGCAGATCCAGGGAGCCAAACGAGAGAGGGGCGACCTACATGTGGTATGGTTAGACTTGGCAAATGCGTATGGCTCAGTACCACACAAGCTTATTGAGTTTGCACTGGAATTCTTCCACATACCAGCAGGCATTATCAACATCATAACCAAGTATTTCAACAACTTCCACATGTGCTTTACTCTCAATGTCTTCACAACAGGATGGCAACAGCTGGAGGTCGGCATCGCCATGGGTTGCTCGATATCCCCGATCCTGTTTGTGATTGCTTTTGAGATCATTCTGATCGAAGCCAGGCAAGTAGCCAGGGGCCTGAGGCTACCATCAGGAGAAAGGCTGCCACCCTTGAGAAGTTACGTGGATGATGTAACAAGCATCCTGCAGACTGCCCCATGTACAGCAAGACTACTCAAGCGGCTGGACGAACTAACAATGTGGGCATGAATGAAGATCAAACCCTCAAAGTCCCGGAGCCTGTCAATCAGGAAGGGGGTGAGATGTGACAGGACAGAGTTCATGGCTGGAGGAGAGAGGATTCCTCTACTGGCAGAGCAACCAATCCGAAGCCTCGGGAGACAGTACACATCAGAGCTCTCAGACAGACAAATGGGGAGGCTGGTACAGAGGCAGCTGACAGATGGGCTAGAAAAGATCGACAGCAGCCAACTTCCAGGGAAGCTGGAAGTGTGGTGTTACCAGTTCACACTGTACCAGCGAATAATGTGGCTGCTCAATGTCAGCGAAGTTCCATCATCGGTGGCCAGCAGGATGAATGGCATCGCCAACAGGTACAGGTGGACGAAGCCATCAGCTGGTTGCAGCACAAAGAGGTCCTGGGGAGAGTGCAGCACAACCGCACAGGGCTGGGCTGGGGGGAACCAGCCCAGTTCTGGTCCACAGCCACAAGGGAGCAGAAGAAGGCCATGGTGGTGGAAAAGGTGACACAGGCAGAACACGAGCGCTACCTTATCAAAGCAGTCACCCAGGGCAAGCAAGGGGCATGGACTCGATGGGAAGAAACCACCAGTTGGTCCATAAGCTGGGCAGACATCTGGCGGACACCACAGGCCTGGCTCAGCTTCCTGATTAGGGCAGTTTATGACACCCTTCCCTGTCCCTGGAACCTCTCCCAGTGGTTCAGGAGCGAAGACATATGTCCCCTGTGCAGCAAGGACAACACAGGCCTCCAACACATCCTCTCTGGGTGTAAGGTAGCACTGGCACAGGGGCGTCTAAGATGGCGGCACAACCAGGTCCCAAAAAAGCTAGCAGACCTTTTGGAGAGATGCAGGGTGTGAGCCTACAACTCCGCAGGTCACCCACAGCAGGTCACTCCCTTCATCCAACCAGGCGAGAAGTAGGAGAGGCCAACAGTAGGTAGGCCAGCTGTCCTGCTAGCTCCTGGGAAGGAGTGGGAGATGTGGGTCGACCTCGGCAAACAGCTAGTCTTCCCATCAGAGATTACCCAGACAATGCTCAGACCTGATGTGGTGATGTGGTCCAAGGAGGCAAAGAGGGTCCTCATCATTGAGCTCACCGTCCCCTGGGAGGAGGGAATGGCAGCAGCATATGAGACCAAGCAGCAGAAGTACTCTGACCTGGCCACAGAATGCAGAGACCTGGGCTGGGCTGCAACCATCCACCCAGTTGGATGCAGGGGCTTCGTGGGCAGGTCAGCAGTCCACCTTCTCCGCGCAGCTGGAATGACGGGTACAAACTTACAGAGGGCGATCCAGGAGCTGGCAGAGGAGGCGGAGAAAGCCAGCTACTGGTTGTGGCTACGGAGGACGGACACGGTATGGGGTCAAACACCTCAGTGAGGGCAGCTGCAGGGGGTGGCAGGGAGACGTCCCCATTCAGCCACCAGCCCCCCACCAGGAGATGTACTGGCTAGGGGTTGAAACATCAGTGAATGGTGGCCCCAGCTGATGACCCTGCAGCTGACCCTGTGGACACCGAAGGAGGTGCGACAGGCAGAGATGCCAAGCAGGAGAACACCACCTGTACAACGCTTTGACGCATTTTCTTTTTTTCAGTGTGCCATGAATAATTACATTATTAATTCAGTTTATATTGGTAATAAATGTTGAAATCAAAACAATACTCATTCAAAATGCTACTGCTACGATCATGCTTAAACTAAAGTTTAATTTTATGTTAAATATGTTTAACATGTTTCCCCTATCTCCACTTTCTGACTTTATTATTTTAATATTAGAATATAAAGAGGAGAAATAACTGACCGAATTACAATAAATATGGACTAAGATGACAATGATTCATCAAGTTTAAGGGTTCAAATAAAGACTTTTAATTTGATAGTGAATCAAAAATGTTAATCTTTTATGAGATTCACTTTAAAAAGGTTTTAAATGGAATTTAAGATTTTTATTTCATTGTAGTTTATTGGTCAGCTCATCATATAATTCCAGCTGATCACAGACAGTCCATACAGATTTATTTAGATTATTAGCAGGTTAAATGTTGCTTATCTAATTTCCCATTTTCCTGTAGAAAACAAACTGTTGAAGCCACTTTTTGGTCAGTTTTAGACTATGGAGATGTCATCTATAGGCATGCTACAGCTAGTTGCCTTAAACCCCTAGACTCAGTTTACCACTCTGCCATAAGATTCATCACTGGTGACAGTTTCTCAGCTCACCACTGCATCCTGTATGACAAAGTGGGCTGGCCCTCATTATCATTCAGACGACAGGCATTGGTTACTTTTTATTTACAAAGCTCTGTCTGGACATCTGCCATTATATCTCACCTCTTTATTGAATGTGTCCACTAACCGTTATCATACTCGCTCAAATGACTGGATAATGCTTGAAGTTCCAAGAGTAAAACCTAAAATTGGAGAAACATCTTTCAGCTACTGTGCAGCTCACAGCTGGAATACTGTACAGCAGACACTAAATCTAAGCTCTGTTATCAACATAAGACAGTTCCAAAACTTGTTAAAGATCCACTATGTACATGTCTGTAACTGTTTGTAAACTGTGCTCTACCTATTCTAAAGGAACTATTTGCACTTTCTTTGCTCCCTTCTCCTTGCTTATTATTATCTTGCATTTTATGTTTTATTGTACTGTCGACGTCATTGTAAATGAGAGCATGCTCTCAATGGCATCTCGAGATGGAATAAAGGTTGAATGAAATAATCCACGGACAACATCCTCTGTCCTCTGGCTTGGGCCCCCTGAGCAATGTGCAAATGAGTGCTCTCATTGGTCAGATTTCAGCTCACCAGATGCAAAACTAGAAATAAAGACCACAGTCAAGAAAAAATAAAAGCTGCAATTTTGCAAAGAGGAAATACAACACTGATGTGAAGGCCTGCACTGACTGAATATATATCTGAAAAAAATAATCACATGCAGATAACTCCCCTTAAAGGCCCTCAGAGTTTGTGTTGGGGGCTGCTGCAGGTTTCTGTAACACATTTTCCTCTGTTATCTAAAAATAACATTTTTATTGGTTTGTCTGAAATAATCTCACAGTCACAATCAGGAAGTTTCTTTCACTCTTTATTTTGCAGCATTTATATTAAAACATCCCTTCTGTAGTTGAACTCACAGCACCTCAGATAAAGGACATGATGCACACAGAAGAACTCCTCTGTGCTCACCGTGCTTTTCCAGATGTGGCACCAGCTCCACTCTCTCATTCTGTAAAACATTTGGGCTGAAGAGTCGGGGTCTGAGGCAGCTCTCCTCTTGGACGTGGCACCCCGGTCAGTCACGTGTATGTGATAAGACTGTACTGTGGCAGCAGGAATGGCAGGAGATGAGCGACGTGTGGGAATTACAGGTGGCTCATATTTACAGTGAGCCAGTCCTTCTACAATAATGACTGGACCACGAGTCCAAGTCGAGTCTGAAGACATCTTTGGGTGTGACTTCAGTGTGACTCGACTCTGCCATGGACCACCAGAGAAAACACCAGAGAAGCAGCAGGTGTTGTGTGTTTTATCTGTTTTTCACCTTGTAGCACTTGAGATTTTCTTTAAAATCTGAAGTGCATTATAAATAAAATGCATTATCATCATCATTATCAGACATTTTCCATGATGGGGAAAACAGGAGTAAAGTTGAGGGAAGTGGAGCTGGTACCAAACATTAGAAAAGCACTCATTGTCACCACAGCAGCTGAATGAAGGTGTTACTGGATTGTAAACATCAGGAGAATATAAAACTGTTTAAGAATAAAAACATCTATTGTACCAAAAATCCAGCTCAGCACAGTTTCAGTAAAACATTTCAAGTTAACATTTGTTAAATTTCTTTGTTATGAAAATATTCTTCATCGATAAAATACAAACGTCCTATTAATGGTTATAAACCTGTGGAATGAGCTGAAGAGGCACACGTACAGGAATGCAGGGATTAGTAAAATGTAGTGTTCACTCCAAAACTTCATGGTAAAGACTAAACTCAATCATCCTCGTCGATCACCTGATAAGCTTTAAAAGAGGAGGGTGATGAAGGCAGCGCGAGTGTTCTTCCGTGGGCTCGTCCTGGGGCCGTCAGTGCTGTTTGGGACGCTCAGGGTCGAACTTGAGGAGCAGGCCGAGGGAGGCGAAGCCGAACAGGAAGGTCTGAAAGAACCAGAGGCGGCGAGTGGACGGGTCGGTGATTCCTTTGCTTCTGCAGACGCAGAGAGAGAAAACTGTCAAGTGGAGTCAAACCAGCAGCTGCTTCAACACATGGGTCAACACAACCTCATCTTCATCAAGAGATATGATTTAATGTTTGACACCAGACCAAAAACGACTGAATTCAGTGGAAACTTTGCTCCATTCTTTTGGTCCCTTCAGTCCCTTTAATTTAACTCTTGGTAATATAATGTGTAATTCTGCTCAAATGGGCCTTTTTCATATTTTAAAGTTGTAAATGAATCTAAAGACCGAGTCTATTATTCTCTGTGTAATTAAAAACAATCTCACTTAGTCCTTAAGACAGAAAATATCCACTTTTAACCCAATAAATCTGCAGTTTTTGATCATGTTGCCCTGCAGCATAAACACAGGTAATCAAATAAGAAGACTAAAGTCTGAACTCAACAAACACTCAGTAAGCACAGGGAGCTTCTTAGACTGACACTCATGCCTGTGGGGGGACGCCAAAGTCTTTCAGGGGACAGTTTGATGAAAGTTTGACAGCAGCGCCATCTTGTGGACACAAGCTCCCTGTGGTTCTTACCTGCACACCCTCAGTGCAACAAGAGCCTCAACAACATGGATGGCAAACGCAGCCCACCACCTGGAACACACGGAGGAATAATTAACTCCAATAATTATTTAATTTAAGTGCAATTTTGAAAGCATCACCATAACCTTCATCAAAGATAGAGATGTAAGACTTAAAAGTAAATATTTTCTGCATTAAAAAGTGTTTTCAAAAGGCTGCTGTCTGGGTCCAGCTCATTAAATGACCCATAATGTTTGATTCTGAGTTTGGATTATTAAATATTGGATATTTGGCGACTCAAAACTTATTTTGGCCGATACAGATATAAAGAAATGACTGAAATTAGTTCTTTTTAGACTACTCCTATGTTATATACCAAATATTTTTGACAGGAACAGTAAAGTCAGGCTTCAAATGCCCTTTAAAAATCTAACACACTGATTTACTTAATTGTGGCAACCCCTGCCCTATTTTAGGAGTTTATAGTGGGGAAAAAGGTGGAAAAAAGTCAAAAAATGTACTGAAACTTGAAGTGAAAATGTGTCGCAACCTAGAGGGTGAATTCCTCCACAGCCCAACCCAAGGCCGTCACCAAATAGGTAGCATTTTTTTTAAATAAATAATGATGATTATTATAATAATGATAATAACAAATATTATTATTATTATTGTTATAATTATTTTAATTTTTTATTGCTTTTTTTCTGCCTTTCAATTTTCCTCTTTTACTTTCTCTTTCTTCTCTTCTTTATTCCTCTTTCTTTCTTTTTCATTCTCTTTCTTTCTCTCTATTTTCCTCTCTTTCTCTCTTTTTCTTTCCGTCTTTCTTTCTCCCTCCCTCTCTCTTTTTTTCTTTCTATCCGTCTTTTTTTCTTTCTGTATTGCTTTTAACTTATTTTACAGTGAAATATCTTTAACTCGGCACAAGGCTGGCCATCCTTCTTTAATCAACATCAGTACAAACCACACAAATATGAACAATAACATCCTCTCCATGATCGTACTAAAAATGTGTCAGAGTATCTTAAAAACCTGAAATATCACCCAGCCCTAGAGAGAGGATGTTGAAGCATCACTCTTTACTTTAGTTTTCTCTGAGCCCATAAATCATCAGTCACCAAAAAACCATGAAAGGATCAATGGGCTGACAAACGCTGACAGGCTCCTCCTCAGAGCCTCACATGACTTTATCTCTTCATCATTAACACTGTGGGAGTGATGGTGACCAGCTGCAAAGGGATCACACACATTCAAGCTGCTGTTGATTAAAGACAGTCTCCTGCTCCACCACATTGGACTGAGATGGAGCACAGAGCTGCTGAAGTCTCCATCAGAAGATGGTCCACTGTGGTCATGAAGGGATGGACACACTCAGCAACAATCCTCAGGTAGGCTGTGGGGGTTAAACCATGCTCAGGTGGGACTAAGGGGCTCAAAGTGTGCCAAGAAAATGTCCCTCACACCATCACACCACCAGCAGCCTGAACCACTGATCCAAGGCAGGATGGATCCATGATGTTCACCCCAAACTCTGAGCCTACATCTGAATGTGGATAATAGAATATTACACATTTCACAACACAAATCATACATCAGGGATACATTTCCAAAAACAAAGAAAGAGGAAAATTTATATTGATGCCCAGGAACTTTGTGAACGCACACACGCACACCCACACACACGCAGCCTACAGTATTGAATCACTTATGTCCTCGTGAAACAAACCTCACGTTATTGAAATCCATTCACATAAACAAGGCGGACAGAAACCGTGTTCCCAAAATGTGCCATACAAATAAAGTTTTATATTAATAATAACTGTAATTAAAATGACATGATCGTTGCACCAAACTGCTGATCAGTTAGGCTACGACACCTGTAGCTGTTCAAGAAATGAAGCGATGGTTGGATATAAAAAGGCACGCACTCACAACGCATAACGTGTCCCCCTCCGCCTCCATCACCACACCGCTCAGGAAGGACTCCCCGATGATCCTGACAGCTTTTCGTCTGGGGGGACGGGGGTGCCCTTTCCCACCTGTCGCTCAGACACTGTCCAGGAAGATCCATTCGCCTTTTCACCTCCACTTTTACATCAGACCATTTCTTTTCTTACTTCAGCCACAGTCCGACCCTCTGAGGCAGCCTTATTTACAGCGTCAGACACAGGCTCCACTCTGCTGCCTCTCTGGCATTAGTGATGCCCACTCTGTGCCCACCTCTCTGAGGCAGCCTTATTTACAGCGACAGACACAGGCTCCACTCTGCTGCCTCTCTGGCATTAGTGATGCCCACTCTGTGCCCACCTCTCTGAGGCAGCCTTATTTACAGCGTCAGACACAGGCTCCACTCTGCTGCCTCTCTGGCATTAGTGATGCCCACTCTGTGCCCACCTCTCTGAGGCAGCCTTATTTACAGCGTCAGACACAGGCTCCACTCTGCTGCCTCTCTGGCATTAGTGATGCCCACTCTGTGCCCACCTCTCTGAGGCAGCCTTATTTACAGCGTCAGACACAGGCTCCACTCTGCTGCCCCTCTGGCATTAGTGATGCCCA
>JBAMNC010002281.1:0-51656 GCA_037902135.1 Cetoscarus ocellatus | reverse complement strand
CCCGACATGCCAGATGGACTGTTTCACATCTCCATCAGATACAATTACCATCCATCAGGGTATCATTCACATAGACGTTGTTTGGAAAGTGCAGAATCTTCACAGTCATTACAGACCAGTCAGAAGCTTGCCCGTCACTTTTCACTTTCAGCAGAACTAAACCACGCTCATCGGGGCTTTTCAGTTCGTGGTATCTACTCAACATGGCTCGGCCCTGTGCGGTGTGGATGCTACGCTCAGAACCTCTTGGGCATCCGTGGCATCCTCACAACAACAAAGGAGGAAATGGAGCAGTGTAGGAACGAGTCCGAAAACTCCAAGTGAGTTAGCATTTAGCACTTCCAGGTTCTCAAGATTTAGAATACTGGTTTTTCGATAAATGCCTGAAATATGAGAGTGGCACAAGCGAAGGCGGGAGATACCAGTTTTGCAATAGCAGGAAAAGACTGCACGTACAGAGATTAACATAGATGCTGACAGCTTCAGCAGCAGTTATTTAGACCTGGACCACACTTTGTAAAATGAAATAAAAATAACACATACTTCTCCATAAAAGGATATTTTTCCTCCACTTTCTGACATGTTTTGCCAATAGTTTATTCAAGAAGTGGTTTATGGTCTTTTTTTTTAACACCATGTACCAGCGCCCGCCTACGACAATTATCTGATTGGCATATAATAAATGTGATTGATGGAACGATCGTCCAATCAGCTGCCGGTTATACTATCTATAGGTTCTGCCTTCCACAAACGCTTCCTATGGGCTCTTTCCCAGAAGGACTAGAGAAATATAATGGACGCCTCCATCTGGTGTGTCTGGAATCTGGATTTGGATCAGCAACCAAAATCAGGATCAGTTCTTTCTTGTCTCCCTGACGATGCTGATTCCTGTTTACACGGAGTCGGATACAAAAACGTTTCAAAAACTTTTCACTCTGGACCCTGGTTTCAAAAGTTTGCAGACTCAGGCACTCTGGGCACCGTTCTCTTGTGAACTGAAGGCGTAATTGGAACAAAAAACTCTCAGTTTTCTGTCGTTTTTGTTGTCGTGTACATGGGGCCTTGGAGGACACATAACAAAGATGAACACAACGTTCAGAAGATCATCCAGCATCTGTCATAAGCATCCAGAAACACCGCAGAAGCGCACACCTTTCAAATGCTCTCATGCAGAGGGGCTTAGATTGTTATTATTTAAATATGATTATGATTTTCATCAATAACTGTGCTGACAAATATTATATTGTCTACACAATGTATTTGAGGGACACATCAGAGACTCCAGCTTATGATTTCAACTCTAAAGTTGTGGTTAAATGCACTGAGGTCCGTGTCCAGAGTAGGTTACTGTAGTCTGAGCTGCTTTCTTGCTTCATTTACACCTTGCTTTAATGTGCATCTGCTCCACCTGACTCCAATATGATTTGTGTCCCTCACTCGCCCCAACCCCCCTTTTCCCTGCATCCTCTGCTGCACCTTATCTCCCTCTCTCCATCTATCTAAATTGTCTTATATTGGCATGACAGGGCCGGTGGTTGGCGACAGCCAGTGTCACGGCAGAACAATGCATTGTGATGGTGATATTCATATGATAATTCCATCAGACTTTCCTCCGCTGTGGATACATTTTGTACCCTCTCTGATTTTTCTCCCCGCTCTGTGTTGACTTTTCAAATGATTTTAAAGCTGTTGTTTTTTCTTTATGCTGTGCCCCAGCCTGCCACTCCCAGCGCTCTGATTTCTCTCCCATTCTCTGTTCCAGCATGTCTCTCTCTTTACCTTTATCCCCCCCTTTCCCCTCTTCAACGCCATGCTGGCAATCACATTAAATCATTTTCATTCACATGGCTTCTGACAATGTTTTTTTTTTTTTTCTCCAAACGCTGCCCAGTTTTCTAACAGCTCTGTGTGTTTCCCCTCTGTCTCTCTCTTTCTCTCCCTCTGTCTGCCTTCTCTCTCTTTTTTTTTTTTTTTTTGCTCTTCGCCATGTTGGCAGGGCCCAATCTACCAGCTGATATCAGCATTCCCTGGCACGCCGCCAACTGGCAACACTGCAGGAGAGAAAGAAAGAGAGAGCGAGAGAGGGAGAGAATGAAAGAAAAATTAGTGAATAATAGACGGAGGGAGGGAGGGAGGGAGGGAGAGAATGAGAGAGGGGAGAGAGGGAGAGGGGGATGGGAGAGAGAAAGACAGAAGGGAGAGGAAGACGTGGAGAGAAAGAACAATAATGGTGGATTAAGAAAGGAGTCTGTGTGCGAGTGCGTCTGCGGTGGTGTGTGTTTATGTGATTGATATGGTGTGATATCCCTGTGAGTCATAGCTGAGCTAAAATGTCAACTGGCTACATGAGAATCTCTTTGTCATCCAGGCTCGGTGACACACAGTCATAAACACAAATCCAGCAGATCATATAAACACATATGTGAACATACTGCCGCGTGAACACAAATATGGGCGTCACACCTGCGAGCACAGATGTTCCATTGTTTTGCCACAATGATTGATGACCTTTTGTTTTTGTTGTGGGCGCCCTCGGCTCGCTCCTCAACTCAAAGCCAAAATGATGGACGAAAGAAAGAAAGAAAGAAAGAAAAAAAAAAAAAAATCAGCCCATGTGCATAAATCCGCTCTAACTCGTGCAAACTGCTGCGCACTCAAAATATTTGGGCGTGTGAGCGTGCCCCTGCCAAACGCCTGTGTGTGTTCAATATGCTGTATATCACACTTTACATTTTAGCTGACTCTGTTATCCGGGGTGACGGCTGCACTGCAGTCAACAAAACATTCGAATAAGCTTTCATTTGTGCTTAAAGGAGATACCGTGACTAAGCAGAGAGCAGGTCAAATCTACCACACCCAAGGCAGCAGATTTTACACATATCAGCTCGCTTACTGTATGTGCGTGAAAGTTAGGGCTGGGTAATATGCTCACAGTAGCATATCTTGGTAATTTTGCTGAGAGACAATCCACTTATCAATCCAATATTTCTGTGGATTGTGTTTCTAGTGACGTTCAAAGTTACGTATCAATCAGTCAGTCTTTATTTGTATAGCTCAAATTGATAACAAGTGTTATCCCAAGGCACTTTACAGCAGAGCAGGCCAAAGCCATACTCTTCATTTTATGGATATACATGTATGCAAATATACAAATATATTTATACACATACAGTGCTCTGCATAAATGAGTACATCCCTTCAGGTTTGTCAGAAAACCTTTCGTTTCCTTTCAAAATCAACATTTTCTATGGCATACTATACCACAAAATACTCCCCCAAATGTGGCCATTTTTGAAGTTGCACACAAAAAAGTATTTTTCTCATTTTAAGATCAGGTTCCAAAAATGAGTACACCCTACTGAAAGGGGTGGGAGCAAGGCTAAATTTTAGTTATCAAATTACCCTTATTTTCATTTTATGGTAAAAAAATGTTATGTTAAACTCAACTTTGTCAAAACTTTGAAAATTGTTCTTTTGTTCATTTAGATATTGATTAATACATTACTTTTAATAGGGGGTGTACTCATTTATGCTGGGCACTGTACAAACATCCAGAGATGTCTCCATCCAGGCAGAGACAAAGGGACAAAAACTAAGAATTTATGATAGCAACAAACCCATGGACGCCCAGATCATAAATCTGTCCTCATCATATTTGTCTCGGTTGAATATAGAGTCAATCAGTCTTTATTTGTATAACACCATATTTGTTAAATATAAATTTATTAAAGGTAAGCGTGAGATGTGGCATCTCATTTTCAAAGGGAAAAATAGTTACTATGGATGTATAATTAATAGTAGGAAAGCACTCCTCTACCAAGGTAGCTCACATACTTCTGTTACATCTATAAGCAATAGTTCCATGATAAAGTTACCATCATAATATGATTCGTGACCCTGAAAACCCACACCTAGCACTCAGAATCATGTTGATATCATTATTAGTTTGCCAGTTATTGAGCAAAAACGATCTTTTGCTAATGGTGGTTATCTAGATCACCATCAAAATCTAATCATTTTTAAGTTGGGCCATTACCAACATCTCCTGAAAATTTCAGCAAAATCCATCCAGTAGTTTTTGTGTAATTGTGCAAACAAACAAACAAACATAGGGGGCCAAAAACATAACCTCCTTGGTGAGGTAACAACCATGGATAGAGAGATCAGTCTACTGTTAAAATCAATATATATGATGAATACAGTCTGGAGAGGAATGATGTTAATATGAAGCAGCATCTAGCTAAACTTGTCTAAATGCATGAATTTAAAACATGTCCATTTCATTGTGACTTTACTTGAAAGCTCACCATGTAAAGCTGCCTGTAACTCTCACACAACCAACATGACCAATCAGACACTGCATGTTGAGCTGTTGGTGTTATATTGTGTAATGCCAAGGTCAGACTACACAACTTCTTTCATCTGTAACAACCAGGGATGGGAATCACGGGATACCTCACAATACGATACAATACACGATACATAGTCCACGATAACGATATAATTACGATGCAGCGATTCTGTGATAATCGATATATATTTAAAATAAACAAAGTAAGAATATGTCACCAATAATGAATTTTGTCTGTCCCTTCAATGTTGCAGAAGCCGAAGTGTATCCATACTTTAGATTTATAAGTGGCTGGGGCATCCTTCAGTGTATTTTTCTTTGCGCTGATGTCCAACATTTCCGCTCTGTAAACTTTCTCTTCTTTGGCTGGTAATTTCTAATCAAGTTTCATTCATTCAAACATGGAGCGCCCCCTTCAGGAGCCATCAAATAGCATCTCTGGGATGTAAACCAACAGGGATATACAGCATGCTCAGAGTGCCATATTTTATTAATTAACATGTCAGTATTTGGCACCAGCAAATACTAATATTTGGCACAATCATATTGTGGGAGGAAGGACAACGATAATCGCCATATCGTTTTTTTTGTCCCACCCTTAGTAATAAACAGTTGATATGTCGGACTAGGCGACAACAAAGCAATAAATTCAAGCAGTGACTTGCCCGATGAGCATGACAGACTACACGACTGAGACTGACTGCATGTTACAACTGAGGGGACAGAAGGAAGCGGGGGCAACACCGAAGACCACAAACAAACAAATAAACTGTACTTAGAGTTCAGCACTTCTGTTTGTATCTACAAACATTATGTGGAATCTGCTCTTTCTCTTCAACATTTCTCTTTTTACAGTCTTTGGTAGCTCCTCTACAACACCTCATAAAGGCAGAGATGCTGTTTTTCAGAGCTTTTTAAACTTCTCTGCCTCGTAGTTTTCAAGCAGCTCTTGAGGCATTAACCTCGGTTGTTCTAAGCAGTAAAGATAATGGATGGATGGGCATGAAGGCAAATCAGATCAATGACTCAAAACCTTTGGAAACAATTCTCAACTATAACCGATTCTTCAATCTTGTTCCATGATGGTATCACACCAGAATTATGAACCTATTATTGAAATTACAGAAGTATTGAAACCTATTTGATACCTTGAGTCCTTGACAGGCCACGTTGCCACTTTTCTTTGGTTTACCATCAAAATTTCTTACAAACTCTGACGATATCTAAACTGTTCAGAAATATTTTCAACCCCATATAGAGGTCGTAAAAAAATCTGTACTCTTAAATAATGTTTCAAAATGATAAAATATCTATTATTTTGCTTATTGTTGGTATCAAGAAGTGCAGAAACTAAATGATATTCAGTATATTCCTGCAGTGTATAAATAAATACATATATTTATATATTCTCTTTAGTGTTTTTTTAACTGTAAATAATCTTTTTTTATTTAACATAAGCGCTGTCATCTATATATTCTTCACCAACATAAACCTTTACCTAACAATTAAATATTGTCTTACCTGTAAAAAACTATATCAATATAATTTTCCCCTAAAAACTCAGTTTATTGCCCAGCCCTCTCTTGTTTTTGTGTATGCACTCCAGATTGAAGCAAAAAAGCTGCTACTGTATGAGTGCACAGGAAGGGTGTGAGGGGAAGTCAAAACATCTCGCGCCCATCCTGTTTGGGACAGTCCATGTCCTGTGGTGCCCTTAACTCCTAAACACACTCACACATACAGACAGATACACACTGGTGCAAATTCACACTCCGACTAATCATCCCATATGCTGCTGGAGAGCTCGGTGAACACACGCAGGAGGAGGAGGAGGAGGAGGAGGAGGAACAGGTGCACACCTGTTACACATTCAAGTGTACGCATACACCCACACAGACCGGAGAGGAAATGAAGATCAAATAAAGATTTACTTTGTACTTTAAATTAACATGCATTAAAAGACGTTCAAAACAGGCGCTGTTATGAGCATGCATTTGATTCACTGAAATTAGCATTTATGGTGGAGTTCATTCAAAGACTCGGTGCAAGTTGTTTTTTTATCCAATTTGACTCAAGTCTTCTACCTTCAGTTAGATTTCTTTACGTGCTTTTCCACTTTTATCCAGATCAAAATGACAGCAGATAGAGTTGGAAACTGGATAAGGAGCGAGCAGGGAAGAGGAAGTAGCTGCAAAGGCACAAAGGACAACAATGGATCAGTGGTAGAGTCAGTCATCTTTCAACCCTAAAGTCAGGGGTTTGATCCCAGTTTCCTTGGGCAAAACACTCAAATTCAAATTTTTTTCCGCTGCATCAGCCGTATGGATGGAAATCAAAAAACAATTCCAGTTGAGATTCGATAACAGCTCCCTCAAGGAATCATTAGCATTAGCCCTTTTGCTTATTAACTCCCTGATCAGTTTCTTTCCCTGACGGTGGTCAGAAGTGGTCAAAACTGTACCTTAACTTTTGACAAAAAGGATCTTTTTGCACAACTTCCAGTCAGTGGAAACACCAGCAAATTCAAGGTTCCCACTCTTTTCTAGAAAGACTTTTCTGTGCCTGTCACTCAACAGAGGAGACAGAGAGTGGAGATAAAAACCTCTTTATCAATATACAATACAGCAACACTCTTGAACTCAAAGTTGCTAATTTTGAGCTATCTTTGGGGAGAAATAAGTACTTACTGGGGTCTGAAAGTTGCTAAATCTAGCAACAAAGTCATATAGAAACATTGGGTAGTGGGACTGCTCTGAGGGAACATGCAAGTTTGATTGGCTGGTAGCGTCACGTAGGCCGGCTAGATATGGAGAAACTCAGCAGCTCAATTTTAACAGCTGAGAACAGACATGTAGGCTCTGCACACATTTTTTGACCCTATTTGCATCACTAGCAAGGAAGAGAGAAGCAGAGGATAAATAATTTTCCAGGACAATTCAAGCTTTCCCAGGACATTTAACTTTTTCTCTCACTGTCCATATGTTTTCCATGACTACAAAATTGGTCGATCATTTTCCAGGTTTTTCAGGACACGTGGGAACCCTGAAAGTGATAAGGCGTGTATCTATTTAGCACACAATTGAGTCAGGACTTTTAAATGTGATTTTTTTTGCCATTGAAAACCCACAGGCCACACAGAAAATCAACAGGAATCACAAAGCAGAATCAGTTCCCATGCCTAATCATCCATCCACTTTTCCCTTTCGGGCTCACGGCTGGAGCCTTATCCCAGCTTACGCAGGGCGAAAGACGGGGTACATTCTGAACCGGTCACCAGCCAAACGCAGGGCCACATAGAGAGATGGACCATCACTAACGCTCGCAGTAATAGCTGAGGGCATTTTGGAGTCACCCATCATTTCTAATTAATGAGCATGTTTATGCCTGGGTAGAACCTATGCATGCACAGGGAGAGCATGCAAACTCCACACAGAAAGGCCCTGACCGACACGGGGATCGAACCACCAACCTTCTTGCCGCCCCCATCCCTAATCAGCTGCATGCAAATATGTATCACAGTGTATGAATGTGGTCAGCTTGGGCTGAATGATGTAAAGAAAAACCTGAATTGCAATATTTTTCCTTTCATGATATGTGTGTTGCTTAGGATTCGTTGGATTTGGAGGTGTTCACGTTGGGTTTTGGCCACCCCTAGATGCGCACAACAGTTGCACACACATAACCACTAGGCCTCCAGCACTCCTCCATTTTGATCATTTTCATGTTCAGATAATAGCACATGATGTACTAAACTTAACACTACAGCTTTATATCAAGTGATTTATTATTGGATTGTTTGATTAAAAAAATGCTTTGAATTAAAGTTTCTCATTCCCAATCTTGTTGTCATCAGGGATTTATTTTGTGTGTTTTTGTCCCCAGAAAATTAAAGGAGGAGGCTGCCACAGAAGTGTGTCCCCAATCAGCCGAGACACTAAAGAATGGCATAACATCACACGCACTGCTGGTAATCCTCATCCTTCAAATACACACTCACATATGAATATGCATTCATGCAGAATCAGACGTACTTGGCGAACAAATACCACTCCATTATGTCTGCTTTTTGGCTGTTTTTCTAGATTTGGTCAAGGTCATGTTACAGTTGGGAGATAAATATGCACAACATGCAAATTTAACCTTTATGCTACTCCTCTTAAGTCAACAGTTCAATTCATTTTCTGCCTCTCTTCTTCTGTTTGTGTTTTATGTCGATAGAGGATGGATTCTCCGCCAGAGTGTGTGCTGTCTCTTTCTTGTGAGCAGCCCCAGTCCCCCCCAACACTGCCGTCCTGGACCACAGCCCCCAGGCCTCCTCTCCTCACACCGTGCTCTCTCTGCCCGACAGCCCTGTTGTAGTGCCTGCTCAAAGCCCCGAACCTTCCCCCTCAAAGCCTGGACGCAACACCCTATTTCCCCCTCTCTCCTTTCCCTCTAAATGAGGAAAATAATCAAACCGAAGTCGATGAGGAAGATGAAGAGGAAGGGCTGGATGGAGTTCCTCCTTCCCCAACCCCGGCAGTCGCTTTGTTCCCAGGAGGAGGCGGGCAAGAAGCTGCATGCAGCCCCTGTTTGGATTCCTCCCCTCCTGCAACACCATCAGCACCAGCCCTCGGGTTTGGAGCTCTGGAGATGGCCCTCTCTTCAGGGCAAAGCGGAAACTGCAGTGATGAGCTAGACCTTCAGTTGTTCCAGCAGAAGGACACCATTACCAGAGCGGTACCTGGGGTGGGAGGGTCCTCATCAGGGCCTGCGCTAAGATTTCCCTGTCATGTTTGCGGGAAGAGATTCCGATTCCAAAGTATTTTGTCTCTTCACGCCAGAGCTCACAGTTTGGATAGAGATCGCCGAGCTTCAGCACTATACCGGACTGGCCTCCCCTCAGCGCCACTAAAGCAGCATCTCAAATCCAAAAGAACCACAAAGACTTAATTAAAAATCATAGAGGACATCCAAACCAGCGTTTACTGCCAGGGACTCTAATCCAGCATCTCACTGATGAAGACGACCTGGACGGGGACATAAAGGGTCTAGATGATGGCCTACAGGCAGACCAGAACCCAAACTTTCTACTGGATGACAGCACACCGCTAACCCCTCCACTTACAGAAGACCCCTCTCCCTATTCCTCTACAATTTTGGAATGTGCGTCGACCCCCCATAGCACCTACGTTTCGCTGCCATGCTTGCAAAGGGAAATTCCGCACGGCTTCAGAGTTGGCGCGCCACGTACGCATTCTCCACAACCCGTATAAATGTACTCTTTGTCCCTTCTCTGCTAGCCCAAGAGGAGATTCTTGCATCTCACTTGCAGGAGTGCCACCCTTCCCCGGACATACCTGCTCTGCCAACAGCCTTCAATTCCAGGCCGGTCATCGCAACCCCTGACACTCCTGTACCAACCCCAACCCATACCCCTGCCCCTACTCCAGGTACCCCACAGCTGACGTCAGCTGCTGCAGCAGCCGGATCTTCCTCACTGCCAGCATTTCGCTGTGATACTTGTGGACAGCGGTTTACCCAGTCTTGGTTCCTGAAGGGACACATGCGTAAGCACAAGGACTCTTTGGACCATAAGTGCCAGGTATGTGGCCGTGGCTTTAAGGAGCCTTGGTTCCTCAAAAACCACATGAAAGTACATCTTAACAAACTTGGACTCAAGGCTGGGCTGGGAGGCCTTGGGGGACCAGGAGGTGCTGAACACCAGGGAAAAAGCTCTGCTAGTAATCAGTCTCTGAACACTCTCTACTCAAGCCTTCTTCTGGCCCAGCGAGGAGGTGGGAGAGGTGGACAAGGGCGATCAGAGAGGGAAGTGGGTAGTAGGATTGGTGTTGGCTCAGGCAAATCAGCCATCTTGGGCTATTCTTGGGCTGCCCAGTGATGGCAGCGGGGCCAGCTGCATGGAGAGACTTCAAGCGGTGGCTCAGGTCGCAGAGATGGGAAACAGTGGAAGTGCAGTGTTGGGGGATCAACAAGAGGAGGGGGTTCGGGTGAGGCCAACAGCATCAGTTTCAGAGGGAGGAGACCAGGCAACTTGGTGGCAGTTGGTGGCTCGCAGCTTGGCAGTAGCTCAGCAGCAGCAGCAGAGGCCCCATCAGAGAGGCCAACAGCAGGAGCAGCGAGGCCAGGGACGGAGCTCAGTGATCACCGAGGCGGACCAAGTCAGGGCATACCTCGGAGGCCTGGATCCAAGAGAGGACTCAGGGGGAGCGGGAGGGCCAATGGGAATGCCCGGATTGCGGGAAGCTTTTTCCGCAGCCTGCAACAGGTGGTGATCCATGCTCGTGTTCACACTCAGAGGCCCCAGAAAAGAAGTGGCAGTGAAGAGGAGGGGACTGGTGGTCGAAGAGGAGCAGGGCTTGGAAGAGGAGGGCGCTGAAGTCAGACTTGATTCTCAGCTGCACTCCAGTGGATCCCAACAAACGGGAGACGTGAGACAGGAATCGAAACTGCACCGCAGGTGTTTCACAACAAGCAGGAGCAGCTACAGGGTTTTCACTCTGTCATCTCAAGTTTCAAAGGTAAAAATCGCATCCATGTTTTTCGTTTTTATCCTAGGGTTATGTTTGCTCACACATAATGGTGCTATTATCACAAGAATATTTTTATTTTTATACTGCACTTCGGTTGCACATAGAAGCTCTCAGGGGGCCTCTACACCAGCTGTTATCTTTACATTTTTCCACCGTCTTCCTCTTGCAGGAGAAAATGGCTTAACATCAGTCTCCTCCATACCTTCAGTTCCCACCAGGGAGCGAGTGCGTGGTAGAGGGATTAAAGATTGCCCCTACTGTGGTAAAGCCTTCCGCTCTTCACACCATCTTAAAGTGCACCTGAGAGTTCACACAGGTGAGATCTGCTGTGAGTTTAACAAACCATCTTTTCCTTTTTTTAACCTTTCTAAATCCCTGGAAAGGTTTCATTGAGCATCCTTGCCTTAGAAGCACTGCTTTTCTCCTTTTAACACATTCACCCCAGAGATTTGGCTAGTGCTAATCATAGCCCAGTACTGCAGGCAACACTGCAGCTCCAATAGAGAAACTTCTGTTTAAATGCCTTGCTGTAGGGTTTAATAACAGTAGTTTCTTTAAGTAAAGTCACCGAAGGGACTAAAATAGCTGAAATCTCAGTTATAATCTTCCTCAGCTGTTTGCTTTTAAACACACCCCTAAGATAAGCATCAATAATACAGTGCGTAGATTTAAAAGCAGAATTTCTAATATATGGACGAAATTTTTGGTGGGTCACTCACCCCTAAAAATATATTATTTAACCAGGTTTCTCTTTCCTTTTTTTTTTAATAACCTAGATCTAATCACCATCACAAAGAGGCTTCATTATTATGCACTGACCATAAATGTACCAACTCCTTTAACAGTCGTTTTAACATGCACAGACTCAGCCGCTTCAAAGCTTCCCCTTCCAGCCAAATGCCAGGCCAATTTCCAGCCAATTACCAGCCAACTCCCAGCCAGGTGGCGGGCAAATACATTTTGCATAACGACTGATTTGTCAATCATTACAGCTTGTTTTGAGGCCAGTCCCCAGCAGTTTTCCCTGTATACTTAAAAGGCAAAGCAAGGCAGACTCACAAAAACGCACACATACTAATTTGACTTAATTCAGTATAGCAGCCATTTATACTTCCCCTTTAATTGTCTGAACTTTAGCATACGTTTCCATGGTCTTTATACATAAATACATATCCATGGCCTTCTACAACCTCCCCCCAATATCAGAAAAATTCCTTTTCTACTTCTGTTGCGAGCTCCACCTTAATCAAAATTTGTGGTGAGATGATTCAAAGTAGTTGGTTGGGGCTATAACCATGATCAAAGAAGCAACTGAAAAAACAGACAGTATCTAATTGAAGCTACAACATGCTGGAATTTCAACTTTTAAACTTAAGGCTGAAGATTAATTTGACTTGTAGCATTGTTTATTTTCAAGTTTTTGTCAATATTCGTGAGGTATCCTGACAGCCCTACTTGTGATGTCACCAGGTTAACATCAAGCATCCACACCTGCGGCTCACCTGCTTTGAAAACAACTCAAGTGTTTCAGTGCACAAGTAAAGTTATTTAGGTGTTTTTTTGAGGTTTACTGCAGATGAATACTGTCAAAAGACAAGACAAAAGCAGAGACATACAAAAAGAATCGAGGCAGGACGACCCTATAGTCAGTGTTTGCAGGGGAAAACTGTAAAGTAGTCCTTCTGTTTTATTTGGGTTGCTTGGCTTAGCACAGTATTGAAAAAGGGCTGGCACAGACTGTTTACATGTTTTTAGAGGACTGAATCTTATGTAAACAACAAAGTAAATGCTCAGCAGATTTATTAATTTCTTCCCAAGAATATGTCTGCCTTTAATCCTTCTGAGATTCACATCTCTTTGTCTTTGAAGTCCGCAAATCTGTTATTTGTTTCCCTTAAATCACCTCAAATAATTCCTTAGTTATTCAAACCATACCAAAATGCCATATGAGGCAGGCTTTAGCACGCTGCCGTAATACTTAAAAGACACAAAGCAAACATTTGAGTATAATAATGAAATGGGGAACTCACAGCACACAGTCTCACTCCATATTCACACTATTTTATTGGCATGAGTCATTAGCATGCCTTATTATTTGCCTCCATTTGATGTACTTGATCACTATTCAAACCCCTCTTCCATTTTAGAAATGCCACCAATCCCCAGCAACTGGTAACTGGATCACATCCAGGTCTTTTCAGAAAGACAGTGCCCCAAAACGCATTGAATTAAATCTATTTGCCATTATGAATACTCATCCGCAGCTGACAGGACCTCTCAAATCACAGATTTATTATTCATGTGCGCGAACAGCTCTTTCTCTCATGCTCTACTGCTTCTCTGTACCATCAAGTGATTACCACATGGTCAGTAATTTAAGTGAAGGCTTCAAATCATAATAATAGTCTTGATATTGCCGTCTGCTTGAGATTATTGCCCCCTGAGATTTTTTATCCTTTTATAATTTTTGCTTAGACAAGAGATCAGATCGTCCACACTTATGCATGCGCATCTGCAACCAGTAGTAGAGTTGTTTTGTTATTTTGTTCAACACAAAAAAAAACCCTCTTTGTATTAAACACATTTTCTGCTTCTGATAGGCCTCCAGTGTGATGCCCCCTTCCTCTTAACAGCAGTGTACTTTTAACCAGTGATGGAATGCTGCCATCTTCCTCTAAAATGTGTAATTACATCTCCAATGCATTACTGTCTTTAAGAGGGGTCAGCTCATTTTCAAGTTTGTGAAAACCATTGTTAAAAATGGAGCAATGTATATTGCTTTAGATTCTTGATGCATTCATGTGAGATTCCATGAAGCCAATGTCAGCCACTGAGTTCACTGTGGTACACACATCACTTGGTACTAGGCAATGTCAATTACACAGCAGACATGTTTGATTAATATGATTCTACTATTTTGTTTAGTTGGTATGCAAAATGGTTTGCACCACATAAGACTAATTTTTAAGTACCTAAACCCATAAAACCATTTTCAATAAATGGATGCAAGCCTTTAATTCCAGGAACCTGTTCCGTTTAGTTTCTCCTGCGGTGTCCCCCAAGGTTCTGTACTTGTCCCGGTTCTCCTCTCCATTACTTACTGCTCCAAGGTCACTTTCCAAAATACAACATATCTTACCATGGTTATGCAGATGATATACAGCTCTACCTTCCTCTAGAACCTGACAATTACAAAAAACAAATGGTGCTTTCCTTGTTTGGTATCTGCTCAACTCAGCTCGACTCTGCACGCCTAATTTTCCATCATAGTATAGACTTTATCAGAACCTATTTAAGGTAGTCTAGGTCATCACAGTGGGTCAGGATAAACAAAGGCGAAAGAGCTGCCAGCCCCTTTGCTGCATTATAATGGTCGGGGAAATAATTTTGTTCCATAGATGGTTGCAAGCAGTAAAAATTGAAGCTAATTGCTACTGAAGCCAAGGAGAGTTTGGGAAGTCAAACAGAATCCCAGAGTCGACAAAGGGGAATATTTCATTTCATCAATATGTAAAACAACCAAATGTAAACCAAAACAAGTTGGGTGGATATCACACAGAGAGGAAAAGCCCCAAATGTGACCTCTAAAACAGTCTTCATGACCTCAACTTATGGAAGACCAACAATTTTTTGCCAGCTCATTGAAAATAAAACTGAAGTTATTATTCCAGGTCTACATCACTTTACAGAGAGCATTTTCCCTCGGCTAAATTAAGTTTCCCATCACATTAAATCTCAGTAAGAAGCCTGGCATCATATTTAATTCAGATCTTAAATTTGATATATAAAATCAGACTGTAAAATTAATCTTCATCCAGCTCCATCTCCAAATTACAACCAATCCTCAATGATTCTGACAGAGAAGGTTATGCAACCCTTCATATCTGCTTGCACTGACTGCAACCCCTTGTATTTTGGTATTTCTCAGTCTTGTCTTTAACATGCAGCAGCCAGTTTTAACACGTTCCAGAAGAGATCACATCACCTCAGTTCTTGACTCTTCACTCTGGCAACCTCTCAAATTCAGGACTGACTTTAAATTATTATTCAAAGTATACAAAGTGTGAAATGGCCCCGCCTACCTCTCAGAGCTCTTGTCACCCAATCATCTTGTCAGAGAACTAGAGTCATCTGGCCAAAGTCTTCTGTCCATGCCAGATCTTTAACCTGTTTTTTCGCACTACTGTTCTTGTGCTAAAATGGCAATACTTAAATATTATTGTTTGATTCTCCAGTCTGTAAAGCACTGTGGATCAACAGTTATGTATGTGAAGTGCTATATAAAAAGTTAAGTCAAGAAACTTCCCTTCAAGGAACTATATCTAGACTCTGGTTCCTGTTGTGACCAGGCAAAGCTGGTTTCCTATAACATAGTCAAGTTACTTCCCAATGTCACAACATGGCAGTTAGAATCTGTTAATATGGACCAAAACATCACAGGAAATGCAAGTGAATATCTTCAACAAAATTACAAAAACTGCATGTAAAAACATTTATTCTATTGCAGGTAAATTTTGAATAGCCTGGGGAAGAATGTAGAGTCTAACCACTTGTTCACCTAATAGTCTGTTTCTATCAGGTCTGGTTCAGATGGTTTGGTACAATAAGCATTTTTTTTTGTGTTTCCATTGTCAAAGAATTGGGAAAGATACCAGAATGACTCATTTTTTCCAGTTCCACTTTGTTGTTACTCTACTGTTTGGGCTACCAATGGCTAGACTTTCTGTGGTCTGTCAAGTATGGGTATGGTTAAATGTGGAAACACAAGCCAAACCAGGCCATTTGGTAGAACTCATTTTGGGCTGATTTTTGCAAGTCCACTATACTTTGCATTTTCTTATTATCTTCATCCTGTTTCCTTCAGGTGAGAGACCCTCACAAATGTCCCCACTGCGACTATGCTGGTACCCAGTCAGGCTCCTTAAAGTACCACCTCCAGCGCCACCACAGGGAGCAACGTAATGCTTGGCCGCCTCCTCTAATTCCTCCTCTTCTGGCCTCACACCCAGTATCAACAGTCTGACTTCTGGAACCTCCGGGCTCGGAAAGCAGCGCAGATCTCAACTCAACCACTGCCCCATCAACCGAGCCCAAACTGACTCCCCCACCTCTCGGCCAAATCAGCAGTCCTGGCTACTTGGGCTTCCAGACCAGAGGGAGCATCGGAAGGCCCTTGCAGCTCTAAGGGATGTCGACCTGGAAACCCAGTACAGGTATCTGTCTGGGGTTATGGGGGGCTCTTTATCAAGGTGGAATGGAAGGGGGCTGGATAAGGGAGTCTCCAGCAACTACGGCCCCAAAAGTGTCCCGTCGGAAACCCTTGACCACAAGCAGGATGGTTCAGCCCTCAAGTGACAAGGAAGGACCTGCATCCTCAACTCAAGTGGCAGGGTTTGAACCCCTTGATCTATCACGACGCACCTCACCAAACCTTGCAGGGTTGGAGGAGGATGGGGTCATGGGTATAGAAGAAGGTGGAGTAGTCAGTGTTGGGGATAGTGGAGGGGACAGTTCAGCAGGGGTCAAGCTGAGCCAGTGTTTGTTCTGCCCTTTCCGTACATCTTCTGCAGAGCTGATGGCCATGCATCTCCAGGTCAATCACACCAGTAAATCCAGGCGCAAAAGAACCCCTTCCACTACCTTGGATGAAGACGTAGGGGTCCCAAAAGCCAGTAAGCCACGGACAGAGCACTCTGACCTCGACTCTTTGACAGTTTGGAGGCATGTTGGTGAAGTTGAGTCCAAGGCACCACAAGGGGAATGGCCTTCACATCAGGCCAAGTCCTTAAATGGACTCTATGATGACAGAGCTGAACATCTTGACGACATCCTCGACCACTCAGACTCCGGTATGCCCAACAACATCAGGGATGATTTGGAGAAATGGAGGCAGATGATGTTGACCAATCAGAAGAACTTGAGGAGAACAGCAGTTTGGAGGATTCGCAGGACCAGGATCCGAGAATGTCTCTTGCTCTTTCACCAACCCTGAGCTCAAACCACATGGCAGGAGAGGAGGAACAAGTCTTAACAGATTAATCAGTTTTGATTGGAGAGATGGGTTTCTTCAATCACATCCGACAAGGGATTAAAGAGAGAGGGAGTAGCTGTGCAGTAGGAAAAGGGGTTTGCACCTTTATGCTTTTCTTTCTGGAGGATTCTCATCGTCTTAGATTTCAGAAAGGATGGAGAGATAAATCAATGCTCCCTCACTTACCTACCTTAGCTCTGACAGTGGTTGACCACAAAGTAAACCCTGTGGACCAAGGATTTTCAGATTTTGGAGGCTACATTTGCTACTTCTTATTTCACTTTTACTTTAACATAGATGTTTTGGACGAGGACCATCTCTTAGAAAATAGAGGAAGACCTATGTAGATCCTGCATCATTCCACAGGCATTTATTCAACACTTATAAAGGACTGTATATCCAGAACTGACCAAGTCAAAGCCAGTGGTAAGAGATGCTCTCCCCTGACTGATCATTTACCAGTTTGAAACCTCAAACTTCAAGTTCCTCAACAGTCCGCACAGATCCGGGGAGCATTAAGTGTTGAAAAGTTTCAAGCTGTGAACCTTAGCTAAGCTATTTGGTATTAATTTAAGGCATGAGGTTACTGTTGCAGGCCGCGTGCTTTTCATCTACTATATATCACTGCCTTGTGAAGTGTTTTTAGACGATTGTCCTAAGGAAAAACTGAACGTTTGTAACATTTCTTTCTTTTCAGTTAGTGCCTGTTTATGTATGTTCTCAAGAGAGTCTCTGGTAATCCTTTGCATTGAGGCTCGGATAGGTCATTTATTTTATCTGAATATACAGTTTAAAACAATTTAAGTACAGTATATTTGTTCAAAGTGGTTCTAGGGTGTTGTGAATAGTTAAGTTGTAAAAGAAAGCTACTCCGCAGCACCGCGTCCTTGAAGAAGAAGGTAGCTGTTATTTGGTTGAACTTGAAAAGAGAAGAAAAGGGGTCGGTATAAATAATGTACAATGTGATAAAGGAGGTTCAAAGCTGAGCGATTTTAAGAGGGAATAGTTCAAAATTCAGTGTTTACAATGGTGCCGAATGCAGGTTGCAGCTCCAGTGCATGGAAAAGGAACAAAACATGGAGTGGGAGTCTCGCCTGAGCCCCCCAAAAAACAATCACCTGGCACACCTTTTTGAAGAGACAGAGACTTAGTAACTGTGTCAACAAGGAGCAAGTTGTTTTTTCCTTTGCTGGAGGGAAGATACAGGTAGAGAACAAAAAAGAGAGCAGTGCCCCTGCCTAAATCTGAGAAACAAACCGTACTCTCGGGGTACTCTTAGACGAGTAGATTCCCTCTCTTTTTCTTTTTTTTTATATAAGAAAAGAAAAGACAATGGTAGGAGTTATTATTAAAACACTAACAAATGCATAGACATCCCAGTAGAATATGTGTAGCTTTTGTAAAGACAAGAAAAAAGCAGACTTTTGTTTATTTTCATTTCGAGATGCTTACAGAAAAGGTTATCAATATAGGTAATATTGATTATAATGTTTGTGAGCTAAGACTAGTTGGAATGTCTATACAGAGCACTGTGCAAAGTTTGAGTTCCCAAAGTAGTTGTTTTTATTTTGACTTTATGGATAGACCAAACGTTTTTTCAATGGAAGTTGTCACTTTTTGTTGTTGTTTTAAATGTGTAAAGCTGTGGTTTTCATAGTTTTACTCCATCAACGAGCTATACTGATCATTCAGTTGATCGGTGTATCAAATACCCAACCATTGAACTGGTTGTAAAAGAAAGTTCAGATACAAATGGCGTAAATTTTTGTGTTCATAGCACGTGAAATCTCAAACCATCAGATGTGTTTTAGAATTACTGTACTCTTTCTATTTATTTGAAAAATATTCTACTGATTTTAAACATTTAACTCACTTTGAGTCCAGAATTTGGCTAGTTTGGCTTTATTGACCCCCCTGTGTCTGACACCAACCCCTGGCTGCTTGGATTTGGGACATAAAATAGTTCTTGTTACAAATAGTGCTTAGCAAATGTATTAGACAACCTGCCATAAAAACAAACTTAAAGTGTTATTGTTATTGGACGTACACTTTGAACAGGAATTTGTCATTTCAAACAAATTCACCTTTTTTTTGCTGAAATTTCGGACACTTACTGGCCTTCTCTGAGAAGTCAGAAATTAATCAAGCACAACATTCAACCACTAAAACTAATTTTTCTATTAGAGAATGCAAGTAAATAGATATAAATTTGACATCTTAATCAAGAAATAATAAAATAATGTGCTTTACAATTTTTTTTCTTTTTTTTAAAACTGGAAATTTGAAAAGTCATGGAAAACAATAATAATTATATTTTAACATTAAAAATATCATTTCAGTTGAAGAGCTTCTACATACTGTTACATTCATCATTACAGAGACATAAAAAAATATTTTTGTCCTTACCAATGCTGTTAATTTAGGGCAGCTGTGGCATAAACCTTATATTGGGTGGTGGTCTAATACATTTGTCAAGCACTTGAATCGCTAAGCCAAAAGGTTGAAACATTTGACACATTTATTAATACATTCATTCGTGCAAAATGGTGAAAACAATGCGCAGCAGCAGTAAAGAGCACCTGAGTGATGGTTTTGCTGTTGACATTCTAGCAACATGTCTCTGAGTGATCTGGCCTTGTGGTTGGGTTGCATTTTAAGGATAATATCTAGGGATGCACGATGTTGGATTTTTACCTATATCGGATATGCTGATATTTCCAAACTTGTCATCGCCGATACTGGTAGATTTTCTTTGGCAAGAGTGAGAGGGATCTCCTTTAGTGAAATTAAGCTGCTCTCTCAATTAAATAAGAATTTGATGCATACAAGTGTTAATTTTGACAGCACTTTTTAACTTTGTGGTAGTTACAGTATTTTGCCTAAAATATCCTTAAGTTTTAGTCATAATTTAGTCATCTAAATGGTTTGAATTTTAGTCTAGTTTAGTTGATGAAATTTCACGACATTTTAGTCGATGAATTCGACTGTAAATTTAGTCGACTAAAATATGAAGTGTAAAGTGTAAGGCCTTTTTTTATGTTTCCTTGAATTTCTGAAGTCATGTTTTACACTTGGATAAAATTAAAAACATCTAATAACCCTTTATTGAACGCTAGTAAAGTTTGAATGTATAAATGAACAGAAACAAATTGAACTTTTGTTAAATGCAGTCACCTTTATTTAGGCTACCTGGCAGAGCATCTCAGTTACAATACCAGAACTGACAACAAACAGTGAACCTGCTCTACATGAATATATCAATTCATAAAGAGAGGAGCTCTGATTGGATCGCTCCACAACTTATCCCACCACCACCAAGCTAAGGCAGCTGTGATTGGATATATTCCTAACTTGTCCCTACTTTCTACATGACCAAATTAGGTCTGATTGGATTAAGTCTCTGTCAAACATTTTAGTCTAGTTTTTATTTGTTGATGAAAATGTCAGTTAATTTAGTTTGAGTTTTTGTCCATGTGCACTTGTTTTTATTAGTTACTGTCTAGTTTTCATCAGGGGAAAAAAGGTTGTTGATGAAAACTATGATGAAAATAATTAGTCAACAAAAATGAACACTGATTGATTCTTATCTGGGATTGGTTTATTGATTCCCATGCCAAATAAAAATAAAATAAGATAATTTAAAGGTATGAGGCAGCTGGGGTCGCAGCTCACATGCACTCTGATTTTGTCCATTTGTTGGACTTGATTCTGTTAAATCAGTTTTAATGTAATTATACAGCTCTTGGCCCCGTTCACCGACTTGTTTAATCTCATTTTTATTTCTGTGTCTTTCCGATTCATCCTTAAACGTTGGTTTTTGAAGAAATCCAAACCAGGTGACCTAAAAAATGTCCTGAAAGATTTTATCTGGGAGTTTTTTTTTTGTTGCGTGGGACCAAAAACTCTTGAGGGTTTTTTTGTTTTGATTGTGTTTTAATGTGGAACGGCCTTTTTCTGTCAGTGTGTGCGTGTGCTTCCTAATGTGATGGTAAAGAGTTCATGTGACATCCCATCAGCACCCTTCACACAACCCCACCATGTGCACTACACACACACACACACACACACCCACACACACACACACACACACACACACACACACTGGGAGCTGCAGCCAAGCAGAGAAATAGTTTGGCGGCACATCCTGTACCGCTGTTTAAGCTCCACACTGAGAAACAGCAAACTCTCTCTCCCTCTCGTCTCTTTGTCTCGCTGTCTTTCTCACTCTATTCTGTTCTCTTTGTCCCTCTTTCTTTCACACACTTTACTTCTCACACATGTCCACACACACATGTCCGCGCACACACTCTGCTCTCCATGTGGACAAAGACTTCTTTCACAGGAGGTTTTGGTCAAGCAGCTCGCCGGCTGGTTAAAACTTCACAAAGAGAGCGAGGAGCCCAGGCGATTGGATCTGACCCACCGTTTGTCTATACCGTGGACCGGTTTATATCCAACACCCGAGGACCCGTCTAAGGCTGCAGGCTGCTTCTGCTCCACGTTTGGCTCGTTCATCTCGGTTTACTGGATCATTTCAAGATATCAGAGAGGGTCGGGGGGGAAAACCTCACCTACAGACTCCAGGCTTTTATGTCCAAACACAAATCTACTCACTGACACTGACTGTGCCAATTAGAGCAAATTTTAATCTCAGTTTCAATTCCTTGTTGTAAAAAAGATCTGATGCAGCAAAAGTGAAAAAAAAATATTAATATTTCACATTTTTTTGGGACTTCCATTGGAGGGGCTGATTTGGGACCTAAAGGTAAAAGTGTACTTTTTTAAATAAACTGTCATTACTCCAAAATTCTAATAACGCATCAAAATCAGTGTTTATATTAATTATTGGCCAAGACAAGGCTGTTATAACCTCACCCCATATTTTAATCTTTGAACCTCATTTTTGGGAATATTGTATTTTTGTGAAAAATCAGGAGGTTTTTTTAATGACAAAAGGGGCATGAAAGCATGAAAGATGTTTTTAAAAATTATAAGAGAAAAGATAAAGTAAAAACTTCACACATTTGGTTAGATTTGAAGGTCCTGAAAAGATCTGATGTGGTGAAAGTGAAAAAAATATTAATATTTCACTTTTTTTGCTCTTATATGAGAGGGGCCATTTTGGGACCTAAAGGTAAAAAGAGTAGGTTTTTTTTTTTTTTTAATAAGTTCTCATCACTCCAAAACAATAATCAAGCACTGCTTTTTATTAAGTGTTAACCAAGTCAAGGCTGTTATAAACCTCATCCCATATTTTAATCTTTGCACCTCATTTTTGTAAATATTGCATAACTACTGTTTTTTCCATAAAAGAAATCAGGAGTTCTTATTACAAAAGGGCATAAAAACATTAAAGACATTAAAAAAACTTCATATTTTAATTGTTAGGTCTGAAGTTGTTCAAAAGATTTATACCCATAAAAAATATTAATATATCACATTTAAATTCCACTTTTATGACAGAGACTGTCTGAGGTTCACAGAGTCAGTCCGTCTGAGGTCAAAGTTCAGGGTCATTCCTGCCAGTTTTCAGTGTAAAAGCAGATATGAAGCAGACGGACGCTGTGGCTCACGCTGAGTGACTCTTATCTGCACGTACTGACAGTGAAGCACAGCTCCGGCCCTGAGCTTCTCCGTTCATCGGTACTGAACCCGATTCTGAGTCCATTGATCGAAGGACGGCCGCAGCGACGCCCACAGGACGGGAGGGGTGGCACACTTAAGTTTCTTTAAACCAGACTCGTAAAAATGATTGTGACGTTTTTACACTCCAGAGCAAACCAGCCAACAGACACGTGTTTGTTTAAGAGAGATAATTATTCTACAAAGATGAAACAAAGCAGGATGCTAAATATTTATCTGATGGAGGAGTCACGCTGCCCTGTGCACAGGAAACTTCTTCAAGTTAACGACCTCCGTTAGGGACGGGACGAAAGTCTAATTCAAAGGTTCAAAGGTGGGGGGACACATGTGGCTTGAGTTCTGATGTGAGTGTGTGTGTGTGTGTGTGTGTGTGTGGGGCACCCGGGACTATCACAGGAGGGGAGAAATTGAATAAAACTGAATAAAATATCCATAATTCAATACAAGTAATGAATGCAACAGCCTCTCTACTATCTGTAACCTGATAAAAAAAATGGGGTACAACAATCGATGATTTGGATGGTACAGTTATAGTCTAAGTAAACAAGTCCATACGGTTGTATAAAATTACATTTGTAATCAGAGATTTTTTCTTTATTTTTTTTTACTGTTATTGCTGTTCAACACAGAACTAATACATGAAAATAATCAATAAAATAATCCAAAGTGTATCTCTTTGGCATTAAATGGAAGCTTTTTAAAATCTAAATCGTTGCATTATTGAGGCTCTACAGTTGTTGAGGTTAATAATAATAACAATAATAAGAATGAGAAGAAGAAAAAGGAGGAGAAAAAGGAGAGGGAGAAGAAGAAGAAAAATGTACAACATGACTGAGAGCTTTGTAATTGATGAGGAGGATCCTGCAGTGGATTGGGAGCCAGTGAAGGTGTTGCAGGATGGTGTGATGCATTCCTGACACTCTGACTTCTAAAGAAGTCGCGTATGTCGACTTTTCTTTTCTTCGACATCCTGACTGCGCCTAATTATCAAACACAGAGACACTCGGATCCAAACCTCAGTGTAGCCTAAATGAAACCTCTGATATATTACAACGTGACCGCGGCAGAACCAACGTCGCCCTCCTAAAAACTTACAGTGGAGAATGGCGATGTGCATGGACTCTGATTAGCAAAACATCGGTACAGCGGGTGATGGAAAGGCTTGACAGCGGGGAAAACCACACAAGAAGCGACAGAACCAGATCAGCGAGCTTGTGGGCGGTCCAAACTGAGGGGAACAGTCTTTGGATTGAGCGGTTTGGGCCTAGGTGGCTAGACGTGTATCGGTCTACTGCATAACGTAACATTGTTTTTCAGACAGTTAAAACTGCATGGGACTAAAACAGCCCCCCCCAATTACATCGGTGCATGTGAGTACTCAGAAACTCATCTGGGGGCGTCTTTACTTCAGTAATGTCATCAGTATCAACTGAATATCGACCCCCCTTACAAACATTGACCATCAGCAAAACTAGCGGTCTCCTGTGTGTGATGAGGGTTGCACTTCAGGCTCATGTTGTGTTAGAAGTAAACTACAAACATTGGCGATACCTCTGACATCAAAAATTAATATCACATCAAATATTTGTTGATAACGATGATCAGATCTCACCATCATCATCGTCCAAGCTCTGTTTCTATAATATTTTCCTCCGTGCACCTTCTGAACTGTCTTGGTGTTATGGTATAATGGGTTTACCGTGTTAAATGATGACTGTATCAAAGAGCATTAGTTTATATGTGAGAAAAACACAGCCAAAGAAACTAAGGCTAACAAAAAACATGGTGTCAACTCCAAGTCACCAGTGAACACGGTCACCAGCTGAATTAATACACCAGAACTTATTTCCTTGTCCAGAGCTCCAAAGGAGGATTTCTCCAGTCATGTTTGTGTCTGTTTCAGTCTACACAGCAGGACGTGGACCCAGCAGGGCTGTAGTTCTGGTTTTGGTTTCTGAGCCTCCGCTGAGGATCCGCTTCGATCAGACGTATTTTTCAGATTTCCTGAGAGCGCCCTCGTACATTCAGCCTGTTTGTGTCTCTGTGATGAAAGTTTAGAGAACAATACACAACGTTTACTGCCAGAAGCTGATGCAATCTGTGTGTAAGTGTGTGTGTGTGGGTGTGTGTGTGTGTGTGTGTGTGTGAGTGTGTGCGGCTCCCTGATATGATGCAACCCTGAATTAAGTCTGAGTGTGCGTCTATAGATTGTTTGTGCATACGTACGGCCTGAGTGTGTGAGGGATGATGTAACGATGTGTGTGTGTGTGTGTCCTCACAGTGCGTCCTATTGGTGCGCGAGTGAGTGTGTAAACAAGTGTGAAAGAGAAAGACAAAGAGTGTGTGTGCAGCGAGGAGAGAGTCTTAGCAGGAGGTGTGTGAGAGCAGCAGGGGACGATAATGCACCAGAGTGTGTGGACCAGCTGGTGTTCCACATGTGGACTCGGCCTACAGAGCCGGGACCCCCGCAGAGAAACCCACTACAGCCGAGTGTTTGTGAGGCTGAGAGAGGGACGGCCGCCAGGCTGTGGGCGTGATCAACTGTGAGCTAACGTATGAGTCACTGTGTTGGTATACGTGCAAACTGAAACTCTGCGGATCCACACCAGAAACAAACACAGACTTTACTCGTCATTAAAATCACTTTACTCTGGATTTAATGTGAGAGAAACAGAAGCTACACCAGGATGAAGGATTAGGGCTTTCACACGGGCATGGCTCCATGCTGGTTCCAGTTCCTGAGACTCATTTTGAACCAGTCGGTGTGTTCAGACTAGAGCTGAACGATTTTAGGAGAAGATCTGTGATCAGATATTGTGATTTCAATTCGATTCACAGTTTTCTTCAAATCAGGCTTCAATGCAATATTCACTGTGTTTACAGTATCGACAACAGTAAGGAAATCAATGATCATGAGCACATAACACATTATTCATCATCGAATATTGATGATAAATAATCTGTTGTCATTATTTAAGGGATACTCCAACTTCTACTCCTAAACAGAGGCTTTGTGCTGTGGACCTGCTCACCAGCACTTCTGTAAATGCAGATTTGTAAAACAGTCGACTCCACAGATCCTGGCTCCGTCAGGAGCGCTGCAAAACATCGCAGCTTTGACGATCACATGATTGGTTGTCTGAAATTGCAGTTTCGATCTGAAAACGATAAATCTTTCAACCCTTGTTTGCACACCTTCACTGCATGAAGTAGGGTGGTGACGAGGAGCATTCATCGGGAATGACCGACTTCCCAAAGCTGACCTGAGCTCTCTCTCACTTTTGGCAGCTTTTGGTTAAAACAGGACTGAAGCTTTTGAGCAGCTCTGTTCTCTCTGACACCATCAGAGTCTGGAGAACCTCACACAGACGTGGTCTTCGTCTCCACCGAGAGAATTTAAGCAGAAACAACACCAGGGCCATGCAACACCACCACGCTCTTTCTGCTGGGTTTTGGGGCTGTGATGGTGTGTTAGTGTGTTTTAGCTTGTGTTAGTGTGTGTTAGTTTGTGTAAGTGTGTGTTTGTGTGTGTTAGTGTGTGTGTTAGTGTGTAGTGTGTGTGTGTCCAGAGGCGGTGCAGTGGAGGGAGTCTAATCCAGTAAAGTAACAGAGAAGCGACAGAGTCAGAGGTCATATCATTCACACACCGCCGAGCTGAACACACACCAACACACACATTATGCACAACGCTTAATCTGAAACACATCCTGCACACACACACACACACACACACACACACACACACTGGCTGAACTGGAGACACATCGTGTTTCAGTGAGAACATGGTTTCGGTGAGTTCTCCCAGCCTCTCTGGACCCTCACGTCCAAACCTGCACCAGCAGACGTCCTGTTGACAACATGATTGTCCCCGAGCGTCGTCCACGTCCATTCACAGGCTCCAAATGTTTAAAGCTTTAAACTGAAACCATGGACTGTCTGACTGATCTGCTACAAAACTGAACACGAACAGCAATGAGCCACATTAGATGAGATTAGACAGTACTTCATGTAAGGGTTGGGCTTAGGCATAAAACACATCCCTGCACATAAATCTCTTCATCTAGTCCTTCATGGTGTTTTCTGCACCTGTGTCACATGGAAAGCTGTTTAGGCATACATTTGATATGAGAAGGCTGTGAGGATTTTTTACCTCCTTCATTGTTGATTGTCGAATTTCAACACAAAGACCGACTTTGTGTCAACTCTGTTCAAAGCAGCTGGTTTACTCCTCAACATGACCGATCTGCAGCTACCTGTTGGCTTTTCACTCAAGCAAGGGCAAAGCAGGCTGCAGTCGTCAAGTGTTCAGTTTTCCAGATGTATGGAAAACTGTGAGGGCATAAAATTGATATCAGTGAAATCAACTGTAGTTCAGCTCAACTGGTGCTCAGATTTGGTTAACTAGTGCACGAGTAGACTTTCCTAGTGAAGCAAAAAGTGTCACTAGTACTACCAGCAGACTTCAAAATGTTCACTAGCACTACTTGTAAGCCTTATATGCTAATAAGGGGGCAGGGAAAAGCAAATAAGAGTTTCCATTGGATTTCAAAAATATCACAATCAATCAGGGTGCTGGATTTGGTTATAATCCCTCCTTCTTCATTTGCTTTAGGTCTACTAGTACTACTTTTTATGTCTTCAGAGTCAAATTCAGAAATACTTCATTAATCTCTGAGGGGAAATTCAGTAGTTTCAGTTGTTCTTATTCACAGTAAAGCAGCAAGAATATCAGATAAAGACTTTAAAATAAGATAAGAGAGTAACAGAATTATAATAAGCTAAAAATTACAACGTGCAGGATCTTCAAGACCTGACAATTTTCCTTAATGAAGGAGAAATAAATAAAATGAGTAAAAGTGAGACCATGAACAAACTGGACCTGTTTCTCTTCTCCTTTCTGTCCCTCCAGGGCCCTGCACCCTGTAGTTCAAATATCATTTTACCCCTTTGGTTTGAGTGAATCATTGACAACTACAAGGTCCCGGTCCCAATGCCTACATGCATTGCTGCCATGTGATTGGCAGGAGCATAAATAAAGTCTACAGTTCCTCTACATGGTCTCAGGAGGTCTTTAGAGTCTGAAAGTCTGGTATCTGGTCTGTAAAGTGCGCTGTACTCTTGTTTTTCTGAATTTTTGGAGAATCCTTTGTGTCCAGTTGATTTAATCAAAATGATGGAAATGTTCAATCATAATCCAGCACACTCCATGATTTTTTCTTTTTTCCCTAAAATGGCCTTCAGTTTTTTTGTGGATATCAAAAGGAAAAGAGGGATGAAGTTGGAGGATTTCAAAAAAGTTTGAAGACTAATTTAGGGAAAGGACGGAGGAGCTGAAAAAAGAGCTTAATAGACAAAGACCAGAGGTCTGAAAGGACTGCTGATCATCCAAAAAAGAGAAAATATCCAAAGAGAATCAGTTCTCCTTGATGACAGAGGTCAGAGGTCAGAGGTGAATGGTCAGAGTGGTTGGCAACAGGAACTCAAATAACCGGGAGACCATTTCTGAACACACAGCACATCGAATCAGGAAGCAGAAGACCACACCAGGTGCCTCTCCTGTCAGCTCAGAACAGAAACTGAGGCTACAGCTCAAACTGAACAAACCCAAGAACCCCAGTGTGAACATCATGAAAGCATGGATCCATGGATCAGCGGTTTTCTCTGCACACTTTGGGCCCCTTAACTGAGCATGGTTCGAACCCCACAGCCCACCTGAGGACCAGTGTGTTGCCAGAATTTTCCGCTGAAATAAGCAACCAGGTTGATAAAACAAGCCCAAACCAAGTGACCTCCTGCTATTTTTTTCTAATGTGATATATTACTTTTTTTTTTTTTTTTTTTTTTAAAAGAGAAATCTACATAAAGTGTGTTTCAAATTTCATCCATGTTACATTTTAATTTCATGGTGACATTTTTTCTTATTTGTCTCTTAGTTTACTTCTTCAACATCCTTTTCTTTGTACAGAAGTGAAGGGAGGGGCTGATGTTATTTATAACTCTGTTACCACTAAACAGTCGTCTAACCTTGATTTTTGTAACCAAACAGACATAGTCAGGCTTTTATCTAAGTTTTATGTTGATCCTCTACAGCTTTATTATGGAGAAAACAGTAACAGCTACATTAGAAATACATTTAATTCTGGCTATAAGGATTTATTTTTGGTGGAAACATCATTTTTGTCTCTTTTTACAGCCAAATGTACATTTGCGTTTGGAGGGGGACAAAATAGTTTGTATAACTTCTGAATTGAGTTTTTATTGGTGGTAGAGTGAGCATCAGATCCCTCCTGGGTTTGTGGGCACAACAAGCACAAAAAAACGCAACCTGCAACTGCCAATATTTACTATCAACTTTTCAGAAAAACGAGCCCAAAGTCGCTTATAATAAGCACACCTGGCAACTCTGCTGAGGATTGTTGCTGGCCATGTCCAAGCCTCGTCCAATATTTTCTGCAGCGTGTGAATGGAAGGTCAGTTCTGTTCCTGTGGTGCGGGCAAACCCAAAAATTCCCATAATTCCTCAGACTAAACAGAGTTGGAGCTTTAATTCAATCAGACGGCCTCCTTTTAGCAACTTAGTGATGGTGGGTTATTCTTATCTCTTTGGACAAGCGGACTATTCAGGGTGTAAAGGTTGATGCTCCAACACATGGAAACCTCAGACTCAGCAGATCTAACACACTGTTGTGCTCAAGGACACTACGGCAGCACGTTAGAGTGACCGCCTTAACTCTTTAACCCTCCCGATGTGACCGAGTGAACCGATCGACCGCAGAGTGAGAGAGCTGTGAAGAAATCAGAGTTTGTGTTCACTCAGCGAGTCTCCGCTGTAACTCCTCGCTCCCCCCCGGGGGCCGAGTGATTTGGAGAGGAGCGGGATGTTATTACAGTGAAAACAGGCTTCGGCCTCTCGGAGCAGATTAACACGTGTAATGCTGCACAGATGTCGGCTTTGTGCTGCACATCACATCGCTTCAATCCTGTTTCTGAGACTTTGTCCTTCAGATTGGACTTCCTCCTCTGGATGATGTGGACCAGCACTCAGCACACAGATCGATTTTCTTCAGCTCGATCACCTACGCTCATATTTGGTTCTTCTGTAGACTGGCATCGCCTCACTTTTCTTCTTCTGCTGCTGGTTTATGAACTTCCTGGAATCTCTCCCTCCAAATGCAGCGATGACTGAATGAACTCCTCGCCTTAATTCGAGGGAAGCATTTGTTCCCCTCACGCAAATTGATTTTGAAAGCCAGATTTAAACTCAATAACCTCAGTGTTTAAAGTGGATATAATGGTTTTCACGAGCCCCAGCGTCATTTCAGTGATGAGTCCAGGCGTCTTCTTTTGGTTTGGCATGAGCTCTGTCTTCTCTGATGAGAGGAAATCTACGGGACACACTGATGTTAAACAGGCTAATGCACAGCTTTAGGACATCCGTTTGTCTTCTTGATCTGCACGTGTCTCTGTAAACGTGGACAGTCAGAGTGAGAGAAATCCAATGATTAAAAAAACCCCACTGAACCTCAAATACGACAGAGGAAACACGAGTGAAGTCACCCCTGACCTCTTATATATCTCCATAAACTCCACCACCACCATTAGCTGCCACAGCACTGCGAACTTCAACTTACCTAGGAGAGATGATGCTAATGCTACCAACACTGCTACGAGGCCCCTCACAGGCCCACCAACCCAACCATGTAGCGCAACGGTCACAGGTCCAAGAAAGCCTACGGTTAAACAGAATAAATCGCTACTACGGCGGATAAGAAATTCAATACATATCATTCTAACTAAACAGAGGGAGGATGTTTTTCTTTGTAAAGTCAAACTCAAAGCTTGCGTGCTGGGTTCGCAAAGCTTTCATGGCGCCAGCAAAGAAGAGTAACCTGGAAAGGCACTTTAAAGCCATGAACCTATGAGAGGAATCTCCCCCAAAACCAAGCTCTAGTCTGAACTAGCAGTCCATTTTCCTGAGGACATCGCTCTGATGTGTTTGACAGCTGCTGAAATGCAAAACCCGACGGTCAGAGCTCTGTTCTTGTGATTGGTAGATAGCGTAAAACTTTGGCACCCTGACGTAGACCAACGGTTCTTAGATGTTGTGGCGGGGCACATGTTTCATAGTAATGTGTTTTTTTTTTTAATATATCACCAAGTTTTGCCAACTTATGTTAAGAAATTAGAACAACTTTATAAAAACCTAATACGGATAGTTGAGATAACTCCTTTGATTAAATTTATAACCAAACAAAGAATATTTCAGGTGCTTCCAGTCTGAAAGCTCTGACTTGATAAAAAGCTCGCCAAAATAAAATCAGGCACTGCTGCTGCTGTCATACAGTAAAACACTTCCAGTGTTAGATTTGGGATTTTTTTTTCAAGGAAATAAAGTTGACTGTAAAATGGAAATCAAGTCTTGAGTGCAAAAAATCTGGGTTTTTATTTTTAGGCCACATGGCACAGCCCTACATTATTGCTTTTCAGGTGAGCCCTCTTGTCCTGGACAGAAGGTGGTGTTACTTAAATATCTGAGTTCATTCCTTTCCTTATGAACATCTCTAATGCTCTCCTGAGGAATCTGCTGTTCTTGGAAATGAAGTCCAGAGTTTACATAAAACCGGTCTGCAGGTGGTTTCAGGTGACCCAGCAGAGTCCAGAGCACAGAGGCCTCTGGACGTTTGTTCTGGAGGACTGTGAGGGTTCACCAAGGTCACTCTAGACGTCCGCTGGAATATTTACAGCCAGAATAAATATACATCCAACCGCTGAGGGGACCCAAACATGAGGAGGGGCTGCCAGAGCGTTAGGTAACGCATGGGCCCGGTCCAGGACGGCCTGTTGGTGTTGTCTAGACCCTTCAGGAGGACTTCTGTGGAAAATTCATGAAGCAGAAACACAAACTTAGACTCTCAGACATCAGGCTGGCACAGAGCGAATCAGCGGGATCAGGGCTGCGACTGTTTCAGACTCTGAGGGGAAACTCTCAAACACAAAATCAGCCTCAGAAAAAGTCCTCAGCTGTCCGACAAGAGGATGGAGGAGGTCTCTTTCTCTGTGACACCATCCACGTCAGCCGGGAGCTGTTTGGAAAACCCTGCAGAACAAACAGGGTCGGAGCTTCGTGTTAAATCAGACTCCCTCTTCTCCAAATCCCATTTCTCCTCTCCATCCATCCATCCATCCATCCATCCATCCATCCTCCACTCCTCCTCCACCCTCGTCTGGTCTCTATTCCTCTGAGGGACTCACCCAAAATCAGAAATTTAGCTTGTTGAGAAAAGTGGATTCTTTGGACGATGCAGAAGTCAAAATACGACAACGTGGAGGCGAAGCATAGCTCACGCCTTTGAGAGGAAGGAAAACTCCTTCATTAAGAAGGTGACTTTGACCTCTGACCTCCAAAATGTAATCAGTAACTAAGTCCATGATATAAACCTCTGTGCAAAGGCTGATTTATTTCCTCATCCGTTCCTACCACGTCCAGCTGGTGTTAAAGTTTAACTTGTGACCATGTTAACTGGTGACAGACGCATGTTGAGTAAATTGTAATCAGATTTCAATCTGAGAAAAATCTGACGATCTTGATCAAATCGTGTTATTAAAAAGTGTCGTGGGTACTGTTGTTGGGTTCAACAACCGTTGTAAACTGGGCAACCACCGAGTAAATAATACTAATAAAATCTTAATGTCCTTTGTTTTTATTTATTTTAACAGTGTGACATTTCGGTTTTGAGTTTTCTAAAATGTGCTTTTTCAGTGACCTAAAATGCCCCCAGTGTGTGGACAGAGCGACAAAACACACCTCAGCTGTGAGTGCACATACACAAGGACAACACACCAGGAGTAGGCTGTTCTCTCTCCTGCACAAGAACATTTCTCTGTTTTTTCTTGATTCCATCCTGAGAACAATAAAGTGTTTTTATTTTGCAGAGTTATGCATTGATGTGAGAACGCCCTTGGACCGTCGGGACAGAAAACACTCGTCTATCCTGATGTAGAAAAGGACAGACATTGTTCCAGCCGACTCGGGAGAAGACCGGACATTAGTCTGGTGGGGGGGCAGTGGTCTCCATCACTGGTCCTGACTCTCAGTTTACTGTCTGGTGAAATCGGGCTGACCAAAGCTTTCTGCTTTAGGATCAAACACGAAGTCCTTCCATTAGGGTGAAACAGTCTGGAGAAACCGAGGAGGGTCCGGCTTCAGGTTGGGACACACTGCTGATGATCAGATTAGAAATGAAATACGAAGTCTGATCCCTCAGCCCGACTCACACTGTGAACTTGTTCCAGACAGCAGCCTTAAAAAAGAGAAATATTAAAATGATTTTTTATTCTTACTTTTGTTTCTTCTCTTCTTTTGTTTGAGCTTTTGCTTTAATCCGTCCTCCATTATGCATTCGGAGGATGTTTCTCTTATCTCCTGCAGTCTTTGTGAAAGTTATGAAATTATAAATGGGTGAAATTGTTAAAAAAGAAAAGCAGAAGTGAAATATTTTCAGACATAAAGTGAGAGTGTTCAGACGGCGAGCAGATTGTGCTTCTGACTGTGCTCTGGATTAATCAAAGAGGAAGTAAGGAGCGAGGAAGCCTCCAATTACGAGCTGAGAAAGCTTCTCTCCTGTGGCCGCATTAAAAAGCGTGTTGCTCTCAAATCCTTAAATGTGGACAATAAAGAGGCCGCCTGTACCTGGAGGTGTCCCGCGGACGCCGCAGCCTCCCTCTGAGCGCGCTCAGCCGCCGCAGCGCTGGGCTCCTCGCTCAGAGCAGGTTGGGGATTCCTCCATAATGTTTACTGAGTTTACCGCCTTGGCTGACGGCGCTGTTTTCTTATCCTCTAACAGAGAGGGTGATTTGACTGATGCTCGGAACAGATTGCATCACAGCAGGAGCCGAACTAAAACGGTTTACGCACCGCGGCTCTCCCTAAACTGTCTAACAGTGGCAGCGCTCCACCTTGTAAATTTGGAATAGTAATTTTAGAAATTTCCCAGCAGTCTATCTCCAATTGGCCTTCGCTGGGAGAGCTGTTTGATATCAGTGAAGAATGGCGGCGTACCACCTCAGAGCGGCAGAAATGTGATCTGAGCGCTGTGAAAGCAAACTGATTCTTCAGGAAAAACAGCTCAGCTGCTTCAAAACCAGCTCCACACCGCACCCAGGTCTGCTCCCCACATCCATCAGAGCCTGAACACATCTTTATATATGCTGTAAGAATAAATACACCAGGGCTGAGAGAGGAGAGCCAGGCACTGAGAGCACAAACACCAAGGAAAGAAAGAAAAGGGGGAAATCCTGACTTATGCAAACTAGAATCTTCCACTTCAACAAACAGTGATGCTCAACTGGTGGTTTGGGACCTTAAAGTGGGTCGTAAATATGTGCATGTGGTGGTGGTGGTGGTGGTGGGGGGTCTATGATGAGAGCTAATTAAGACCAATTTGGAAAAAAAGATCCAGATATTAAAGAAAAAAAGAAAATCAATGTTTTATGGTTTATGGTGTCATAAATTAAAAGAAAAACAAAGTAAATCTTTCATAGAATAAACGTTAAGCCAGCAAAAGTAACAAAAATTGAAATTTTACATTTTACAAGAGACCAGCTCAAAATTTTACAATTTGAAAAATCTTGAATTGACAAGAAAGTGATTCATTACTTTGTTTTAAAACTCCTAAATGAACTGGAAACGATATTTAATGTTTTCAACATTATAAGTGGGCAAATTTAAACAAAATCAAACTCAAGGTTTATTCAGTAAAATGTTAAAAATTTACAAGAGACTTAACCTGAAATTTTAGTTTTAATACTCCTAAATAAAAAAGTGAGTCAATATTTTATTGTTTTAAAAGTCCCTTTTGGGCTTAAAACCACACTTCAAAATTTTTAAACTTTTAAATAGATTTAGAAGAAAACAAACTCAAATTTTATGGTTAAAAATAGTCTGAAATTTAAAGGAAGCCAAATGAAAATATTCAAGTTTAAAATGTTGTAAATTGACAGAAAACTGGACCCAACTTTTTATACTTTAAAGAATCGTAAATTTTGAAATAAATGAATTTAAATGCTGAGTTTTAAAAATCGTAAATTTAAAAAAACAAATTCAAAAGTTTTATAGTTGCAAATTTATGAGCAACTGAACTTTATTTTTTGTTTTAAACGGCTGTAAATTTACAAGAAACAAATCTTAAAATTTTAAGTTAATAGGAAATGTTAAAGTCAAGAAAACAACCATGAAAAGGCTGACATCATGGAGAATCAATTAAACCAGTGACAGTGAACGCCTCGGGTCATTGCTGCAGTTTAATCAAATTTAATCTGAACTGAGCGATAAAGAAACACTTCAGTCCAGAATCATCCATCATCCCTCCGGCTGACATCGGGCCAGAGGCTGGCACACCCTGGACTGCTCACCAGCCAATCACAGGACTGACATGTAGAGACAGACGACCCTTCCCACACACACTCACTCAAGGCCAATTCAGAGTCAACCAAACGAGCATGTTTTTGGACCGTGGGAGGAAACCAGAGCACCAGAGAAGAGCCCACACATGCACATGGAGAACATGTGACCCGCTGCACCACCGTGCAGACTGCTCCGAGTCACGACTCTGCAGAGACAGCGACGTAACTGACGTTAGCGAGAAGCTACGGCTGCTTTACTGCAGGAGGGCAGAGCAGCTCTCCCGTCTCTGTACTGTGGTCCACAAAAGTGTGGACGGGGACGGGCGAGGTTAGGACAAGGGTGAGCTGGACTTCAGTGAAGACTGGATCGGTCTGGACCAGGTGAGCTGGACTTCAGTGAAGACTGAACCAGGTGAGCTGGACTTCAGTGAAGACTGGACCAGACTGGACCAGGTGAGCTCGACTTCAGCGAAGACTGGACCAGGTGAGCTGGACTTCAGTGAAGACTGGACCAGACTGGACCAGGTGAGCTCGACTTCAGCGAAGACTGGACCAGGTGAGCTGGACTTCAGTGAAGACTGGACCAGACTGGACCAGGTTTACATGTCAGCCAGACTCTCAACACCCGGCTGTTGGAGCTGGTGCTGCACTGAAATAACTTTGTTCTCTTTTGTTTTTTCCACCTTTTTTTTACTAAAACATTTTAAAAGTTTTGGATGGACAGTGTGATATACAACATAAGGTATAAAAATATAGAATAAAATTGTTACATCTGAATGTCAACTCCCCACCATCGATTAACAGGCATTTCAACTAGAATAAAAAAAAAAATAAATAATAATAATCTAAAAATATATCCAGAAAAATTAAATGAATAACACGAGTTCAAATAATAATAATAATAATAATAATGAGATAATAATAAAATAAGAATAAATAAAAAAATATAACAATAGAAATAATAATCCACAGAATAAAATATCAAAATAATAATAATTAATATGAAATAATAATAATAATAACAAGAATAATAAAATGAAATTAATAAATAAATAAATATAATAATAGTAGTAATAATCCATAGAATAAAATATTAAAATAATAATAATTAATATGAAATAATAATAATAATAATAATAATAAAATAAGAATAATAAATAAATAAATATAACAATAGTAGTAATAATCCATTGAATAATACATAAAAATAATAATAATTAATATGAAATAATAATAATAATAACAAGAATAATAACATAAAATTAATAAATAAATAAATATAATAATAGTAGTAATAATCCATAGAATAAAATATTAAAATAATAATAATTAATATGAAATAATAATAATAATAATAATAATAATAATAATAAAATAAGAATAATAAATAAATAAATATAACAATAGTAGTAATAATCCATTGAATAATACATAAAAATAATAATAATTAATATGAAATAATAATAATAATAACAAGAATAATAACATAAAATTAATAAATAAATAAATATAATAATAGTAGTAATAATCCATAGAATAAAATATTAAAATAATAATAATTAATATGAAATAATAATAATAATAATAATAAAATAATAATAATAAAATATAATAATAGTGATAATAATCCATAGAATAAAATATCAAAATAATAATAATTAATATGAAATCATAATAATAACAATAATAATAATAATAATAATGATAATAATAATAATAATAATAATAATAATAATAATAATAAATTGAATTAAAATTTTAAATAAAATATATAGCCAAGAGTAATTGAATAATGCACATATCGATCCTCCAAGTCCGAGGAGAAATCTAGAGGATGTATATAGTTCAAAAATGATCCTATGTAATGTGAAATGATTTCTCCGAGCCTTTCAGTGTAAACCTGAGCTTCTCAAGCTTCAAATCAGAAAGCAGCTCACAGACCCCGCGACAGGATACTTTGTTCTCTAAGGTGGGGTCAAATGGGCACTCATAAAGGATCAGACGTTAAAAACACATTAACAATCACAGACTGCCTGTGCGGTTCAGCTGAGGTATGCCTCTCCAGGCCTTCTGCGGTCTAACGGGTTCCTGCAGACATGCTTTAACAGACTCTCGGGTTCTCGATGCTCCTGCTCTCCAAACGCAGACAGTAGTAAACATTCATCTCCCTCACTCTTCAGACCAAGCCTCCGTCTGAACACCGGCTGCCAAACTTTCTAAAATTATCTGCCAAATTCAGACCGAAGCGGAGCCTCGGACTGGACTGGTTTTTTGACAAATGCATCTTAAAGTTGAACACTTTGTGGATGATTAGCTCGGGGGCTAAACGTGGGTCACTCTCCTCTTCAATTAGCTTGTTTTCCTCCTCCATTCTGAAGGCTTTTCTTCCTGCGTAATTGGATTAGTTACCTTTAAAATCTCCATTTCTGCTGTCGCCTCAGCTCTTAAAAACATGTAAAATCTGCTCTGCTCTAACCCCCTCCCCCTCCAAAATAAAAAAAGAAAATCAATTTGTTATTTTTTTGATTCTGGAGGAATATCTCTTGAGTGGCACTTAGCTAAATTGAAGAAATGCGTGTTTGGTGGGTGGAGAGCGAGGAGGGAGGGCGAGGCGGATCTACCTTCCAGAACAAACTGGTCCAACACTCATTACTCTGAAAAACACTTGACTTCATCGTGGCCTCAATTATGTGCTGCTGGATCAACTCCAGAAGGACTGAGCTGCTTTCGCCCGTCGGAGGGGGCCCGAGTTAAACACCCAGAAACAGTCTGCAGGAGGAGGGGCTCAGAACATGACCTCCTTATCGACGTGGACCGGGTTCTTCACCCTGTCTGAGGCCGCAGGACGAGGAGGGAACTTCTGAGAAAGTTTGGAAAGTCAAACAGGAGGTGTGGAGGGGCGCCTTCATTAACCTCCATTAGGAGTGCTCTGATCTACAGTAAAGGCGAAAATAAAGGGTCTGGACCTGGACTCCTCTTCTTCATCACTCAGTGCGTTTGGGCCTTCGGTCTCACCTACAGGTCCTTTTGTCAGAGAGTATTTCTGCCGTTTTCAGAGCAGAAAGGACGATGGACCGACCCCAAAGGAGAAGTGTCGTCCACCACATCCCAGAGGTGATGTAGGGACGAGGAGGGCCACGCTGAAGTCATCCTCAGGGCCAAATTTATGTAATTTGAAGAAAAAGTGAAGGGGAGGAATATTTATAGAGCTACAGCTTCATCAATATTCTCAAACAAAAAGTAAATGACTGTTTGGTTGGTTATTTCTTTGCTTCTCATCAGTGAATCTTTCTGGATTGATTCTCTCAGAGCCTGAATGAGGAGGTAGATTTCTCCCCCTTCTTATAATCTGTTCTGCATTTTGTGGCCAGGCCTCAAATGTCTTTTCTTTTTAAAGTCACACGACATCCCCAAGCATTTTAACACCTGATAGTGTTGTTAATCATGTCCTGATGAAACGCACTGACATGACCTATCCCTGATGAAATAAAGGATTTTTAACTACACTGGAGTGCCTCGGATGTTTAAGGTATTCTTCAAATATACCTCCGTCCTTAGATGCTCGAGGAGCATACAGTCTTGCCGTCACAGGCCTTGACCCAGCACTCACCCCTACACGTATTCTCATCAGAAAATCTTACTGTTGGAAAGTCTGTTTATCTCTCTTTCATATGGAGCCTCATTTCTGAGGAACATTAGGGCTCTACAAAATCACAGAATTGGACATTAAAGGCTGACTTCAACACAAATGTGGAATATCATGGAAATGGCCGAAATTTTAAGTAATAGCTTTTTTTTCTGAATGAAAAGGAACGTGTCTCTGGAGAAAATGCTCTGAGGGGGTCACTAAGGCTGGGGACCATTTACATCAGAACTGGGAAGAGGGGAGTGGGAATGACGCCATATCGAGTTATCAGTGTTCCAGTTACAAAGTCGAAAAAACTTGCTGATGTCCCGGGTTATTGTTAGCCGTTGTTAGCACGCCCTGTGTTGTAGTTCGCACATACCACATGAAGAGTGTAAATAACACTATAGCAGCATTTCCATGTATAAACACCACACAATACTATGTATACGACTGATTTAGTGGGACAAACACGAGTCAGAAGTGCTAAAAAACAGAATACTACAGGAGTTTGATAACTGTTTACACCAGGGGCAGCCATCTTGGATTGTCAACTCGGGGGTGGTGAGGATCCGCTGACTTCCCAGTAGGGAACTCCGACCTTGGGGGCGATCCAGATTAAATTTCCCACCTAGAACTCGGAAATCCCGACTTCCCAGTGCAACTGGAACACAGCATAAGGCTGGGGACAGTGCTCATTTCACTGCCCCTGCCCCTCCTCCTCCCCTCTTCATCAATGCTAACATGTCGAAGCAGCCGCCTGAGACACCGGCTAAGTCGGCTGAGAAGCTACGAAACTCCAAAGTACAGATCAGAGCAGCTTCTCAATGATTATTATGAGTCAGGAGATCAAATGTTCTGCCAATGTTGTCAACATACTGTTGACTGGACCCCTAAAGATATGTGTGAGGACCACCTGAAGAGTGAGTGATTATATTTCATTACTTTATACTGTGTCTCTGCTTAAATTACAAAAAAAACGAATTCTCAAAAAATTAAAACAGAAAAAAATGGAATATGGGAAAATAACAGATTTTATAGGGAGCTAGAACATGCCTTAGTGGAGCTGAGGATGTGGGCTGCAGCGTGAAAAACTGTGCCAACGCCAAACAGCTGAATCCACTGTTGACTCTGGTTTGGTGCTGTTTGGTGATTGGATGATCAAAGTCTGAAGAAGCACTCATTGATCAAACAGGAGCCTCAGTTGCGTGTGAAAGAACCAAACACAGCCACAACAGCCTGGCTCCTCCTCCTCATGCCGGTGGCGTCACATTCTTCAACCAGCATATGTCACACCAGCCAACGTGGCACTCGATGAGCACCTGGAGGTAGGGTTGAAAAATTCCGGGAATTTCAAAGTTGAAAACTTTCCATGGGAATTAACGAGAATGAAGAAAACTGAAGGTCAGCCCGTAACAGGGATTTTAATTATAGTATGGTGAAATATATTCGAGCATAACTTGAATAAAACAACCTGATTTCATGCAGGCAAAGTTGGGAATATCTCTGCCATTCCTCAGTCACATTCACACTGCTTACTGCAGGGGGACTGAGGCCACGCCCCCTACGTGCGCTGTGCTCCTCCATCACGTGCACAGATGGTTTCTTTGAGCCCGTGGACTACATGAAGTGAAGGTGAAACTGGTTGATCAATAAAATATATATATATAAAAACCTTTTACTTGGATTATTCTACATTGGTGTCTGCCTATGAAAAAACAATATTTATATTTATGTCAGGATATAGAATAGTTTAAACTAACCACAATGTCCAGTCAATTCCCATCACCAGCTTAACTTTCTAACAAGAGTCCACGGCAGAGTCAGCTGTTTGGCTTTGGCAGCCCTCAGACTCAGCTCTGCTGCTCGTCCCATGAGTGTGGCTCCATTAAAAAGAGAAATGAACAGGCTTTACAATGTGTTCAGCTGTTTTTTACCAAAAAGCAAAGAAATAACCAACCAAACACTCGAGACTCACTTTTTCTGCTTTACTTTATGTATTTAAACTCAAATGCAGAAACACTTAACCTACTGAGCTAAAGGCAGAATTAAAGATAGTTTCAGAGCATTTACTGGTTCTTAAAGAATTTACCAAACTTTATTATTTTATGTTTAAATGCACAAAAGGGAGTTTCACTGAACTCCTTTCAGCCCAGCAGAGCTCTGGTTTCATTACAATATTTTTATTCATTAGTGTTGGAGCTATTCATTCAGTTATATCTTTAGTTTTTGTTATCTTGTTTCAATATGATTATGTTTATTATTGCCAGTTATATGACTTAGAATATTTGGGCATTTATTTAGGCTTATATTTTGATGGCTTTGGCTGCTTGGTTCCAGGCGATGTGGATATAAAGGGGCAGGTAAGACAGGACAGGTGGGCACGGGGGCGGTGAACGGTTTTTTACCAGGAAGCCGAGAGCGCACGAGGACGCCCATTTAATTAACCAAAGGAAACTGTATCCTGTGGCTTGGACATTTTTTGATCCTGTGCAGCAGTTGTCGTTTTGAGTTTTGAGATTTATAGTTCTTTTGGAGTTGACAAAGACAAATGGCTGCTGTAATTAGTCATTTTTACTGCTGTCATCGCAGATTTTGTCTGATTTCTTCATGTAAGTGCTTTTTTTTATTTTAAACAGTCTGGCAGGCCACATTAAGGGAGCAGGACAGCCATGCGTGCCTACCCCGGCTCTGTTGGACTGAGATCTGGTGACTGTGGAGAAACCAGTTGGAGATGATCTGAGCTCTGAGTCATGGAGCTGCTGGAAGTCTCAGCAGGATAATAAAACCAAGTCTAGGTGAGAGTATTTGTCCAATTTCAAGTTAAAAAAAACTCACTGGACTTCTACTGAGCTACAATGTTCTGGATTAAGATCTTAATTGAAGATATAAAAACTAAAAATAAGAAATGAGTTGAATGTAATAAGTAAAATGATCTGCCGAAGAGACAAGACAAATATAACTTGAAGGTTGTCTAAAGACTAAATGTTCTATAAGAGCAGATATTAAACCTGAAATTAAGACATTATTTATTCATAGATATTTTCATATTATTACAAGCAACTCAAGACCTTATTTGTACCTTTTATTCCTTTAAGTGAGGTTTTCATCTGGGCCCGTTGAGATAAGAATAAGACTTTTAGGTATATCTGACTTGACAATAAAAGAGCACACTTGCCTGGATCTGAGTTTTTGCAGTGTATGCTTGGACTGAGCAGATGCCCTTCAGAGGGTCACTTATCAATCATCAGAGTGTTTTCAGGCTGAAGGCTGAAGCTACGAGGCCGACTGAGATCATCCAGACCTGCTTCTGACTCAGAGGACCATCGTCTCCCTTCACAGCATCACTTTAGAGATTAAACTCTGAAAGAGAAGTTTCATCTGTATGAAACACTCGCAGAAATGGAGCATCCCCACTATTTCTGAACTGGGCTGATTTTTTTGGCGCAGGCTGAATGTAAATGAGCCCAGACGCGGTTCATCTGATTTGCATGAATTTGCTGTTTTGACACGCTGCACGTCTGGAGAACAATGGAGCGCTAAATAAAAACTGTTTTCTGCTGCTGAACTTTGAGTTTGTGTTGAAGAGAAGACACTTCTGGAACAGAACGCTTTTGTTCATCCGACAAGACGGAGGTTAAATGTGAGCAAATATTAGTGTAACAGCCTGCTCCACAGAAAGATCAGGGACGGAGAAGTTTGGTTTGACTGTGAGCGAGGAGAACTTCATCTGACTTCTTACAGCGCTAACTGATGATATTACTGCTGCTCTCCGCCTGCCGTTTGTCTCGGCTTGAAAAAAATGCAAATAAAACACATTTTTTACCAAATCTGTCCGACGTCAGAGCGGCTCCTCGTTCCCAGCAGGACAGAGATCTTATTTGCAGAGTGACTGATGATCCTCGGGGAGCAGAGAAGGTGAAGCTCGCTGCAGTTTATCGTGCGGTTCATCTTCAGGAGACACGCTGCTCTTCTTAACTTAATAATTAGCTCTGTGAGATGAATGCAGTTAGCCTCTGGCTGACGGCTTATAAAGTATTTAGTGAATGTTTCATACAGCAGCACCCAGAGGCCAGCCTCAGCCAAGTGGAGCACAAGACTCCGGCTCAGCTTTAAAGTTCTGCTAGAACTCGCTGTTCTTCAGGCCGACGGAAACCAAACTGGAGTTTAGACGCAGAGCGGCGCACGTGTGCAGGCCAACGGCTCCATGGCCCTGCAGAGTGCATTTAAGAGCTTCAGTCTTCACCAGGGCGGACTCTTACATGTTTTATGCTCTAAAATCGGCCTGCAGGGCACGAGGAGAATGAGCAATACCAATGTTCAGCACTCAAACAGCATTTAGAGCAACATGTCAAAAAAGCAGGCGCCATCACAGGACCAGAGAATCAATGGCTGCATTGATGAGGAGCTACTCGCGGTACTTCACCTAATTTAATCAGTTAATTTAGTTATTTCTGAGGTTGTTGTGATCCTGCTGAAATATGATAAGAGAATTATGTTGAAATGTTCTTACTTAGAATATTCTGGCGTATATTTAGGCTTTGACCAGGATCACAATCAGAAATACTTTATTAATCCCTCAGGGGAAATTCTGTTGTTTCAGTCGCTCTTATACACAGTATAGCAGCAGGCATTAAAATACATGAAAATAGATAAGAGCATAAAAATTAAGTAAAAGTTAAAGCTAGGGTCGGTAATTTTGGAAAACTAGCATGAATTTGAATGTAGCATCTCCATGCACGAGCGCCGCTGATTTATGACCATATGACTGATTCAACTCAAAACCGGTCCTCAGCACATCGTGTTTGTTTTGCACTACACCAAGTCATGTCTCAGTCAGAAAGAAGAAAACACCAAAACACTATCATAGTAAAGTTAAAACAAACAAACAAACATGGCAAGTTAGTTAGTCCTCACAACCCGATGTTGACTCTGGTTTTTGTCCTGGCTTTGTCCAAATTCTTTTTTGTTTCGGTCTTCTCTGCCTCCGTCTTTCTGCTCTTCCTCTGTTTAGCAGGAGGAGCGGTAATCAGGGTATAGGTAGTTTCTCTGCCATTCTCCACATCGCTGTCAAGTCTCCCGTTTTGGCCGGGACAACATTCCTCTGCCTCTCCAAACTGAGCTCCGTCACGAGCCGAATGGGACGGTAATGCACCAAAGTGATGGATGCCAACCGCCATAAAACCGAAGAAGAAGAAAAAGCCTCACGAGAACTGCCACCTGCAGTAGCCTGGGTGGCAGTTGTTGTGAGATTAAAGCCCACAGCGGCAGCAAACCAAGAAAAACAAAGTGTTTATTTCAGATTTCTTGTACACCTGTCTTAAATGTGAGGGATACTGGAGCTTGGTTGGGGTTGTGGGACGGCTCGCAGAGGGCTTCCCTTATTTTCAAAGCCAAAACTTGGCAGGTCAGCATTCTCCCTCTCAGCTCGGCTACGGGCATTGAATCAGGGTCAGTGCACGCCGGCGAAATGTACGTGCAGAAGGTGGGCAGTACGGGATTTGATTGGTTTATTAAATTCGGTCCAAATCGCGGTGATTGGTTGGTGTTTTCCCCTGTTTTACTCCTACTGTAGACAGCGGCTATTTTTCGCTCTCATTGAAGAACACATGCATCGACTGCCATCGGGACATAACGATCATTTTAACCAGTATGACAAAAAGTGTATCTAAGTCAAATTACCAACCCTAGCTATAAGTTAAAATAAGAAAGCAAATATTTGTAACTTTGATTTTGTAACTTTTGTTTTGATAGGTCTGGTTGTCTGGCATCAGGTGATGGACTTTGAGAGGCCGTAAGACAGGAGTTTGATTCTAATCCTAAATCGACTCAAAAGAAACTGCATCCTGTGGCTTGGACATGGACACTTTTTGTTCCTTCCTAAGATCCGCTCTCTCCCCGAGCCACAAAGACTGTTTCTTTAAACTTTATTTATTCATTTTTATCATTTTCATTTTAACAGTCACATAAAAACAATACATATGAGAAAGAACAGAAAGGGTCATCATGGCAGACAACATGTTTGACCTCCCTGACATTATGCACAGTTTGAAAGAAATATTGAAATGTTTATAAGCTGTGAAATCCAGAGTCACATCGGTTCAGAATTCTCAATGGACGAAGCAAACATATTCCAGAGTAAGTTGTAGGATGCCACTTCTGGTTAACATAAGTAATCCACTTTTTCCAGTGTTTTTTGATCAAATATTTCTGAGAAAAGGTCAGTTGTTCCAAAGTGTGAATTTCTTGGATTGTCCTTCCACTCTGTGATAGTTGGTGATTCCTTGTTCAACCATTTTCTGGTTATCGCTTTTCTACCTCCAGCCAGTAAAAAGTGTAGCTAATATCTTTTATATTTTTAAGCTCAGCTGGTATATTTCCCAAGTACACAACTTTGAAGGTAAAGTCAAACTCAGAGCTGATAACTGATCAGATTAGAGTTCCTACATCTGTCCAGAAGAGGGAAAGTTTGGGGCATTCACAAAAAATATGACAGTGACCAGCAGACTCATTACCACATCGTCTCCAGAAATGGTCTTCTTCAGGTTTAATACTCTGCAGTTCTTTGATTTTGGGTGTTATGAAAAGAATTTCCCTCCACCAGAAAGGCTGTTTTCATAAATGTTTCGTAACTAATGAAGACAAATGGCCACTACAGATGAGTCTGAACGATATTGAGCTGTGGGGTTTGCAAACGTCAAACTATTTTCACCGAGACTCACAAGGGCTGTCACGTTTCCCCAAAAAATTAAAATGGTTTTCAAACACGCACGCTAACATTCAAAGGTATTCAACCCCCAAAAGAGTGGACATGGTGCATGCAGGAAGGGAAAGACAGTGACTGCGTTACTGCTGATTTGTTTTCTTTTAACATGAACATTTATTTTATGCAGACATCTAAACTCAAGCTGCGTTTCCACTTATATTCATATTTATATTCATCTTGTAAATATTGGTAATGTTAATACAGTTAATAAGTTGATATGGCTTAAAGATTCTGCATGTTGCATCTTGATTACTTCATTTTTTACTTAATTTTTTATTCTCTTTTCTATTTTAATGTCTTTATTTGGTATTCCTTCTGCTATACTGTGTATAAGAGCAACTGGAACAACCCAGTTTCTCCTTGGGGAAGTGTTTCTGATTGTAAAGGCTCTGGTGATTTACAGCAGCTCCCTCCTAGCAGGCCTCCCTGCAGATGATCCAGAATGCAGCAGCACATCAGGTCTTTAACCAGTCCACCTGTCACACTGCTGTTAATCTCCGTTCGTTAGCTTCCAGCTGCAGCTCCAGTCAGATTCAAAACTCGACTTCTGGCCTAAAACAGTAACAGCACTGGCTCCTGTTTACCTGGGATCCCTGATCCAGGTCTCCAGTGAAAGACTCCTGGTGCTCCCACCTCAGCGTGGCTCATCTTAGTCTGACTCTCCGCTGGTAGAACCAGGTTTCAGACCCAGCTCTCCATCTCAGCACTGAGTAGGCTGATGCTTCATATGGTGTTGATGTGAATGACAGGCGGACATGATGATGATATCGAGGTGAGAAGATGTTGGAGCTCCACACGGCAATTCTGTGCAATAATGTAGTGCAATAATCCAGGTGTGTTCTTAATGCTGTTCTAAGCACTCCAGCACTTTTCTCTGTTTTTCTCTGTTACTGTTTTAGTTTTATATTCTTATCACTTTTATATGACTGTATGTTTTTATACCTTATGGTTTTTATACTTTTCGTTTTTAAACATTTATTTAATTTTAAATACTTGTGACTTAAGCGTTGCTATTATTATTATATATTATATTATATGAAATTTTTGTTCACGTGTGCACCTGAGGTGTATATTTTGAATGACAATAAAAGAATTCTATTCTGTCTATAAATATTGTTTTTCTTGTTCCTCACACAGACTCTCACACTAAAAGCAACAAGTCGATTGTTGTAAAGTAAAGGGAAATATCAGCGTAACGGATATCAGCAAAAATCCAAACTCGTGCATGTCTCACTGTAACACTGTAAGCAGTCTGGTTGATTTTGAGGCTATTGCAGGCGTCTCCACTGTCGAGTGTTTGGCACCCTTCTGTTGGGGTGCCAACACTTCAGGTGCACACCTTCCTCTCCATTGTTGGAGAGCAGGAAGTGCAGAGGGAGTTGGACGAAGCTGCTGCGACCCTCATCTTCTGGCTTACTACCTCGACCCCCGGCCAAACCAGACCTCTCAGCTCTTCAGTCTTCAGATTCTGTCCCACACAAACCAACAAAGCACCTCAGGGGAGAGCCCAGGGACAGCATTTCAGTCATTCAGAGCAGGCTCAGGCCTAACTGGAGCTCTGTGGTCAAGGTGGTAACAGAAATGTGTGGTTAGCCTACAGTTCAAGATATTTTAGTGTCTTATTTTGCTCAATTTGGATCTGTAAACCGTTTTATATCTGTGTTGAGTTGCTCTTTGTGTGGATGCTGCTCCACAAATACAAAAACCTCTCTGCTGAAGAGTTATTTTAGATCTTGCTCAACATTATCAGGCACTTAAGTGAATTCGAGTGAGCAAAAGACCAAAATCTGTGATAAATGTGAAGTTAAATTAATGTTTCTGTCAGACAAGCTCGGTGGCTTTGAGGTAAGTGATGTTAAAGGCTGTTCCTTGTTGGATAAAATGGTTTTATTCTTCATATAAATGCATTTTTCTTCTGTTATCAGAGGCTCCAAATGAAAAATCCTTGACTTCATAAATCTGTCATTCTAGTAATTCACACATGGGGCAGAGAATGCATGTTTGTGACTTTGTTTGGATGGAGTTGGATTCTGTTCTCAGAGATTTTTGACCTTTGTGGCTGTGCACGGATTACACACGATGCATTTATCGCCCTGAATGACAAAACATTTCACAGAGCGGAGAAAAAAGCCTCAAAGATGAAGAGTTTACCACTCAAGCCCTCGAGGGGAAAATCACAGAACGAGCGAGCAAAACAAATGAATCATCACGGGCAGAACGATTCACGCTACTACGAGACTCGACGGCAGCTCCGGCCCAGGGTGTGTTTGAGCAGAAAAGACTCTGAAGACGAGAGAGAGGCGAAGAGGAGCAGCGGAGAGGCTTCTGTTTCAGAGAGAGAGAGAGGGGCGAGCGGCAATCTGCCCGGACACACTGGCTGCCCACACAACACACCTCCTCCTCCAAAGGTGTGTGTGTGCGTTTGGGTGAGTCATGCTCTCCCACGTAGTCGATACCTCCCACCAGCGGTTGTGGAGATCCCATCAGCCCTCACACTCCCACCCTCGGTCCACATCCAGCCCCTCACTTCCTGATGAAACACCGCCGCCACCAACGCTTCCACGACCGCCGCCGCGTCTCCAGCAGCAGCCGCAGCAGCATTTGGAGGCAACAGATGGCGGTTTTATTAACAACAGCGCGATCAGAGAGTGACACAACATTAGGGCATCGCTCTCACGGAGCTGCCTTTGTTTTATCGGCAGACAAACAAGCTCAACTCAAACATTTCGATCTGCTGCAGCTGAGTTGTTGTGATGTTCGGTTAAATATTTTGATTCCAATCCGCATAATTGAGCACATCCACAAACACGCCGCCCATACAAAACTCTCGTCTGTTGATACATCGCAGCAAAATATCTGCAAGCTTTCCAGGAAAAGAGGAGCAAACAGGCTTATGCTCTGCCTATTTGCTAAATGATTCTGCAGCTTTTTAATCAGGTTTCAAAGGCCCGAAGGTCATGAGGCTCGCTCAGCGTGAAAAGAGGCGAGGAGGCGTCCCAAAGCGGGGAAGACAAGGAGCAAAACCCTCCAAATTACCGGGTGCAGAGCCGATTCTGCAGCCAGGCTTTCGTTCTATGCGCACCTTTGATGCAAATATTTTTAGCAGCGGTGACCCATGTGCAAACTGCCCCCCATCACCCTGGCAGTGTTAGCACGCCGCTCCGCCCCCCTCCAGCTCCAGCGAGCCCATTCAATAAAGCAGAGGGGCCGAGGAAAACAGGACCTTCCCCAGCGCCCGGTGGGGCTGGCAGCGGCCCGCAGGCTGGCTGCAGACCAGGAAATCGCTGAAGAAGCTGACTGGAGCGCAGCCAAGCGCTGGCGAGGTTTTGGCTGTGGTTGGTCAGGTTTTCTGTGAGCGAGCCCTCAGACTGCTGACTGGAATCTGCTGCTGCTACCGGAAACTTCTGATATTCCTCTGTTTCTGAGGGAGTCGCAGATACTCAGGAGGAGGAATATGAAGGATGGTCAAACGGTTTTGCTTTTTAGAGGCACTTTTAAGCTCCCCAAAAGATTCCTAATGATCTGAATTCAGTCGTGAGCTCAGCAGCTCGGCCATGTTTTCTTATCATTTAAGACTGAAACTTCGGGGCGTTGGTGAGGCTCCGTTAGTGGAGGCATAAACCTAGAGAGGCACCATCTCCGACGCCGGCCTCCATGTTGGTCTAAAATCTTTAATAAACACATTTGTTTGACCCCCAATTATTGAAGCATTAAAGAGAAATATGAAAGATGTTCTTCAGGGATAAACCGCACCAGGTCATTTTTTAAATTTAAACATTAACTGCATCAAGATGTTTGTGGATTTGTTTAAATAAACGGCATAAAGTGAAAAAGAATTTATTCAGAGATGAAAAAAACAGCTTTTCCTCCTGAATGATCCCTCTGCTGGTTTAAAAACAGTCCCTGGAACTCCTCAGAATAGAAAATAAATCATAAAAAGAAAAAATAAAGGCCCTAAATCACCAAGCTGTCAAAACCCAACCAGAAACATCGAGGTACTTATTGTTACACCCCTGGTTTAAATCCTCGAGTCAAATCGAGACAAAGATTATTTCTAAAGCACGTTAAAAACAACCTCTGGTGACCAAAGTGCTGTACAGGGGTTCAATATAATCATGCATACACTTAATACTAATAAACACAGTCATGAATAGGGCTGAAAGATTTATTGTTTTGAAATCGCAATTTAAGACAACGCAATCATGTGATCGCCAAACAAAGTCTCTGTTTAGGAGTAGAAGTTGGAGTATCCCTTAAATAATGAAAACAGATTATTTATCATCAATATTAGATGATGAATAATGTGTTATGTGCTTTGATCACTGATTTCCTTACTGATGTCTATACTGTAAACACAGTGAATATTGCACTGAAGCTTGATTTGAAGAAAATCGTGAATCCAATTGAAATCACAATATATCTGCCAGAAAAAAATCATTCAGCCCTGGTAATGATCATAAAAATTAACATAATATTGGAAACAAGTATATAACATCAAAATAAAATCAATAAAAGAAGACTAAAAGAGAAACTAGGGAGTGAAAGATGAAGGACTGAAGCCGAGGTTTCTCGTCTGGCTGGGACTGAACGCCAAAGAAAAGGTGTGTTTTTAAGCCTGTACCTAATAAAGTGGCCAGTAATTGCTCAGTCACCTTCCATCTTGTTTCCCAGCTCTGCCCCCCGGGGTGAACTCTACCCCATGGACCTGTGATAAAGTCCTCCTGGCCTTGGCTCTGACGCTCGGGCCTGTTTTCCCGTTGAGGACTAAATCTGCTCCAGACTGTTTGTGTGACGGTCTTCGGTCTCGGCCCCGTCACTCCTCACTCGCTTGTGAAACATTTCTCTCCTTCTAAGAACTCCTCAGCTCTGGACCTCCATGACGGCTCCAGATGTGGTGACCCAAACCTCTGAGCACAAACTGGAGTCACCGCAGTGTGTGCTCCACAGAAACACACGGGCTGAACCGGCTGACCTGCGCTGAGCCTCCAGAGCTTCACCTGATCGAAGCAGCAGCCCCGCTCGCTCCCTCCAGGCTTCTTTCCGCTGCTCCTTCCTCCTCCTTCAGTTTCATGTCTGCCATGACTCCATACTTTACTCTAAATGTGACTTCTTATGTCTCAGGCTTTTTAACTCCTCGAGTGCCAGCCCTCAGAGCCGGACGGTCTTTTCTGGATGGTGAAAAACGAAATGTCACGTCGTGCCGATCCTCCCTGACTCTGTGTTTTTTCTGCTGCACAGAAAGGTCTGCTGACATTTTCTCTTCTTACTCATCACAGAGTGTCTCTGTGGTCCAGGTGTGTCCACTCCACATATTTCAGTTTGTTATCCTCTGATTCTTCATCAGCTGCTCTGACTGAATATCTCCCCTTTAATTATGACATATATTTGCTCAAACACGAGTGGACACTCCCCTGAAGACGGGAAGAATAAATCTGCTGGATTCAGGATGAGTGAATTCCTCCTCAGACCTTGAATTTCACCAAATCCGTTTTTTTTTCTCCTCTTTTGTCATTTTCAAAAAAATCTGGAGGACACTGAGAGGACAAAAGAAACCAAAAATGTGGGATGGGTTAGAATTTGAGTCTGAAGTTTCTCCATTCAGGTTCAACAGAAGTGAGCACAAAGGAGGCCGAGGACTGAGACTGAAAACTGTTTTTGGATATTTGACGATGACCTTGTCACCAAACCGTCCTTAACTGAGGCACTGCGCCCTGAACCGCTGAGGTTAAGGATTCAGACATTCTCAGAGTGTTTATATCATAAAGATGGCTGCTGTCTCCGTTTCACCCTGAGTGAGTCAAAAAGTGCAGAAAATCTGGAGAAACTTTTAAATTCAGATGAAAACAAAGAATCATGAATCTGATCAAGACGTTCAGTCAGCTACAGGCTGAGCTGCATCTCTGTTTGAGCCCGCTGCGCCTGCGCTGCACGCTGCAGTGCCCCACACTGCATGCTGTAGTGCTCCACACTGCACGCTGTAGTGTCCCACGCTGCAGTGCCCCACACTGCATGCTGTAGTGCTCCACACTGCACGCTGTAGTGTCCCACGCTGCAGTGCCTCACACTGCACGCTGTAGTGCCCCACACTGCACGCTGTAGTGTCCACCTACGCTGCTGAAGTGCCCCACACTGCACGCTGTAGTGCCCCACATACTGCACGCCGCAGTGGTTGCCCCACACTGCATGCTGTAGTGCCCCATAGTGCACGCTGCAGTGCCCCACATTGCCCGCTGTAGTGCTCCACACTGCACGCTGTAGTGTCCCACGCTGTAGTGCCTCACACTGCACGCTGTAGTGTCCCACGC
>JBAMNC010001095.1:0-156835 GCA_037902135.1 Cetoscarus ocellatus | reverse complement strand
TACGCTATGAAAATTAGCCAAGCTGTCGATAAGTGTCTTAAATCTTGTTTCTCCCTCAGAGTTGAGGTCTGGATTTCTGCCTTTCACAGCAGTCAAAGAAAGGGATGTGGCAAAGAAAACTGGAAAAAACTATGAAGAAAATTGGCAAAGTTAAATTTAGAAGGATGATTGCTAAGAAAACTTAAAAAGGACATTCCTCTTAATACTAATGCAGCCAAGAAAATCTACAAATTTTACCAAGCAAATCATCAGACTTACAAAGTTCATTAATGACTCCCAGCTGTTTATTCGAGTTGCTTATCGGTGCCTAAAACTTTGTCCTTTCTCAGAATTGTAAAAAAAGTTTCTGCTTTTCTATTACAAGTAATAAAGGGGCAATGGCAAAAAATTTAACTCAATTAAAAAAAGTTTCATTCAATCAGTAAAACGTAAAAAAAATGTATGAAGCCAACCTTTGATTAAATGAAGAGGATATAGGACCCTTAGATTTCCCTGAGTTGTTGTTAGGTGTCTTTAATTTTTTGTTTTTCAGAGTTACATCTGGATTTATGACTTTCAAAACAGGGGGAAGAAGGGAAATTGGCAAAAGATTGTAAAAAATTTGCAAAGAAAATTACCAAGCAAAGATTCAAAAGGAAGATTGAAAAAATGAACTGACAGGGAAAATTCAGTTTCACCCAAAATACTTGAAGGGATTTGCAGCTATTTACCAAGCAAATTTACTATGATGTATTACAGATTTATCTCTTGAACTTGCTGATTAGGTCTCTTATCTTGTGTTTCTCCCTTGAGGAGAAATGTTGCGAAGATGACAAAAAAAATAAAATTTTTACAATAAAAACTTTGGGGAAAGATCAGCAGAATTTATCAAGCAAATAATTCAATGAAAAATGTATATTTATGACTTTAAAAGATCTCCTCAATTGTAAAAATCTCTCACCCCCAAAGTTTTTCTTGGAAAAGAAAAAAAAATAGCAAGTGGCTGAGGAAAATGCCGTCCAAAAACAACAAAATATCTACAACTGCACCAACGTTACTTTTTATTGTATTTACCAGGCAAATCAGCCATTATGTATGAAGTCGATTCTTGCCTCTGAAAAGATCTCTGAGTTGTTTCAAGGTTCTTAAATCTTGTGTTTCTTCTCCAGAGTAACATCTGGATTTCTTGCTATCACAGCAGGAAAAGCAAGAGGGAATGTCCAAGACTTTGAGGGGGAAGTGGCAAAGTTTTAGAAAAAGGAGAAGAAAAGTGGTAAAGACAATTGCTAAATTAACTTTCATGAAGATTTAGAACTTTAACACAGTAAATTCTGTAGGACGCTCTGCCATTATTGATAATCAGTGTAACATGTATGCAGATTTATGACACTGGAAAGAAAAAGTTGAATTGTTTAGAGGCTAAAACCTTGTGTTTCTCCTGCAGGGTTACTTTTGGAATTCTGCCTCTCATAGCAGAAGTAAGATGGGCAGACCTCAAAATTTAATTGAAAAAGAGGAGATGTGCCAAAGTTTAAAAAAGGTGCAAAAAATACTGGCATAGGAAAACTGTGAGGAAAGCTTACAATTTTACCAATAACCTCCAAAAAAAACAACAGAATGACCAAGAAAGCAACATTTACTGCATGAAGTAGACATTTTGTTTCTCCACCAGATTAACATCTGGATTATTGCCTGTCATAACAGGAATAACAAGCGGGTAGCTTTCATACTCTCATCAAAGTGAACATGAAAAACCAAGGAGGATAGATGTTGAAGTTTTCAAAAAACTGGCAAAGAAGTGCTGAAGAAAATTACTAGGAAACTCCGAGAGAATTCCAGATTCAACCAAAAAAAAATACCACAAAAGTCCTCTGAATACAACAAGCAAGTATGAAGTAGTTTATGACTCTGGGGGAAAAAATCACTGAGTCAGTAAGTGTCTAAAATTTTGTGTTTCTCATCCAAAGTTGCATCTGGATTTCTGCCTCTCACAGCACGACAGTCAGGAGGGAAAATCATCAAATCCTTCAGCTAGTTGCTTCACAAGATAAAGGGGATGTTGGGATAACTGGGGGAAATAGGGAAGAGAAGTGCTAGAAAAAAATGTGCCCAAATTCAAGATATACCCTCAAAATCTTAAAAATTACACTGAATTCATCCTTTTTGAGTTGCTGTGTCTAAAATCATGTGTTCCTCTTCCAGAGTTACAGCTGGATTTCTGCTTTTCACAGCAGGAAACGCAGGAGGGAATGTCATCACATCCGTCTAATCCCCCTCTTCTGCCTCCACCCCTCCACTCACCCCAGACCTGCAATTTCTCCTCCAGCTTGCATAATCAGCCTGGTACCCACGTCCTATGAATCACAGTGAGTATATTTAGTCCTTGTGCTGGGCTCTGATGTAAAAAGATCATGTGCAGCCTCCTCCAGCCGCCCGACCCGGCCCGCCTGCCCAGTGTTCAGACTACCTGTTCAGGAAGTAGTGGTTGTACAGTAGTCTGCACATTGGTTAGGCTGGCCCGGGGAAGCACGGGATGATAACAACAGTCCAAAAACAGCGAAAGAGGGCGTCCAGCGACTTCTGGCTGTGGGAACACGCAGCACCACCCTTCATCCATCTGTGCAAACCGAGGAACAGGCCTAAAAAAAGCACCCAAAGGCTCCACCGCAGCTCGCCTAGACCTGAATGTATGAGTGATGGATGAACATTTGACCAAAAAAACTCACTGTGTGATGCTTGACATTTTTCTTCTTGATTCAAATGTAATCTAATGAATGATTAAATTGTGTAAATGGTTCAGAATAAACATCCTTGAGTATCTATTTTGATGTCTTTCCTGTTTTCTTCTATGAAGCGAGAGACAAAGATGAAACAGGATCACGCTTGCATAAATACAAGTGATGGTTGCATGACGTTCCTATCATGTTGTTTATTTTCCAGAGAAATTGGGAGCTAAAACCAGGAAAAAAGCTTAACCACACGAAGGAAAGGCGCACACTTACCATTTATGATAACTGAGTAAACCCCCAGCATAGCAATGCCTTCACGCTTGACCAAAATGTACAATTACGTGTCTGCCTTCCTCCGCTTCACTTGCAGCGGTTTTACCTCAAATGACCATGTAACGCTCAAAGAGGCGGGAAGCCACCGTACAAAAATACTCGCCATTTTTATGACTCTTTGTGTAGCATCCGCCAAAGAGAGACAGAAAGTCACTTGCGGTTTTCGTGTTTGTAGGTGATGTCATGTGTAGAGCAACAAGTTCAGCCTCCATTACGGCCTCTAGCTCTTCCTTTTGGGGACACAAGTCTTCCTGTTTGCCTGTTTTTGGTTTTCAAACAGCCACGGAGTACAATGTCAACCTCCCTTTGTTGTCTTACAAAGCCAAAGAAGAAGAGGTCTTATCAGAGAATGAAAAACCACAAAGCAACCTGTTTTCATTTAAAGCCACAGCCATCACCTCACACACACCCCATGGCATAAAAAACACACACACACTCATGGTATAGTAGATGTGTCTCTCGTGGGTTCCTTAAAAGCAGTCGGCCATCTCCCCCCCAGGATGTTTACAGCTGGGATCACCGGGTGAGTCTGGTTTTCTGGCAGCTTTACAGTGTGAGCAGGGAAACCCGGCACACAAAAACACACATGAACACACACATTAAAAGGCCAGGAGGGCATCCAAAGAAAATACAACCACACAGCCATTAAAGGTTAAGAAAGTGCTATCCAGAACTTTTATTTTTCTGGTTGTTTCCTTCATGAGAAAACATTAAGTCTTGATCTTAAAGTTATATATAAATCACACATGCCCACTGCGTTTAAAATCAAAGTCATGTTGCTCCTTTTTGGGACACTTTTATCCATTTTGAAGCACTTTCTTCATTCACCGCAATCACTCTCTCCCCCTCTAGGGCTGGGATTGGATTTTTAAGATTTTGTAATACTCAAAATACCCTCAGTAAACAAGACATAAAACCAGAAGCAAAAACCTCCACCAAGGCATTTCTAATATAGCCGGGAAAGTTTTCGTCAAAAATGTGGAAACTGCCCAATTGTGTACTGTTAAGAAATCCTCTAAAAAATACCTGGATCCGCATCCAGATTTGGATGACCACCAAAATCATTTGACTTCTTCCTTGTGTCATGACCAACATTGTCTAAGAAGGTCATGATAATCCATTGAGAACTTACTGAGTTATTAGCAACAATGTGGAAAACCTCCCTATCTCACAATGTTAACAAATCCTTAAAAAAATCCTGGATCCACATCTGGGGATCACATCACCACCAAAATCATATCAATCAAACAATCAAACTTTATTTATGAAGCACTTTCATACAAAAAAGTAGCACAAAGAGCTGTACATTCAAATGTCTCCTCTTCATCGTGCCGTTACCAACATTCCCTGCAAATTTCATCGTCTGTTCATAACTTTTTGAATGTTCACAAACTGACAAACAAAATAATGAAAGCCAGCGAAAACAGAGCCTCCATGGTGAGGTAAAGATGTCATGTCATGTTTCAGTTAAAGTTTATGGTGATTACGGGCCCTGTCTTAACAAGGGCCCTGCTTATTTTAAGCATCCCGTCCGAGGTCCCACCAACCTATCAAACATTACCATAACCAGCTTTAAAGTGACCAAAACAAAACATTGAATCGTGCTTCCAACTGTAATTTATGGCATCTTTGTTTACAGAACACATTTTAACACAGACAAGCTCAATAAGAGGAAAAACAGAGAAGTTCACAGATGAACACTTGCATCAATTCAAGATTTCCTGCTGCTTAACAGAAGGTTTTTTCTTGCCGCCATGATGGAGGGATTCATGATTGGCTATATGGATTCATGTTGGGTGTTGGATGTATATATTTGTATATATATGTATATGTGTATTTTTATATGTATATATGTATCTATGCATATATGTGTATCCATAATATGAAGAGCTTTGTGCTCTATTGTAAAGTGTCTTGAGATAACACTTGTTATGAATTGGCGCTATACAAATAAAGATTGATTGATTGATTGATTGATCAATTACTGTGAAAAATCTGTAAGATTGACTCATTTTATCAATCTATTTTTGAAAGATTATTTTGGAGCTTTTTTTGCCTTCATTTGATAGGACAGGGCAATGACTTGGAGATGGAGAGTAGGGAACTGCATGTGGGAAAGAGGCCTGAGGCTGGACCCAAACTCTTACCACCTATCGTAGGAAAGCTCGATCCTGGTGATCAGTTAAAACAAATGTTTACAGTAAGAGCCAAGAATAATGAAATGCTTCCTTACTTCAAGATACTCAGGCAAAAAAGGGAACTTTTATTGGTATTAATGGGCCCAGGCCAACAATTCCACACACATCAAATAATGCGCTATTAGTGCCTAACTGATCCTGGTTGTTGACCAACCAATCAGAATAAGACAACCACCCTCTGAAGCCATCTCAGGCATTGCAGTCAATCAGACAACTTTGTGTTGGCAGGGTCTATTTTAATGCACTGTGGTGAAATGTTTTAATTTTGTTACTTCAACATTGAAAATCACACATCAAATGTACCTACACTCAAATCTAAGAGAAAACATTTTGATTATGACAATATTTGGAGTTACGGAAATATTTAGCAGAAATAATAAAACATTTCATACTGTAGTTTTGCCTTCATGCTTTCACTCAGGCCATATTTTAGAAATAATCACATTAATTAAATCAAACTTAAAGTTAGTCAAATAGTGAGTTATTTTCAATTGTTTCAGACAGGAGAGAGGTCAGAAACAATAGATATTGTCAAACCTAGTTACGCTCACTCATTAGGGCAGAGCTTGCTAAGAATCACTTTCGTTAACCTGCTGGGCTTGATAAAGGCTCTGATTGGCCCTTCACGTCTGCAAAAGCCGATATGGCTTCATCTTTTGCTATGGTCGGGATGTCTTATTATGAGTTGTTAAACTACTGAAAACGCTTTTTAAACCCAAATCACACTTTTTCAGCTATTCACGTTCACATTCACACCCAGATGGCAGAGGAGAAGAAGAGCTCCAACTTCTTTTTACCCCTTTAAACAATCCCATGATTCACAAGCATCTTACGTCTCACAGAGACATGTTTTACAAGCCTCTGGTTTCAGTTATAGTTATTGTTTTACTCGAACTGACTTAGTGGTTCATTTTTCTCCTGAGTTTTGTTGAGCTGCTGGAGAACACACAATTTCCTGGTTTGGTTGTTTAGATGCTTTTACAAAAGATTTCAACCCTTTTTTTATACAAGCTTTTGTTTTAGCAACTGAAACAGAGATGTAATGTCTGCAAGCATGGATTAAGACAGCCCATGTCAAAGCCATAGAAGGATGATGATGCTCTGCAAAGGGGAAAATACATTTATTTAATGCCTTTTGATTACAGACATCAAACTTGCAGAGTTGTAAACACACACAGCGTTGAACATGGGGTGGACTCCATGCCATCTCGTGTTTTGTGAGTGCAGGCCTGCTTTGCTTCATTGTTTGTGTCAGTGAAATCCCTCTGTTGCACTGCTTTTGATTGCTGGTCATCTAGTCTGGAAGGTTGAACTTTCCCCCAATTTCCAAACAACTAGTCAAACAGTTTTACTGCTTATGATTACTCATCCTTCCTCTTTGGCTTTCCCCTCTCCTCTGCACTGTCCAGTTCCTCCTGAGGGATCTCAAGGCAACCCCAGGAAACACAATCCCAGCTTCAGTGGTACTTTAATCAGATCTTGACTGCATTACTTTATCATATAAAAAACAAGTAAAAACACTCCAAACTTCTGAAAAGGAAGGATATTTTCACTCCACTTCCATGTTTTGTCCTGAGTTTCTTCTACCAAGTTGCTTTTACACCGCCACAGTAGTGCAACATTATCAGACCTGCCTGTAATGAACGTGATTGACCGAACAGTCGTCCAATCACCTGCTGGATATGCACTGAAAGGTTCTGCCCATTTCAAAACATTTTCTTTGGGTTGTTTCCAGATGGACTAGTTAAATATATTGGACATTTCATCTGGCATGTCAGGTTGATCCCAATTTGGTCAAACACACTCAAATCCTTAAGATGCGTTAACACCGAATGCGACTTGGGTGACCTCGGCGACCACGGTCCATGCAGAGTCAATGTACAGCCATGATCAAGCGCGACCAGATCTCATGCAATGTGAGCGACTTGGTCATGTCTTTGGAGACATGGGGGTGGCGCCCTATTGCTGCAGATGGGAACTCTGGGGTTGCTTGAAAAATGTGAACTTTTCAGGTGATGTCTTGCCGCGAGAGCCAATCAGACTTTATTTATTCCGGTTCACAGAATGACAATCCATGCCCGTGTGTGAAACATTAGTTGGTGAGTACATTAGTTCTGCCTAGACAGGACCGCAGAAAACTCACAGACAATGCTGCTGCAGGGCCATCAGCTGCAGTGTTTTGTGGTTGGTAGGTGAGTGAAAAGGATACAGTTGGAATAATGTCAGCAAATTCATCCTATTATATGACATGATATGATCTCTGGGTGTAACTCGAGCCAGCGTGACGTCAATGAGTGACGGCGACGGCCACAAAATGAGCTATGGACAGGCGACGTGACTTGGGTTTGCGACTCGATGTCGCAGTCGGTGTCAACGCACCTTTACACTTGCCCATTTTTCCTGCTTCTGACATCAACTTTGAGGACAAAAAGTTAACTTGCTGTCTGATATATCCACCCACTAACACACGCCATGATGAAGAGATCATGAGTTATTCTCTTCACCTGTCAGTGGTCATAAAGTCCCTAATCGGTGTACAGACCTCAAATTTGTTGCACACCTAAACATCCAGTATGAAGTTCTATGCAGCTGCCAATTTCAGCCAAATGGTAAAACCACCTCCCTGCATTTACCGCCATCAAGCTTAAAACTATCAAGATGTGATTTTAGGCCATCTCACCCAGTCCTACCTCCCTCCCCTCCTTTTTTTCTGCTTTGGGAAGCTTTGAGCAGCCTGATTCAAAGAATCGGCATGTCCTGTGGTAATACAGACCAGAAGGTTTCTAGGCACACACACACACTAACACACACACATTTGCACACTCTAACCAAAACATCCTGGCACCACTCGTTGGCTTGAAAGTTATTATTAGTGTCTGGGGGTGGTGTGTGTGTGTGTGTGCGTGTGAATGTGTGTGCGTAACTGGGCTGCGGCGAGGGTTTTCCCCATGACGAGAGGCAGTCAATAAAACGGTGCCGCGCTGTTTTGCGAGTCAGTGTTAAGACACATATGAGTGTGTGCGGGATGTTAAAACTGGACAAAAAAGAGCCCCAACTTTTTTTTCTCTTTCACTCCGAGTGGTCGTATTTTCTTTTCTTTCCTTTAAATTGAATCTGCTTCCAACTTTTCATCAGTCGTGTGTATCTTGGCGAGGGTTTACCCAGGTGCACATGTGTGTATATGCCCTCATGAGAACCTCTTGTGGGGCGTGAGTGTGTGCGTGGACTATAAAAACGTTCAGCTTTGATAGAAAACATAATGTGAAGCTCTTTTGCAGTTTCCCTTCAGCCTTGGCACTCGTTGTTGGTTTTGGGTCTCTGCGCACCCTTGCTGTTCCATGTTCAAATAAATATACAGTACAAGAAGGAGCGAGAGGCAAGGGGGGAGGCGGGTGAGGAAAGAATGAGGCAGAAAGAGAAAGAAGTGACACATGAAGGAAGGGAAGATAAAGAGTTTCCTCTGTTTTTTTTTTTTGGATAGAGCTTGAAGGATGTATGAGGGAGCAATAGGAAATGAGAGGAGGAAAAAGGAAAGGAAAGAAGGATATTAAAGAAAAACCTCCACCCTTGCTCCTTCTCCTTTCTCTCCTCTGACTCTGCGCCCCTTCCTTCAGATGTTCCTTGTTACTCCGACTGCTAACCAGCTAACAAGAGACACTCCTGCTCCCTCCCCTACGATCCTGTCCTGTTCTCGCTCTTTGAAATGAAGTAAGTTTATTAGAAGCAGCTTGTGTGTGTGTTTAAGTGTGTGTGTGTAATTGGGAGCGGGGCAGGGCAGGGGGCTCTGGTATGCACATGTGGGTGCCAGCTTCGGTGTTTGACATTCTGGGGGGTCTTGACTCTTTGTAAAGGGCCTTCTCAGTCTTACACACACACTCACACACACACAAAAAACTTATGTCAGAGAGCAGCGGTGCAGCTGCGGCTAAGGCCTGGAGACACTGAGACTGTGGCTAGCTCCTAATAGTCCTGCAAAGCATCATGGGACACCACTATGACCAGCCAGTCCAGTAACAAAACACGCCGGGTTACATGTGCCACAGACAGAGAGTCATTTCCGCAACTGGAAGGGAGAATGTAGGATAAACTAAATTTAGTCCAACTCTAATACAAAAAAAAAACACTTTTAAATAAAATAACATTAAAATACTCTAAAGTAAAGTCTACAGCTTTAGACGCTGATGATATCTATAAAACTACTACAGCTTTAGACGCTGATGATATCTATAATAATGCTACAGCTTTAGATGATGATGATATCTATAAAAATGCTGTAACAGTGCACTAAACAGTCTTAGTCTTAGGGGACCATGACCTCTGACTTAAGAGGAGTCATGCTGTTTTTAAGATCCTGCCCAAGTCCCAACAAATACCCATAAAAATACCCCTTTGGTACACACTGCAAGAGTCCATTTTCAGTCAAAAAGGTGGGAAATACCAACAAACAAACCTGTGATAAAACAAGCAAACATAGGGCTGAGGTTGGATGTCAGGATGGGGACCATTAATTTGTAATGTACTGATTAATATGTAATTATCCATCCAAGTCCATATCAACATCACTATCAAAAGTTTCCTATTGCTTGGTGAAAAACAAGACAATGAATCATTTTTACAGAACTGCTATTCACAGTGCTTAAAATTTTTTAACACCACCACCTAATGTTAGATTAATGCCACTGCATTGGTAACTGCAGTAAATTAACAGCATTGGTAATTGCAAAAATCATTTTTTATGCTTCTATTAGCTCTGTAACCAAAACGATATTTTTAGTGCTAAAATATAGTTATTATTGTTATTACTGAATTTTCAAATTTAATGTCTTACAACATTTATGTTAATTGTTTCTCCCCCTTAATAATACCAATTGGTACTGTATTCCATGTTGTTGGAAAGCCTGATTAGTCTCCTTCACATCAAGGTACAACTTGTAAGGTTTGTGAATTCTGGTTAATAAAAACACAACTTAGCATGTTGATAGTGCCCAAAAAATAAAAAGGCACCTGGACATACATATATATATATATATAAATATATATATATATACATATATTATTTGGTGTCATCCCTGATACCATGTCATAAACTCTCATTAACCAATTTCTGTGAGACTTGTAAAGTCAAAGACAGACTGTGAAGTGGGCAAGAAGACCAGTTCCTCACCTTTGCTTCACCAAGAAACTGTGGGCTTTCTTCCAAGGGAAGAAGGGATTTTGTGTATTGTTTTCCAAATATTTTTGGTAGTCTTTTTGCATCAATGTTGTCAGGAGTTGACTTTCAGGTGTCATGTGACACAGTCAGGTTGTATTTAAACACCTGAAACTTGTTGTTTGTCATGTCCTGATGAGGACTTTATGAGATGTAGGTGTTGACATATCCCTACTAGATTTTTTAGTGCATAGGAAGGCCTCCAATTTTTTCAGAAAGACTGCCTTTTATTAAAAAGAACTTTTGACTCACTAAATCTTCTGCCTGCTTTTAAACTGCAGTAAACCCCTGTGATATCACGGTTCAGTTTTCGTGGTCCCGACATTTTGTGCTTTTTTTCTGTATGACCTATTAGTTTTGATATTGCGTACATTTTCGCCATTTTGCAGCATTCTGCAGCATTGTTTAAGAGTTTAAATCTCGTGCGTTACAATATAATGCCCGTATGTACCGATTCAGCCAATCAGAGTGTCTGTATTTTTTTCTCAGTTGCTGATTTTCTGTTGTGTATCACATGGCTTTGCATCTCGTAAGGAGGAGAGATGCTTTCTTTGTTCCCTCTCAGTTCTGCGTCTCTCAGCTTCATCATCATCATCGTCGTCATCGTTGTTTTCTTTGCTCGTGAGTACAGTACTCGTATTTTTTATGCTGTTTATACAATATTTTTGGGTTTTTTATTGCTGTTGCTCTTTCAATATCTTTTTATGTGTTTAAATGTATTTGTATTGTTTTAAAAGTGTGTTTAAAGACCTTAAAATTCTTTTAAAAGTACCGTAAAAGTTATAAAACATGCCTAGGGTATTTTTAAATAAGGTATTTCTATTTCGCGGATTTTCACTTATCGCAGGTGGGTCTGGAACCTAACCCCCACGATGGAGGGGGAACCACTGTATATATGTTGAGATATTTACTCATGTCTCTGTACCACCACCTAAAGTAATTAAGCCAACTAAAATTCCCTGTCAGGAGTTTAAAGAAGTATTCACAATGTTTTCTGCAATGTGATGATTTCCTTCCTTTTACTTTTTTGTGGAAAAAAAGTCCTGCCAAGTGATCCTGTTCTGCTGTAAACTAATCAGTGATGATCTTTGTTCTTTGGACAGCAGTAAGAGGCGCATAAACAGGCTGTCGAGTTGACTGGAGGATCAGATATTTGAGTGGAGACAAAAGGCCTGCAGCCCTGAGAAGCTCATCAGAAAATAATACTATAAACAAACAGTCTCTGTCTATCTGTGTGTGAGCGGTGTCTCACCTCATCGTCTTTGTACCAGGACAGGGACTCTGCAGTGAGGACAAACCAGTACTCTTTAGCTCCTCCCTTCATGATGCCGATGTTGTTAATGGTCAGCCAGCCCTTCCTGATCACCTGTGAGACACAAAGATGAAAAAAGACATTCATAAAGTTGATTTCACGGAATCACATACTGGTCTAGTACAGATTTGACAGCATATTTCTGATCCTGTAGCTCTAACACAGACATACTCCTGCAAAAGGAGAGAATAAAGCAACTGACACACACCAGGAGGTTCATTCTTCACCTACAGGACTAAACACTTACACCTACTTTTTCTCTTTTTATTTCAAATCTTTCCAACAAACACACAAACTACAGACACAAACAGTGCATGTTTTGCATGTTAATTACCTTGAACCGATCGTTAACTCCTCTCTCCGGCTGAATGAGAATGTGGAGAGAAGGTTACAAAGCTATAGCGCCAGCTCAGGGGCATTTAGTGACAATGGTTAGACCCGCACATAACAGCTGGCTGCTGGGACGGCAGCGAGGGGGCATCAGGCAGGGCGGGTGGGGGGCAACAAGGACAATAAGGGGGCTGCTTCAAGACTCTTTTAGACAATGCAGGGGGATGCAGGATGTGCTTTTGTACAAAGAAAGAGATAAAAGCTGACATTTCTTGCTGATATTTTTTAGATGAATCATTTGTCTCCAAACTCTGCAGAATTTATGTTTGAGTATGTTTTTCTAATATTTATAGCAACAGGGCCAGAAAATGGAGGCATATTTATGTTGCTGCTATGTTTAGCTAATGTGAACCAAATGTGTCCTAATTCAATTCCTTCTGTATATATACTCCTACAAAAAAAAGCTTGGAAACTTTATTTTTGTGGATTTTGTGATGTATTTTATATCATCTTCCTGAAGTTTGGTTGGCCCAGTTCTGTGCTCATGATGGATTCATGTTGGGTTTTGGATATATGTATGTGTCTACATATGTATATGTGTATTTTATATACATATATATGTATCTATGTGTATATGTGTATCCATAAAATGAGTTTGTCTTCAGCCTGCTTATTGTAAAGTGTCTTGAGATAACACTTGCTATGAATTGGTGCTACACAACTAAAGACTGATTGATTGATTGATTGATTGATTGATTGACTGATCATTAGAAAGCCTGATTAGTCACCTTTACAACAAGGTACAACTTGTAAGGATGGTGCATTTGTGAAATGAGCAACACAGCTAAACGTGTTCGAAGATCCTGTGAAAAAGTGCCAAAATCCCATCTTCCCCTGGATTAAGCCTACAGCTCAAGAAGACCAGGAACTGGTCTTCTTGGTCTTCTGGTCTTCTTGGGGTGATGTCTTCTGGGACATCCAACTTGTGTCTTTGACTTCACCAGTTTCACAGAACTTGGTCCTAAGTTTTGCATGGTACCAGGGCTGAAACCAAATAATGCTGCAGCTCTGCTGGGACACCAGCATCCAGTTGAAGGGGATTTTGGTACTTTTTTGAGGGGCTCTACCCACTCGTTTAGCTGTGTTGCTCATTCCAAGACTTCACAATCTTTACAAGTTGTACCTCGCTGTAAAGGTGACTAATCACGATTTCCCTTGATTAAAAATACATTACCAACTGGTATTACTGAGGGGAGATACAATCAACAAAAATAATATTTCCAAACCTTTTCTGAGGAGTATATATTCATAGGAGCTTACTGGAGGTCAGGAGGCTTTCACTCAGTCAAACAGAAGCTCCAGGGCTGACTTCATTTATCTCTTAACAGGAAGTCCAGATCACCACTTTGTTTACAAAGTGCCCCAAACCTCTGACCCCAAACCAGGGGGGTTGTTATGCCAACTGACAACTAACGGTGGAGGTGACATATGTCTGGTCTTCATCACCTCTGGACGTCTTTGGATGAAACAGGGAGAGCCTGGAGTCATAAAGAAGTTTAGGGACATGTGAACAAATGTTTGATTGTATTCTTTTTTTTTTTGAGTACAGACTCCAGTGGGTGAATGATTTAGGTTTCCAAAGACTGTTTTTAATGTACCCTTGCTCTCAACAAATTATTCAAAGTACATCTGCAAAGACTTTCACCTTGAAAATAGCACTCATCAAGCTCTGATGTGTCTTTTTGGGAGCAGTTTAACTTAAGCTTCTGCTTTGTGGCATCTTCACTGCCAAAGTAAACCGGCCTCAGTGTCAGCTTAGAGGGCCCTTATCTTAACCTGACCATGAAATGTGGTTAAAGCATGTGCTGTTGTTGTTATCAAGTTTGTCAAGTTTAAAGGCATATTGCTTTCACATAAGTTAATAAAATTCTGCTGTTTTTTTGATTACCAATACATTTATCTCAGACTTCTGAAAAATGCTTATTTTTTTATGAATTCAAGAGATAATTACCAGAATATTTAAACAGATTTATTGTAAGTGCTTCTTTCTCTTTTATTTTCCTGAATTAAGATAATTAATGCTGAATTAGTAACGCTTTTTTCTTTTTTTTGCTGTCATTTTTCTTTGAGAAACAGATTATTACAGGCTTGACACACTATGAGGCAAACTAATTACAAAACCATATATTATTTATAAACACAAAGTCTTGGGACCAAATGTTAAATTACCTTGATTTAGTAAAACTATATAGCCATGTTTGCTTTCATGAATGACCTGCAGGATGGCTTTTGCAGGGATTTTAAGACAACAATTAAAAAAAAGACAGGGCAGATTTTGTTTCTCACAAAACATGTATCTGGTACATTAAAATAAGCCAGCTATATTATTATTTCATTAAAAAACACACATATTTATTTGATCACAAAATGCTTCTCCCTTTTTTGAAGATGAACACGTCTGATTTATTTAAAAAAAGAATAATTTAATTTTCTTGAGTGAATCCAGTTTGCAACCATACTTTAACAACGTAAACACTGTTTTTTTTACATAGAAAAATCTGGGTGAAGTCATGTAATGATTCAGTTGTGTCCTGACGAAGACTCAGAGGTGTCAACACTGACACATCTCTGCTGAACGAAGGACGTCTAATCACATCACAGTGCCTCTCATTTTCTATGAAGACTTTTGTCATTTGCTTATTTGAAATTAGTAATGTGCCAATTGTGAAAATCAGAACTGGTGTAAATTCTGATGTTTAAGACAATAATTTCAGCCAATAATTATGTTTTTTTTTTTTTTACCTCTTCTTGTGTAATTCTCCCATAAAACCAACATTTATTTCTCCCATTGGATCATTTGAACAGATTACAGTGTGACCAACGGGTTGTTTTTACTCTCCTTAATAAAAAATCTTTTCTAAAACAGAAGTTTGGGGTGCCAGATGTCAGCACTGAGTTGGTATGAAACAACAAATAATCATCTGAAAATTGACATCTGTTCATCTCATATTCATTTGCCGATTGCTGATGTTTATAAGAAGGGCTAATGTCGGTATGCTGGTGTGCATCCCTATTTAAGATGCAACTATTTTTTATAGCTGAGAACATTTCTCAAAGTCATTTTGTCCTGAACTATGTAATGGTTTCTTCTTTTTATTCAGTTTTTTTTAAATATCCTTCTTGTCTATGTATACAAGTTATTCATAAATAATCCATTAATCTGTATTTTAAAATAACACAACAATAAACTTTTACATTTAGTTTGATTTAAGCTTTGTTTTATGATAGCCATATTATTTATTATAACGGTGATGATTCCTAATTGATAGGCCCCCCCTTAAAAATTTTGTCTTGGGCCTTGACAATCGACTACTGCTTAAAATTTAATTTTTTAAAACAAATAAATAAATTAAAATTTATTTTTTTAAAAATACAAATACAGATGGATTTATTGATCGATCAATCTGGCTGCAATGTGTGGTTTGGCACTTGGTAATCACCAATAGTAAGTGTGTTGTGTAAGAAATTATTTGACATAGGCAGATTTCAAGCTAGATCCAGTCTAAACATAGAATTCTAATAAAGGCCTTCACATTGTAAGGGAAAACCATTGACCTTTGGACCAGATTTTGCATCTTTTTCAGATCTTTAAACGTCTTATCAGTAGAAAACTGTGCAGTGAGAATGACCATCTGCACACCGAGCCTTTTAATAAAACTGTTTTGGAAGAAGCTTTCATGGTGCTGTGGCCTCTTTAATGTGTGTTTATGGTAGCTGGTGTGTATTTCTGTAGTGAAGACGCAGCTGAAAAAAACAGAGAGGAAAAGGGAAGCAGCCAAGCATCCCCCACCACAGCCACCTGCCCATATACTGGAGGATAACACAAAGCTCACATGTACACACATCCACACTCAAAACTATGAAACCAGTAAAGTATAGTACACACATAAACCATCAGGTGCACAAACATGTGCTGTGACGTATTCAGAGCGTAAAATGATAGAAACATACGCATGACAGCCTTTTTCAGACATGCACAGACTCTCATTCACTCATTACTCAGCCACTCGCACTACTCACCATGATCTCATCCTGAGGCAGAAAAGTCACAGAGACGACGATAAAGAGACAAGACACAGAAGAGGAGAAATTAACAGAGGAAATAAAAAGAAAACAGATTTATAGAAACCCCAAACAGAAGGATACGAGTATAGAGTGAGAATAGAAAGGAGAAATAAAGGATTTACATGCTTCTACAGGACAGGAAATGCAGTATGTGAAAGGGGATGTTGTGATGTATTTACAGAAACTTTTGTTCCACAGAGTTTATCAGCTTATAAACATACAGATAGGTATAGTAGCAGAAAGTAAGGGAGGTTTTGTGGAAAGTAAAACCTCCAATTCCAATGAAGTTGGGACGCTGTAAATAAAAACAGAAAAAAAAATGATTTGTAAATCCTTTTTGACCTTTACTAAGTTGAATGCACTTGATATTTAATGTTAAAACTGATAAACTGTAAAGTTTTTTTGCAGATATTTACTCATTTGAATTTGATGCCTGCAACATGTTCCAAAAAAGCTGGGACAGGGACATGTTTACCACTGTGTTGCATCATCTCTCCTTTTAACAACACTCAATAACCATCTGGGTACCGAGGATACTATTGTTGAAGCTTTGTAGGTGGAATTCTTTCTCATTCTTGCTTGATGTACGACCCCAGCTGCCCCACGGTTTGGGATTTCCATTGTCGTATTTTGCACTTTATAATGCACCACACTTTTTCAACGGCCTGGACTGACTAGTGATGCTCTATTACTAGGAAGTCATGCTGTTGTAAAACATACAGAATGTGGCTTGGCATTGTCTTACTGAGATAAGCAGGGATGTTCCTGAAAAAGATGTTGCTTGATCTGCTCGCTTGTGAAATCTTCCAAACAGGTGTTTTTTAAGCAGTCTTTAACTTTCCCAGTCTTTTGTTGACCCTGTCCCAACTTTTTTGGAACATGTTGCAGGCATCAAATTCAAAATCAGTGAATCATTTTTTTAGTTTTCAACATTGAAATATTTTATCTTTGTAGGGTATTCAACTGAAAATAAACCAAAAAGGATCTTCACATCATTGTATTCTGTTTTAATTCATGTTTTACATAATGTCCCAAATTCACTGGAATTGGCTTTTGTAAGTGTTCCAGCTAAATGCAAAGTTGAGTTGTCATCATACAGTGAGATACGTGCATTTCCTGATACAGAGGAAAGATCATTTGCTAGACTGAATAGAAGTAGTCCAGGACAGCTTCCTTGAGGTACTCCATGCTTTACAAAACTGAGAGGCAGCATAAAGGATCCTTCATCTGAGTAAAACCCAGGTCAAACTCTGCAGCAGACCTCACTTTGTGTCGGCGTCGCTGTAATTTTCCCCAAAAGAACAAGTAGTTCCAGGATCCAACAACTGTTGTCATTTAGTGTGCAGAAGAGCTGCATTGTATAGGAAATGGACCGTCGCCCAGGGTAACAAAATACTGTATATCTGTGCAACATTTAGCATGTGTAAATCAGAGCTGAGCGCTAACAGGAGGAAGCCTGTGGGATATGAAGTTCAGATGTTGTGTTTCTGGCAAACAGACGAAACATGAGTTCAGTCTGGAAACATGTTGGTGGAGCTGGATTATAACCTGTACAATGGAGGTGGAGATGTCAGTGTGGGGTTTGCAGTACCTGGTTTCCAGATGCCTTCTTTTTGTTCATCTGGTTGATCCTCTGCTGAGCGCTGCACAACAAAAAAAATCAAGGGAAACTTTATCTTTAACTCTACATGACCTTTTATGAAGAACAAAGAACTGTCATAAGTTTATAGCAGAAAAGACAAAAACATAAACCCACTTGGCAAATCCAATGAAGTCCTCATGGTTGGTGTTCATGTACGACAACTCAATTTCTATCAACAGCAACACCTGAACAGAGGGAGACAGGCAACTTTTAGCAATAAAAGCATATTTGTTTATGAGGAGTAATCATATTTCTGCATAAGATGCCAAAATTAGGGCGATCAATTTCAATAAACTGAAGCTAATATTAGTCAGAAAGTCCTTTAGTGTTTAACTTGTCAAAATGTTCATGGGAAAAAATTCTACCAGTAAGTTCTTTGCTGGCAATTTGCTTTTTAAGAAAGGCCCGCAGACAAACAACTCGGTTCTCATCTACACTTAAAAATGTACCGTTCAAAAGACTTGACTTGTTTACGAATGTTGCATCTCTATCACAAACTGCACCAAGGAAGTAGGCCAACAAAGCTAAGCCTCTGTTTAGGAATAGAAGATGATAATATGACGATGGTGGAAGATAAAGTAACATAACACGGTCCAGAAATTGGGAGTCCAGGTAAGACTGAACCTTGCAGTACAGATGGATCTGCCTGGTTTAATGTCTGTAATCAGGCAGATCCATCTTGCCAAGCTCCGATCTACAACGATTACGAACGGCCCAACGTGGGACGACCCAGTCCTTCGGAGCACGAAAAGGTGGAAGATACGAGCGTGATGACAGCAGAAAGTGACTGCTCGTACAGAGATTAGCATAGATGCTAACAGCTTCAGTAGCAGTTTTATCAGAGTTCGAACGCATTGCTGTATTAAATGGAAAACAAATAACAACACTACAAACCTCTTTATAGAAAGGATATTTTTGATCCACTTTCAACATGTTTTGCTGAGTTTGTTCTACAACGTGGCTCATATTCAGATCATGTAGTAGGCAGTTGTACCTGTCTAGTACATGATCTGATTGGTCTTTATTGACTGTGATTGATGGAACAATCGTCCAATAACCTGCTGGATATACTTTTTTTTTTTGTACTTTATTTTTTTCATTTTTTACAGAAGCATAGGACAAATGAGGACAAAGGACAAGATAAATACACAGTACATGGAGTAATTAGATACATTCTGATGTCAAAAAGTCAAGAGTCTTTTTTTTTTTTTTTTAGAATTGAGCAAATCCCATTTTTTCCAATATTCCCCTCCTTTCATCTTTTGGAGTCGTAAAGAAAAAGTAATTTTCTCCATGTTGCGAATGGAGTTTATAATATTTATAAGGAGTTTCATGGTGGGAGGATTCTTCTGAAGCCAGCATTTAGTGATTGCTTTTTTACTTGCCACCAAGAATATCTTCACAAGATATTTGTCTCCTCTACTGAGGCCTTCAGGGATATTCCCAAGATACAGGGAGGCAAAAGAGAAGTCGACTGTCCTGTCCAAAGTTGCCAGATATACTTTTAAAAGGTTCTGCCCATTGCTAAACACTGTCCATGAGCTCTTTCTCTGATGGACTTGTGAAATATATTGAACGGTCTATCTGGTGTGTCAGTTTAGGTAAGACCGCCAACAACAGAATAGCCAATAAGAGCGAGTAGAGCAGACTATATTATAAAACCACATTGCATACTTTTACAGCTCCAAAACATGGCAGCAAAGATAAAAATAACTGTGCCCCAACTCAAGGTCAGTTTGTTATAAATACATGAGCTATAAGATAACTATTAACATCTACCCACCATCATATTGTTTTTTTTTCCCCAACAAGAAATACACTCTTTTGTGGTCTTACCTGGTCCTTAGTGCGGCTCTCTCTGTCCCTGATATGTTGGGTGACAATTCTCTCCATTTCCTCTCTCAGCTGGGGATACTGGGCGAGCTGTGAGCGCAAAACGTAGTAGGTAGGTAGCAAAAATACACAAACACACATATGCCAAAGCATGTTCTCACATACACACACGGTCTCATAACAACATACAGGCTCCAATAAAACATTTACACTACTTAACTCACTGAACCACATCACACAGTTCCACTAATACAACAAAATACATCACTGAAACACAACTAAGGTTATGTTTGATGGATTTATCTCAGACTCTGCTCCAGTCTCTCCTGAATGAACTCCTGAATGAAGTTAAAAGTCCATTTTAAGTCTCATGTTTGCTGTTTATATGGAACAAATGCAGGAGAAAAGAGCAAAGTCTGTGATATTACTGAACAAACACAGAATAAACAATGTTCCTGGCAGAAAACGATCTTTTTCCCCCAGCACACAGTGGGACTTCTTTTCCATGAGCTCATTGCAAACCCACAAATGCAGATATTTGTGGGCCTACAATGTGACACAAACACATTTGAGGAAGTGTGAGGAAAGAAGAAAAATAAAAACCAAAATAACAGCCTTAGAGAGGAAATTACTGGCTGTTGTCTTTCAAGTTATGATGCATCTTTCCTGTATGTCAATGGATTAAGTGAGCAAACCAAAGTTGATAAAGTGCTCTCTGGATTAGTCCTTTCAAAAGCAGATAATAACCATGACAGATGGATGTTCTGAAACAATAAGGGACTTTTAAGATGTGCGGCATTAAAACTATGGGAAAACCAGTTTAGTGTGTTTCTCAAATTGTACTCAGCTTTTAATATTTAAAATCCAATATAAAATAAAGTTGTCAAATTATAGATTAGTCTCTCAAAATGTGTTAAAAACTACAAATGGGGATAAAGAAAGCCAGGAGATTTAAAGGGATAGCTCAGGTTTTTCATAGTAGGGTTGCTCAAGGCCGATGACTCCAGTAAAATTGTGGGGAGAGATAGACAGGTATTGAAGCTAGGCGATTTATAGTAGTCAATAGTGCCACTGAAAGCCTCGTAATTATCACACTTTTAGGTTAAAAGCAGTGTTAATTTTGTCGACTAATTATTTTCGTCATAGTTTTCGTCAACAACCTTTTTTCCTCTGACGAAAACTAGACCGTAACTTAAACAAAACAAGCGTACATTGACAAAGACTAAATTAACAGACAGTTTTGTCAACAGATAAAAACTAGACTAAAATCCAATCAGACCTAATTTTGTCATGTAAATAGTAGGGACAAGTTAGGAATATATCCAATCACAGCTACTTTGGTTGTGTGGAAAAGTTGGATGAGTTAAGAGGGACATCCAGTCACAACTGCCTTAGCTTCGTGGTGGCGGGATCCAAGTGTAAAACATGACTTCAGAAAATTCAAGGAAACATAAAAAATGCCTTACACTTTACACTTCATATTTTAGTCGACTAAATTTACAGTAGATTTACAGTAGATTCCGTCGACTAAAATTGTTGTGTAATTTCATCAACTAAAACTAGACAAAAATTAAAACAATTTCGATGACTAAATCATGACTAAAACTAAAAGATATTTAAGGCAAAAGATTAACACTTAATTGAAAAGTGCTGTCAAAATTAACACAAGCAGCACAGATGGATCAGTCTGATTTACTGTCTGTAATTAGTCAGATCCATCTTGCCAAGCTCCAGTGTACAACGATTGTGAGTGATATCGTGAGCAATACCTGGCTCTCTCCCCTTCAGGACAAAGCAGTTCGGAGTCAGGTTGTGTTGCTATTATAAGAAATGCAGCTGTATTTGCTTTACTGTGATCACCAACAGCAGCCCCTGAATTTAGGCAGACATGAAGCTAAATGAAGAATCCTGCTTTAATGTCTTCTTTCCACGACTTAATATTCTTCATGTTTTAAAGAGAAAACTACATTTCCTGGTTTTCTGTTCAAAATATTTTTTAAAAAATGTGAAAACCATTTAACTGCAGTAAAAGATGCATTGTAACTTGGAGGTGATAAAAAGGGTTTCAATATCTGATGAAGTATCACAAAAAGTGACTCTAAAACAAAAACTGGCAGTGAGGAAATATGCTTTTAACAACCCAGGCAGCAGGCGGAGACATCCAAATTCAGACCAACATGCAATGCAAAGGAGCAGGGAGGAAGGGAGGGAAGGAGATAAGGATGGGAGAGAGGGTGATGAAGGACGACTACAAACTGACCCCTGTATGGATTTTCCCAACTACTGTCAATTATAGTAAAGAATCTTTAAATCACGCATGTTTCTGAGGGATAAAAGTGTGACAGAGATGAGAAACCCAAAGGAGGTCCAGCTCTATTTTAGGGTTTATTTTGATTTGGGAGGAAGCAGCCGGTAGATGAGGTTAAAGGACGACAGGATGGAGAGATGAAAGAAAAATGAAAAGAGAAATAAAGAGATGCCCAAATTACATTAATTAGTCAGAGAGTGGAACCACATTCACTCACTCTAATGTATCAGACCATACTGACAAAGACAAAAATAATGTGACTTTTGAAAATTACTGAAAGCATTTAAATGTTGGTTAGTTTTTAAAGAAGTTTATAACATGCAAGCTGAGAGAAATGGCTTGTTAATTTGTCAATATGAGGCCAATTGCTGACATAAAACAAATGCTAAAGCAAGTTTAGTAAAATTGTAGATTGTATAGCCTCATTGCACAATCTGGAGTAAGGACAGACTGATATGTGCTGGCTAATGTGACATATTTTTAAAGAAATCTGCTTTGTTTGATGGTAAATGTAAAGCTTGGAATATTATATTACAATATGATATTTCTCAAAGAAAGATTAGCGTGGAACTTTATAAGTTGTGATAAATCCTCTTAAAAGCAGAGTAACTTAGCAGAATGGGGCTTTTGAAGTATAAATCATATGGAACACATTTACTGACAGAGAAGAGAATATTTTATGCAAAAGGGTATTTTATTAAATGTTGATATATATCTGAATGTGTGTGTGTGATTGTTTTGTTTTGCTATGTTTCATGAAGTGTTTCAATCAATAATGTTAACATTTTTAACAGAGATATAACAAATATACAGGAAAAAAAGTAAGAAAAAGATACCAATATACTTAAAGACTATATATTCATAGAGTATATATTCAGATGGACAGAGCCTCAGCTGTCCGCAAATAAGGCCAAAAGACAAATCAGTTCACGCCTTGAATTGAAATTATTTTAAACTGCATCATCTCTAGAAAATAATAAGAAAAAAAACTGACTGGACTTCTCTGTGATAACTGGCCAGAGGAAACATGTAAAGCACACTAAAGGATATATATAAGGCCAGCAGTTTATTGTCATTGCTAATCATTGGATGCTAAATGACTTTGTTAGATGTTAGTGTGAATAACAAAAAAAAGTCACATAAATATGGAGTTTTTTTTCTTCATTTTTATTACTGTGAGGTTTTTTTTAAGTAACTAAACAATGAAGGCTAACTACTTCTCAATCTTAGTCATTCTTTAATTAAAACTACAGTAAATTCTAACTTTGAGTTAGTATATTAGTTGGAATAAATTGTTTTGATTATTGCATGTCACTAACAATATTCAATTAAAATGCATATGTGATTATTTGAGTGTCTGATCCATCTATTTGATTTGTTTAATCATAATAATCAAATCTTTATCTTGTGGTGAGGGTAAGCCTGCACTGTTCTGCCTCTATAAGGAAAATTTTGAAGTTGTTTGGCAACATTAAAAACTATATTTGTCCAGTTTCTTGTTAGCATTTTTAAATTGCATAATTCCACTCTAATCAATGACACTACAAACATTTTACAAGAACACCAAAGGAAGCCACCAAACTAGTTTAATGTCTCTTGTAAAGTCTGATATCAATATATTAAAGTCCAGCTATCGGTTTACCCCTCCCCCAGCAGTTAACAGAATTATTAAATCTCACTTTGTTTGTTGTTAGCATTTTACCTTTTGACTACACTTTTGAATGGTGGAGGTGAGTTCGCTCACAACCATATCTACACACTTCAGTGTGGGCCCCTTCAGCTTTTGGATCTGCTTTTTCACTATGGCTTCAAAGGCCAGGTCAGGGGTGAAGAGCCCCGTCCTGTAGGGATAAGCAGGCAGCACAGGGGAGAGGAGGGAAAAGTAAAAGAAATACAGGAAATAAAGTTGGGAATAAAGAAGACATGAAGGCAACAAATGAAAGGAAAGTGAGGAAATGAAGACGGGGGCTGGTAAACAAAAGGAGTGACAACAGGTGATAAGGGCAGACAACAAAAAGGTAAAACATTGGAGAGGGAACAGAAGAAACAACAGATTGAAGATAAAGACAAGGGAAGGAGCGGGGGTTTGAGGGATAAACAGCACAGAAGGAAGAAAATGCAAGTGAGACATTTGATTTCCCATGAAGCCATTCTAAGACAGGACAGCGCTGGAATCTCTCTATCAACAAAGAGGAAGATAAGAGGAAGAGGATGAAAAAGAGGGAGCTCCCAGCCTGCACAACTCCACCAGCCAAAAAACTCCAAGCAACACAGCCTGAGACTGCAGCTGTGCACCTATAACAATCAGCCATAGAGACCCCCTGATCCCTCCCTGTGCTGACCCTTTCTCCACCTGTCCTGACTTTAGAGGGACTGCAATCATAACATTTATGATCCCGAGGCCTGCAGGATGTTTCAGCTCCAACCGCTGTTAAAATTGTTTGGTCACAGTGGATCAGTTTGGATACAGACTACTGCTCTTTCTCTGGCTGCACTCACGGTCCTGTGTAGCTGAGTGAGCGGTCCCTGAAGTCCGCAGAGGAGCAGTTAAAACATAATCGCCATGGCTCCTGTCTGCTGCAGGTGCACGGCTGCAACCTCACACACACAACGAAGTCTGAGCGCTGAGGTCATCCAATATGGCTGCCAAGGGCTCTTAAAAATCAATAAATGGTTTCCTGTAACATATTACACTCGAATGAGCCAACTTGAAATCATGAGTGTTGATAATCTTTTCTTTGAAACAAAACTTGTATTGGAAATGTCTTAAATTTGCAAATTCCACACCAATCACCAAATCTGAGACAGACTGTAGGTATCAGATTTAATCGTACTGTATGAGTGCTCAAGATAATAACCAGGACAACACCATAACTGGTAAAACAAATACTTATCGTGCACTCAGAGAGCAAATTTGACTATGCTCCTGAGGTCTCTTGTTTCAACATGATACTATTTTGCATGTATTTCAGTGGTTCTCAAATGGTGTGGCGGGTCACACTGATGTGCCTAGAGGCAAGCCAGGAGGTACAACTGTGTGTTATTACTTCAAAATCGTAAGAGTAAGTTTTAATTTACTCCAACAGCACTTTGTTTGCTTTAACTTCTATGGTGATCAACAAGGGCAAATGGCCGAAAAGGTCTCGATGCAGTTCAATAAGAGGACAACAGCTTCAAGAGCAGAAAAGATTCAAGTAAAGAAACACCACCAAAGGTCAGAGCAGAATACAAACATGGAAATGCACTGCAAATGTAATAACATAACATTGCAGTGCAGATGGATCTACCTGGTTTAATGCCTGTAATCAGGCAGATCCATCTTGCCAAGCTCCAAACTACAATTGTAAGCAGCCCAAAGCAGCACGATGTGTGTTATTTGATTTGTTCATTTGCACTGTGTTCCCATGTTTTTATTTTGTTCTGACCTTTGCTTGTGTTTCTGTACTTGAATCTTTTCTGTTCTTAAAGTCTTTTTCCTCTTACTGAACTGGATCAGGCTGTTGTAGGCCATTACCCTCGTGGGTCAACATAATTTCTTTAAAAAATGCAAATAATATAACTTGAAATAACTCTATTTTAAAACCTTTAAGGTTTGTTGCAGTTAGCAGAATAAACAGGATTGGATAAATGTTAAAGTAGACAATTTTTGAGCTTATTGATACTACTATCAAGTCTCATTGTTTTCCACAAAATAGGGACATTTTATCATATTGCTGGTGCAATGGTAATTATCTTAAGTGCATCAACTTAAACCAAAATGCTAACCCTTGTTCCTATCAACTTAAATAAAAAGAATCTCATAATATTGCAACATCAATCCAGAATTGGATGTTTCATTAGTAATACATTTGTTTGTTCATTTTTTACGAGTAGATACGCATGAACTTGCACATATAGGTAAGACACCACATGTTAAAGAGGCTTTTTCTGCATGAATATGATGTGCCTTGAGATTTTGGCTCAGTCTTTGCTGTGCCTTGGGCAAAATGAAGTTTGAACACAGGGATGTATATTAACAAAATCTGAGTGATGGATTGGGAGAACACTTAAGATCCAAAAAGTGCTGTGATGCTTAGAGGAAGAGCTTAGGACTTTTTAATTTTAATAACAATAAGATTGTGATTAATTGTGCAGCCCTACTTTGAAGTTCATTTGTTTACAAAAAGAAATCATACGTCTGCATTGAGGAAATCATAAAGAATTGTCATCTAGAACACATCAATCAAAAAGGCATTCAACCCAAGAATTCTTTTCATTTTCCATTTCCTTAGTTGGCAAAAGCCTTTTATTCTGGTTCATTACTCGTGTCCTTTGGCAGCTTTAACATTTAATCTGCAACAGGCGGCCATATTGTGATGACAGCTCAGCCTCCGCACTGTTTTCCTTCAGCACAGCTCTCTACCATGGCCAGCCTGTCCAGCCAAACCCTCCAAAGCGGTAAAGTAGGCAGGCAGGTACACCGCAGCCCACCCTGTCCCTCCAGGAGTCCCCTCACGGTTTAAAAACACAGCGAGGGCTGGAGAGAGCCGGGTGGTTACAGTAAGAGGGAGTGAACAGCAGAGGGACTTTTGCAGAAGAGGGTATAAAACAACAAAAGTGCTATTCACCATTTACTCTGATGTTTTTTACCTTTTTGGTACACTGCCTAACCGTACTGACTAGCTCAGAAATGACCATGTCCACACATTTGGTGCACGGCTCTTTAATCTTCCCAATCTGCCTTTTCACAATGGTCTCAAAGGCCATGTCCGGGGTGAAGAGGCCAGTTCTGCCCGACAGAACAAAGAAAACCAGCCACAGAGCCAAAAAAGAGGAGGATGGTTGAGAGAAAAAGAAACAGAAAGAGGGAGGAGAGTCGGGTAAAGAGAAGAGTGTTAATTGATGAATTATTCTCAGTTTTGGGTCTTTTATCCCAAGTATCAACAAACAAATTAGACAGGGTGAGGTAGAATGAAACTTTCAGAACAACTTGAACCTGAATTTATGAGAAAGTTTAAACTAATTTAAGCACAAATTTCTGACATTATTGCAGAAATGTTCAGCAATTTCAAACAAATTTAAGCTGTAGGAATGTAACTAAGACTGGTTGATTTATGAAGAGAATATATCTGCTCAAACCGATACAGTACGGTATAATCAAAATATTTGGTTTAGCTGCTTCAGTATCAGTTAAAGTGTCTGTATTGGGGCATCAGAATCATTACTAGTGGGGATGCACAATATTATCGGTTTTATATCGGTGTTGGCTGATATCAGCCTAAAAAGTTAAGTATCCATATTGGCTGATATTGAAATTTTTGCAGATATTGACAGCCGCTACATTTACAGCCATATATCAGCTGGAATATTGGCAAATTACACAAATGTACAATATTGATGCACCTTCTCATCACTGCATGGATACATTTAAAAATCAAGGGTTTCATTTTTGCAAGAGCTAAATGCTGTTTTTCTTGTTTTACAACTGTTCCTCACAAAAATATACTGTAACACTGAAAGAAACAAGTCCATTTTTGTTAGGTAGAAAGCCTATGCTCTTGACCACAAATATCAGTATCGGTGATAATGAATTAAAAAATTTCAGCATATCGGATGTCTAATATCATGCATCTCTAATTACTAGCTGTAAATACTGGTACCAGGAGCAATACTGGCCTGGAGTCGGGATGCACAATATTAGCTGATACCTGATATCTGGTAGCTCAGAATTCATTATCACCAACACAGATGTGTCTGTGTCTGTGTGTGTGTATATATATACATTTACACACACACACACACATATATATATATATATATATATATATATATATATATATATAGATATATATATATATATGTAGAGAGAGAGAGAGTAGAAAGGGTTACATGTTTAGCTGTGTTGTTCATTCCGTTAATCCACAATCCTTACAAGTTGTACCTCACTGTAAAGGTGACTAATCAGGCTTTACGAAATACGAAATAATCGACCAAAATAGCACTTCCAAACTTTTTTCAGGGGAAAACACAGTAAATGTTACCTTTATTATTACTCTGACTTTGGCTTGAATTCTATGTTTAACTCATTTAATTAAGTTTTACTATTTGCATTTTAAGTTTAAATATGAATGTCTGTATAGTCAATTAACAGAGAGGCTGTTTGTGTCCTTTTTGCTTCATTAAGTAAGCATATTTGTTAAATGATGAGTATTGTGCAGTTTGTAGTTTGGCCCTCCATCTGTGTGGATAACATTAATGTGGCCCTTTTGGTGGCCGAACTTGCCCATCACTGCCTCAGAGGGCCTCATGTTTTCATCTGTTAACTTAATAATATAAGACAGATCTGAATTACAAACAGAAAGGTCAATCCCCAGCATGGATTGGAAACAAATGACTGCAAGGTCATAAAAATAAGTTTACACAAGACATTGCTCTCTACCTGATCCCAGCTGAAGACATTAAAACTCTGTGGAGTGTGTTATCTCAGTACAGAGGTCTTTGTGATTAGATAAGCAAAGTCAGTTAGATGCTGTCTGGCCAGCAGAGGTGACTGAGATGAGAAGAGAGTGAGTTCAAGAGAAAAGAGGAGCAGGGACAAAAGCAGGGGTGAGTTTGAGGGCGGACGTGCCTGATTCCATGAATGTTCTTGATGGCGTAGCTGATCTCCTTGCGGAGCTCTTTCTCATCAAACTCCATCTGGAAAAGGCAGACAGACAGAGACAACGGAGGGGATTAGATACAGACATCATTCCTCCAACAGAGTCATAGATCAGTTAAATGTCTTTTCTCCCTGATTCCTCGATCAATTACTCAATTCCATTAGAAAACACACATCAGCCCATGAGATACTTTGATACTTTCAAAAGGTGATGGACCCAACCTGTTCTAATTCATCACTTTCTATTTTCAATGCCTTTTATTTTCTTTTTTGTTTTTATGTTTTTATAATTTATCTTTGGTCCTCATTCTGTGCCCTGGGCCCTTATGATATATGAACAGGGTCTTATTGTGAGGGTGAGGATGGATGGGACGTGGGGAGTGGGCATGGGTGCCGGCACGCGTCGGCTTGTGCCTTCTTCAGGGCATAGTGACAAACTGAGTCACCACACCCTCTTGATGCATGCTGGTGTGGTTTCTGGTGTTTCTGGCCACATGGGTTAAGGGGCTTTTGTGTTTTTTGAGACCATGTTGGGTTCCTGGGCCTGGATCGTTTGTTATCTATTTGGGTTTTAGGTTTTCCTTCTGTTGCCTGAAATTTTTCCTGTCCATGAGCACCGTTGGTTTGAGAGACATCAGAAGTGCTTACTGTGCTTTGGTTTATAATGCCATTTGTGGATGTATGGACATTGTTTTATTATTATTTTTATTTAGCTTGTGATTTTTGTTGACTACTTCCTTTTAAGCTTGAGCACTTGTGCTTCGTCCTCTATATGATCCTGTCTATTCCTCAAAGGACTTTGTAAACTGATGATTTGAAAAGTGCAATATAAATAAATTATTATTATCATTATTTTGTTTAGTTCGTACAGTGCCTTATTTTGTTTAACTTCCCCAGGTCAGATTCTGATTTTTCTCAAAGCATGTTCAATAAAAAATATAAAAGAATGTTTTTTATGATTTATGAGTCCAGCTTCTGGCTACAGCAACCTGCCCGGTCCTCACAGCAGGAAGCAGACACGGTCTTTTCTTAAAGGCCTTATTTACGGACTGTAAGTTTTATATCCTCAGAGGGAGAGTGAAAGAGGACAGAGGAGAAATATGGATGAGGAAGGGCTGGGGCTAACTGGGAGAAAATGTTGAAAAGTCATAGACAATTTAGGTGCAAAAGAGTAAATAACAGGGAAAGCAAAACAAAGCGGGTAAGTGAGTGTGAAAGAAACAATAAGAAAGGTGTTCAAACTAGGAGGAGGAGGTCAAAAAGTCCAGTCAAATCCAACAAACACTTCTAGACATGTCCAAAATCCTACTCCCTCTACACTGACACTCACTGTAAATTCATGTTGGACTATAATTTGAACTTATTTCATGTAAAACAGACATCCAAGAATCTCTGTTCTGCTGAGTGAACAGGCTGTAATACCACAAATCAATTCATAACAAAAAGAGCAAAATGAGAAAAACCGCGCGCCTGATAAACGTTCCAAAGAATTTAGACTCTGAAGCATTTGTATATAAATATTTACAGCAATGGACAGACATGTTTATGGTTTGGTGGTTTTGCAAAAGTCTGCAAAAATCAGATGTTTTTTTTTATTGAAATTCCTGCCATAATGAGTTACATTATGGCTCCTTTTTTTTCTTCTGGAGCATAAGGGTTGAACATTATCATTTATTATTTTCAAAGACAAATGATCAGAGTGGAGAGAGAAAATGAGTCTACATAGCTCTCTATTAATCATTAAAAATGTGTGATCAGTTTTCCTTAAAAATGAAGAGCTTTTCTGAGAATAAAATGTATGATACTTTCTTTAATTTAAAGCTTTTTGGACATAGTGCTTGAAATCTTTTTACAGTCAAATTTGGAGGGTCAAAAGAGGTAAAAACAGATGATTAGTTAAATATCAAATACACACCTTGACCAGTTCAAAAGGAAAGCGTTCATGGAAGATGCGGTTGATTTTGGCACCACCTGACAGCTCAGCTGTGTCGATCTGGTCTCCAGAGCCTTCTATGCACTTGTCAAAGTCCACTGAGAACTGCTGCACCATTCTGCAGAGACACAAATATCAATGCACTTAGCTAGTCCTGCATATTTGCATGCATGCATATTGCTGCTGTTACAGTGTCAACTTTCCTGATTGAGTTAATTCATTAAATAATTAAATTATATGCACCTCATGGCCTGCTCTGATGTAACTTTATATCCTTACTTATCCTGTAACTGTGTACTCACTGGAGCAGAGCTTTGGTCTTGCGGGAAGGATCATCAGGTCTGAAGTTCTTGTACTCCTCCACCTCCTTCTCTATGGACAGGAGCTGACTTTGCAGTTTGGCCCGCAGACCTGGCAGGGTGTCCCGGATGTGGTTTGTCAGTTGCTGAAAGGGTCAGAGAACAACACATTTCAAAAAAGCTGGGACCACCTTTCCTTTTAACAACCCTCAATAAAAATTTGAGAACTGAGGACACTGATTGTTGAAACTTTCCCATTATTGCTTGATGTACTACTTAATCAGTTCAGGGTCTCTGTTTTCACATTTTGTGCTTCATCCTGCTCCACACATTTGTAGTGGGAGACAGGCCTGGACTGCAGGCCTGTCTAGTACCCACACTCTGTCACTATGAAGCCACACTGTTCTAACATATGCAGAAAGTGGTTTGGCATTGTCTTGCAGAAAAAAAGGAGGGACGTCCTTGAAAAAGATGTCCCTTGGATGGCAGCATATGTTGCTCCAAAACCTGTTTGTACCTTTCAGCATTAATGGTGCCTCATCAGACAACAGCACACTTTTCTACTTTGTGTCAGTCTATCTCCAATGAGCTCGGGCCCAGAGACGCGGACATCATTTCTGGGTGTCGTTGATATATGCCTTTGGCTTTCTCAGCATTCTCTGAATCTTTTGATGATGTTATGGACTAAAGATGTGGAAATTCCTTGATACTTTGTAACTGTACATTGACAGATGTTGTACTTAAACTGTTAGATGTTGCTCGTGAAAGATTGAGCCTTACGCGGGCTTTTATACCCAATCATGACATTTACCTGTCCCTACTTCACCTGTTCACCTGTGGACTGTTACAACTTTTCCAGTCTTTTGTTGCCTCTGTCCCAGTTTTTTGGTAATTTGTTACAAGCATCTAATTCAAAAATGTTAATAAAAAAAGTTTTTTGTTTGAACATGAAATATCTTGTCTTTGTAGTGTTTCGACTGAATAAAGGTCAAAAACGATTTGCAAACCATCATGCTCTGTTTAAAATTTAAGGTTTACACTACGTCCCACCTTCATTGGAACTGGGGTTTGTATTAGGATAACAGATAATGCAAGGTTGTCAAATGTTTGTTTGTTTGTGCCACTAGGGACACATAGCAGAGTAGGTAGTTTCAGCACTGTCACTACCTGGAGTCGGTAGAATAATGTAAAATAAAACAGTATCTCATTAAAAATTTTCTCATTTTCTCCACATCAGACAGTTGTAAAAGAAATTTAAGAAGTAATATCTAAATTAAGTTAAGGTCAGTAGATTAAAGTACCTTTATCAGCAGCTAGCAAATGTTTCTAATGCAGCTATTCATGAGTAGATGCTGACTTGCAAACACAGTTCTGAAAGCCACAACAAAACTGCAGCGCCAACAAGGCTGCTCTTAGATTCATCAAGAAGGAAAAGGTTGCTCTTGAAACTTTTTCGACCTTTTCTCTTTCTCTCTACCCACCTGATTGAGAACTTTCTGGAGGTAGGGGGTGCCCATACGGTCAGCCAGGTGTCTATAGGCAGGATGAGAGAGGAAGAATTTCCTCTCAGCACCCATGGCAGCGTTGATATCCTTCTTACCATCAATGTCCTTTTGGCTCCTGTTCACCACACCGATGTAACCTGAACACAACAAACAAATTACCAGAGGACAGTCTAAAACTAGTGCGGGAAATTTGGACCAAAATTACAGTCTTTTTCTCTAAATGATGAAAAATAATGACCATAGCAAATGGTTGTTACAATACCAGAATTATACTCACTGATATTTATCTCCAGTAAAAATCAGGTAATAATATCACCTGTTTGATGTCATGGCTACAAACGCAGAAGTTCTAGACCCTGGCTCTGAAAGATTTTTTGTTTTTGATCATTGAAAATTTCAGCCGTGGTTCTCCACTTCAGGTCTGGGCTCCACTTGGGAGGGCTCTGTCAGATCTGAGGTTATCAAAATTAGGCTTAATTTTCACAACCTGCACTGCTACTGAAGCGAGGAAAATTTTGTAAAAAGATTTCCAGATAAGCAGAGGCTAACAATGATACTGAAGTTGTAGCTCTGATGATTGTTTCTGAAAATGTTCAAGACAATTTTTGAGATTATAGGAATTTGTTAGAAAAAGTCATTGTTTGCCAAGTCCACAACGACACAAAGTCCACAAAGACTTCAATGCATGTTAAAAATCACAATGTTTTCTACCCATTATAAATGAAAAAATTTGGTTTTCTGAAAGGGGATATCAACAGGACATTATCACACTACATACTTACATTCAATACTTAAAGAGACCTCTCCAAGACATTTCTTATGTCAGTGAGTTTTCGTCAAAAATCTGGAAAACTGCCCTACCTTGCAATGTTAACAAATCCTTGAAAAATTCCTGAATCCGCATCTGTACATGCATAACCCACAAAATCATTTTTTTCTGTGTACTATGGCCAGCATTACTTGAAAATGTCATCAAAATCTAGTGAGAACTTATTGAGTTGTTAGCAAAAACATGGAAAACTGCACAATCTCGCAATGTCAACAAATCCTGGAAAACAATTCCTTGCTTGGTACGCGGATTCAGATCACCTAAATATTACTGATTGTTCCTTGGTCCATTTCACACCAAGAAATGGTGAGAAATGGCAGAGGTAAAAAGTTGAAAAATACATAAATATATACAATTTACACAGCCTCTTTGCTTGTATGTAAAGACATGAGAGTTGATTGTTACTGTCACTATATCCAAGGCAGCCCATAAGTGGGGAATAGGGGGGAAAGCTTCTGTGGCCCAGCTGCTGACAGGGGTCATGGAGGTCAACAGAAATGGCCCACTATATTGGAGCATTAACTATCAAAACACATTTTCACCTAAATGGTTTGAGCCTGTTATGTTGCTGTTTATTTCAACATTATGTTTGTGGGCAGGCCAATGAACTTAACTGTTGTGCCAATAATATTGGGCTGATTTCACCAATTCCAGAACCTGAAGATAAATAGGAATGCCAGAAAAACAAAGAGAGGAAAAAGAGGGAACTGGAGAGGGCTTTTGACCCAAATAATAACCTTCTGAAGCAGTCATTTCAGTCAGCTTCAAAAATTGACCTGAGTGACACACAGGCCAAATTAAGCAAGGACAGCAGCACAAACAGAGTAAGAAGCAGCTAGCACAAGTGAAAGTGAACCCACAGCAATGCCTGCCCAAGAACAGGAGGAAAGAAGGGAGTTTACTGATGATGGGCATGCGTTCATTTTAATCAGTTTCATAAAATAAGCAGTGCCTTTGAGGGGCCAAGCCATCTCTCTGGGTGGGCCTGACGATACCTGATGAAGGTCTGTTGAACTAAATCACTGTAATTTGATTCAATAATTAAATTATTAAAGTATTTTTCAGCACAAAGTGATTCAGAGTGTGAGAGCTTTGTTCTTTGTTCCTGAAGTATAAAGAACTGTTGGCAGTGTTTTGTGCAGTGTAGATAGTCTTAGACAGGTCATTCTCACTGTTTAACATCTTCGTTTCTTAGGATTTATTCTGGGATTTTCCATTTGTTGTTTGAGACAGGAGAGTGACTGAATCAGTGACTGGCGATTGAGGCTTTGCAAGATGGATCTGCCTGATGACAGACATTGAATCTGGCTAATCGATCTGCTTTGTGAGGTTAAGGAGAGCAGACTGGAGCAGATTAAAAACTCACTTCCTGATTGGTTATTAAACTAAAAGATGGAGAAACACTTGGAGTATGCTGCGCTCTCATTCTTCCAAACATAGGCTACGTTTTAAAAAGCCAGACCAAAGAGTGCAGGCCCTTCTTGGCCAAAAAGCTTAAAATCCTGTTTAATAACATTTAAAACCACATTTCAGAGATTACAGAAAGCTTCCTTATCAAGGTTAAATAAAGAAGGAAGGAGTATCGGGATGAATTAAAGCATAAATATCTGCACGTGTGTGCCCAGCTTTTTAAGACAGAAAGAGCATAAAGAAAACAGCAGAGTTGGGGGTCATGCAGATCCTGTTTCACCTCCAGTTAAGTTTTTTCATGCATCACTCCGTTAAAGGCCGTTTCATGCTCTATAACTAATGCAACGTCGAGCCAGCAGCCTTGTAAATGTGAACATCCACACCGCATTAGACGGAGAGAGAGAGAGAGAGAGAGGAGACGGGAGACAGAAAGGAGGGGGGAAGACATAGAAAAACAAAAGGACGTGGAAAATATTCAAAAGCACATGCCTGGGTTCTAACCAAGTGCAAATGGAAAAGAAAATCGCCTATTCAGCACATTGCAAAAAAGGGCAGCTCACAAGACACGGGCAAGCTCTTTTCCAGGACGCTCTTTTTCTCTTTCCTCCCCTCATTCCCTATTTTCCAACTCTTCCTCCTCTCTTTCAGTCTGTCTTTTGATTTCTTACACAGTTGCTTTTTATTAAACCCACCAGCCCAGGGTCCTTTTTCTACTTTGGTTTTTTCAAGTTTTCAGCGGTTGGAGAATTTGGAGTGCAGCAGCCGTGTTACCACAAGAGGGAAACAGAGGGTCACTGTGAAGGGCTGGAGTAATGAAGACCACAGCGAGTGTGAGTGTGAGTGTGCATTAATGTGTGTGTGCTCTCACCCCTCCTGAGTGGAAGCAGCTTATTCTCCAGGATGTCCTTGGCATCTGTGCCCTCGTCCATCAGGTCCAGTTTAGTGATCACACCGATGGTTCTCATACCTGCAGGCACACGTGGACACACCGCACAATTATTAAACCAGACAGAACCAGACAGAGAAGGCATCTTTTGATCAGCTCATGTTTTATTAACTGACAAAGTTAAATTCTATATATGTACAAATCCCAATTCCAATGAGGTTGGGATGCTGTGTAAAACGCAAATAAAAACTGAGTACAATGATTTGTAAATGCTTTTTGAACTGTGTTCAACTGAATAAATTAGAACTTATTCATGTCATCAGATTAGGAGGAAACTGTCAAACAAAAGGTTACAACATGGCATTTTTACCTCTGCCAAGGAGGTTATGTTTTTGCCAGCGTATGTTTGTTTGTTTGTTTGTTTGCAAGATCACACAAAAACTACTGCATAGATTTTGCTGAAATTTTCAGGAGATGTTGGTAATGGCACAACTTACAAATGATCCGATTTCGGTGGTGATCCAGATAATTAGCGAACAATTGTTTTTGTTCAATAACTGTCTAACTAATGATGATATCAACGTGATCCCAAGTGCTAGCTGTGGGTTTTCAGGGTCAATGAATCATATTAGGATGGTAACTATTGCTTATAGATGTAACAGCAATATGTGAGCTACCTTGGCGGAGGTTTGTGCTCTCCCGAGTGCTTTCTAGTTAGTGTAGCAGCTGCCTCAAAGTCAAACTGCCATGTTGTAGCTCAAAATCATTTTAAAATAGTAATAAAACTTTTCCTGAACACTAAAAAAAAGTTAATTCTGTTAACAAAGATTATCATGATGAACAAAACATCTAAGTTTAATTAATTTTTGTACACCACAGACCTTATTATCAGTAATTATCCAAGAACATGGAGAAAAATCTCATTGGCTTTAGTTGAGGAAACCAGCACAATGCTAACTACCTAGTTGGGCAACAATAAATCTCAGTAAAATGCCAAATGAAGTCTAAAGGAAGCTGCAGTATCATTAGTGATGCATTCCAAAATAAAACAAATAAACCCACTTACATTTGATTTAATTAATATTTGTTCAAGCAGACATTAAGGGGTTAGAAGTCCAAAAACATTAAAATAAGCCAACATACTTATTAGAAGTAATACCAAAAACTTTGTTTTCTACAGTTACAAAGAAACATATTATCCACCATAATAAAGTTATTTACCATATCAGTCAGCTAGCCAAGTAATAGACAAACAAACAAAAACAAAGTGTAAATGAATATTAAAATATAAGGATTCTCCCCATAAACACAAAAGTAAGTCAAACTACCAAACAATATCAACCATTATATCATAGAAGACTAAAAAATATCACAAAATAAAAACAGTGTGTGTGATGGACAGTTTTAAAATTCTTCTTGTCAGCATAAAAATGAACTATGAAAGTACTTCTTCAGTATGGTCTGAATGAATGTTATTAAAATTAAGTTAATGTACAGACTGTGATTTCTTATCTCCACAATTGTTCTTGTGTCTGTGAGCATACACTCACCCTGAGGGTCGACCTCTTTGGCAATCTTTAAAGCGTCAGAGTTTGCCAGATCAGAGTTGGCGGGGGACACGGCGAGCATCAGGCAGTTCTCTTTGGTGACAAACTGCAAGAGCATGTCTCTGATCTGAGCCTCGATGTCTGCCGGCTGATCGCCCACTGGCACTTTAGTCATTCCCGGCAGATCCACCAACGTCAGGTTCAGCACTGGGAGGAGGAAATAAGAAATACTCCACTTAAAAATAACAAACGTTTCTTAAGAAATGTTGTTGACAAGTAAGAGTCTTGGTCAGAGATTTCAGAAAAGCTTTTACCGTGAGGCGAGTAAACACGCAGATTGATGGGTACAGGAGAGATGCCCTTGTTGGCCCCAGTGATGCGATCTGTTTCTGCCTCAATCTCCTGTCGGACCTCGTCAAAATCTGTGAACTTTTTGCCCTTACAGTGGAGAAACTCTGCATATTCTGGGGAGACAGAGGAGAAATCAATTAGAGTTAAATATGTGATGAGAAAGGAGATGAACAGAGAGAGAAAAAGGGGAAAAGATAATCTTTAACCAGTGTCCAATAAAAAAAACAGTCTTCCTATTTTTGCTGTGCTGCACATGCTCAGTGCTGTTCTACAAAAAATCTACAGGACTCCCTGTTGGCTTAATCTAGTCGAACTTACAATAAAAATCTCAATATAAAGTAAGATGTACAAGCATGAAACCACCAGAGAACAGCATCCAAAGGAAATTTCTCACAAATATAACGCTAACTCCTGTGACATGTTACAATAAATATTTTATGGGTTTGACGGATGAGATGGTTTTACCTGTGGGACAGTTCATGAGCTGGAGAACCAGAGGACGACGGGTAACGATGCCAGAACCACGAGGAAGGAAATCTCTGTAACACAACAGAGAGACAGAGAGGAACATCAGATTCAGATGGTCCAAAGTAAAGTGATATCTCGCACTGTTAAAAAATCCTTTAAGTAGTTCAGATCCCACCAAAATCTTTTCACTTCTCCCTTGTGCCATGACAAATGTTACCTGAAGATTTCATCAAATTGCGCTTTTAGTTTTTTTAGTTATCTTGTTCACCACCTAACAAAGTGATCACCAGCAATAACATGACCTCCTTGGCGAAGGTAATCATCCAAAAACACAGAGAAATATTGCACAGGCTTTTGGTTGAGGAAACCAGTACCATGCTAACCTCCTGGTTTGCCAGGAAAAACACATCATCCCTGCACCACTCTATTGAACAACAACTTTAATGAAAGATAAAAAAAAAAAACCATTTCTATCACTTGCTTTTCAAGTATGATAATGCTTAAAAGTACATTTTTCTTTTGCTGACTGAAACACAGTCTAAAGTGGCTGAGATGTTTGTTGGTGCACACATAACAACACGGGTTCACAGTCATGAGTCGTTGCCGATATGTTTTTAAGTTTTGCTTCTTCCACACACAAAACACGCGGTTTTCTTCCAGGGTGCTTTCAGCTGCTTATGCAACACCAGCGTCAGTTTGCCACTGGCACTGTGTGCTCTACGACCAGCTGATGAGACTCTACTATTCAGTGATGTGTAGTGTGAGTGTGTGTGTGTGTGTGTGCGTGTGTGTGTGTGTGTGTGTTAACAGAGGCAGTAACAAGGGGCTTTTCCAGCCTTACAGTGCTGTGTTGGTCTACACTGAAAGTACACGCTTGTCTTGCTGAAAGATAGACATATTTAGCACAAAACATTTTTTACCCTTTATTGACAAAATAAAAAAATCCTATTTTCAGGGAGGATGTATTTTTTAATAGAAATCAAATAGCTATATCTATGTCTAAGTAATTGGGCCTATAACATGAGCCTTTTACCCCAGCCCAATGTTCAATACAGGTCTATGAAGAAACCTTCCTTTATTATCAGATGGTTCAAAGACATTCAACCTTGATAGAAAAATATTTTCATTTTTTTCTGGTCAGTTGATTATGTAACCACCGGACAAATCCAAGCTTGATTCCTGGTTTTTAAGCTAAGTTAAACTCAAGCTCAAACCTCTGGCTATCACATTATTTAGTATTACATTTTATCTCTTTTTTTAATGACATTGAAGTCATTTTATTAGTCATATTTATTTTAATTATCTTACAGTAAAAACGATAAAACCAACACACAAAAACCCTCATCCTTACCCTTATTTTAACACCTTCAAATAGGCCAAATACAGATAGCACTGCTGGTTGAATTGAGTATAGCAACATATATATTTTCAAATTGGTTTAAGCCAGGGTGGGCAACTGGCAGAGTGGGGGCCACATGCGGCCCTTCTTCTCTCTTGATGCAGCCCTGCAATCAGTTTGAAATATCAAAAAAAAATATATTTTTTTTTTGGCTTTGCACTCTTTATGTGTGAGAGTATCTGCTTACAGAAACATGTTTACCCAAAGATCCTCAGTACAGAAGATGCAATACAATGGGCTTAAGAAACCTAAACTTAGGTAAAGCTGACCAGCAGGTAAAGAAGCAGATTCCATGATAATACTCTGCTGTGGTTTCAGTAACAGACCAACCCTGCAAACTTTCTTATTCACTGTTTGACCTCTACTAAGTAAGCCTGTCCAGGGTCTGCTCTAGAGGTCACTGAACTGTTTCTGGCTGCCACCACCTGCATTCTGTGGAAGCAACCAGGAGGGCGGCGCTCACGACATGCATCTGAAGTCAGACGTCTTCGAACAAGTCGGTATTCTAGAATGACACTGACAAGTCTGTGATAGCAGTCAGAATTCTAGAATGCTATTGAGAATTCTAGAATATACTTTTGAATTCTGAGATTGAGGTCAGGATTCTACAATGATTTCTAAATTTCAGAATGTTATTGGGAGCTTAGAATGGAATTTATAATTCTATGAAGTCAGAATTCTAAAATGATGTCAAAATTCCAAAATGTTAATGAGAATTCTAGAATGTAATTTAGAATTCTAGGATTGATGGCAGGATTCTAGAATGTTAGAATTACAGGATGTTATTGAGAATCAATAATAATGTGTATACTGATTTTTCTGAAGTGTTGACTTATTATTAGGATGTTTTTGTTTGTTCTCTTGGGGATTCATATGAAGAATGGGGTTACTATTACCCATGAATTTACATTGTTTCCATGAATAATGACAGCGGGTATTGATTTATAATTCAGTATTGAATCTGATTTGTACGGAAGGGGCAGGACTAGATAAGCTTTGTACTTCTTTCTGGTTGCTGTGCATGTGTATGTACTCAGATGCTTCATGTGTTTGATAGACAGGTACAGTTTGGTGTACATATTACTTTGCATTGATTTGGTTGTTGTTGTTTGTTTGTTTGTTTAAATAAATAAATGAAATGAGAATTCTAGAATGCAATTTAGAATTCTAGGATCGATTGCAGGATTCTAGAATGGAATTCAGAATTCATTTGTGTACCCTTTAACTTGCAATATAGTTCGGCCCTATTGCAATGCAGATAATGATAATGTATTAATGATAATTTGGCCCTCTTACTAACCAAAATGGCCCATCCCTGGTTTAAGCTGTACTTAATTTTCAGCTGTTTTTAAGTTGTATAGCAGGTGCATTAGTGGACCTCAATAAACACAAGTGCCATCATTGCTAAAATAAATGTGTTTTTTCTTGAAAAAATCTAAAAAGGTCACTTTCACAGAATTGTCTCTCTTTTCATTTCCCATTGTGTATACTTGACAAATATTTTAAAAACAACCATTAAAAGAGTATTTGATAAGAAAAGTCCACTTCAATACATGATAGCTGATGTCTGCTAATGCTCCACACCTGCTACATTAGCAAGAGCAACATCAGAGGGCTTCATTTTGTGCAGTAACTCAACACTAAACCTTCTCTGTTGGCTTTTAATTGTCTCTCCATCTGCTGGTCTACCTGCCTCCCTGTGTGCACATCAGTGTGTGTTTGTACATGTGTGCTTGTGCATGTGTGCTTGTTTGTGAGTGGTGGGCCGTCCCTCTCCCCCACTTGGATGTCTTTTTAGAGCAGACAGATGGCTTTAACTGCAGGTTTCTCTCACTTCACTCCTCCTCATCCACCGATCAAACCATCTCACTGAGGATCCCCGAGGACACACACATACAAACACCCACACCTCCTGTATGTTCACGAGCAGTCTGACCTCCAAAAACTCCATCACAGGGAGCAGGACATGACAGCAAAGTTCACTCATCATATATCTAATCCTGCTGAGAGCGTAAGAGTACCTCCTGCTGCCCTCACCCTCTTCTGTTTTCATCGCGCCACAATGAGGCAGGGGAACAAAAACAAATGCTCATGTGTCTGCCAAAAGCACAGACAATCCCCCACGCAGCAGAAACACAGAGGGCCGGGCTCAAACAGGAAGAGGAGTAGCGACAGTGATGGAGACTCAGAGGGAGGGTTTCATGTTGCATTAATGTGGCTTCAATATGCACTTACCTAAGAGCTCACAACTATTAATGCATGAAAAAACACTTAAAACAGTGTGATGGTCATATGTGAAGTAGTTGGCTTACTCCTCATCCACAACAAATCCAAGATTATGCATTTGTCGGTCATCAACCCAAGTGCTGGGGCAGAGGAATGCTCAGCCTTAATAGACAATGTCCTCCCCTCACTAGAGGCGCAAGAAGGGCCATCACGGATAAGATTTGGGGGTTAGGGGCATCAAATATCTTTAGTTAGTAGTATGTATGCTTGATCTCTTGATATCTATCTATCTATCTGCCTATCTTTCTATCTATTATCTATCTGTCACTTTTAATGGTTGTTATTCAAAAATGTTTCTATGCCTAATTTACAAACTCCCAACATGATGACATCAGGGGATATCCCCCTCCTCCCTGGAGAGGAGACACTCCCTGAGTCAAGTGTTTGTTCAGCCCACAGCCCACTCCAGTGATTTTGATGAAATTTTAGGGAATCTTAGTCCAAGGAAGCCCAAGGAAGAAGTGATAAGAATTTGGTAGTGACCTGAACTTGGATGTTGATCCAGGACTTTTTTCAAGGATTTATTAACATTGCAATGTAGGATAATTTGTGACAGTTTTGCTGATAATTGGCCATGAATGTCAGATATGCCTTGGCGGAAGGTTTTGCTCTATAAGCCCCTCTAGTGGATAAAGTGACTTGATTTTTATGACAAGAAAGTGGGTTAAAAATGTGGACACATTCATTGTTTTTGCAAATAGTTGCAGCAGTTGTCTCACTGAAACTCAGATGATTGTATTAATATAATGTAAAAGAAGCTACTTGAAATTTATCTATTTTTCTGTCCATCTATCTATCTATCTATCTATATGTATGTCTGTCTGTCTGCCTGCACTCTTTAGAGTCAATTCATTTTTGTCTAGCTTGCTCACATTTTTCAGGCAATTATTTATTCTGATATAAAGAGCAACAAACTCCATGTCTGTGCTGCTTGTTCTCTATAAATGTAAGCATAATTCTCAATCTGAATACATCCTTCTTTTTTTTTATAGCCTTGTCCTTAGTGACTTAGACTCAACGCCCTGCTCTGTTGGTCTCCTTCTCCAGACACTCCTTTAGTCCTGCCCTAAAGCCTTCATTTATATCAGAGCACAGGCAAAATCAGGTAATTTCTCTTTCTAGCTGAAAAAGACTGCTTTTTGGTGATGAATTTCATGCCTACTGACACACAGTAAGCTATAAGCAACAGTGGCTCCACAGAGAGCCAATGGAAAGGCAGGTTGCTGTTTGGTGGACCAGCAGATTAGATGGGAGCCAATGGCAGAATCCATTACAGGTAAACTGCGGCCCAAACAGAGATTAGAGTTAATCCTCTGTCTCAGGACAAACGCTCCCCTCTCTTGCTCCCCCTGCTTTCTGCTGCACATACATTACAAAACTCCTTAAATACAGTTTAAGAGCACAAACTTTATGACTGACATGTGACACAGGTCCAGCACTTTTAGATTATTATTTATTTTTTCTCAATGTTTATTTCAATCATTTGAAAGCTGGCTTGTGTCTTTTGATTCAGCATCAGCCTATTGCTCTCCTCGCCTCCTCCTCCTCCTCCTTCTCCTTTGCCTTTTCATTGAAAGGTCTAAAGGCTTTATCGGAGCACTTTACTGTCCTGGTCTTTCACATGAGTGAAGCTGCTGCTCCCTGTTGTAATGCCTCTGGCCGCGTCTGTTATGTAACACATGAAATGAGCTATATATCATTGACTTAATCCCTGAGTGGGGGGTGGAGACAGTGAAGACAGCAGGCAGAAAAAAATGTCTGGTCTTGTGTTCCTGGGTTGCATGAAATCAGTATCCTGCAGATCCAACAGCGTGGAGCACATCCTTGCAAAACACATGATGAAGTTCAAAAGTCTTTTATGACTGTTTCTCTCTCTATTTCAGTATCTGCACTGTGGCACGAAATTCTGCAGCACTTCACCATCAGGGTGATTTGTCCAAGGGAAACCTCTTGTGCACAAATAAACTGCAAACGTGATAAAAGCAGGAAGTCATAGTCATGTTACACTTTTAATTAATGAAAATATGTCTTGTAAAACATATCTTCTTTTTCTACGCATATGCTCATCAAAATTCAGTATTTGTTTGTTCTTTTTCAACAGAAGCAGCTGTGGTGCTCGTGGGATGAGCAGTTTTAAAAGAGCTGTCCATGGTGCTGAAATTTCCTCAGCATTAAAAATCATGCAAATGGGATCACACTATGCATTCAAGGTTTTTATCCTTACCAAATATACTGCATGCACTAGAGGTGGCATATTAGTGATCGAAAATACTGATTGAACTTCAAGTCCTACAGAAACTGTCAGGAGCAGAAAGGTAGTGGACTGGTACTTTGTTTTCGTACTACTATCTACTTATTTACTGACCAAGTACTTAGCTACAAAATAGTTACTTTATACATGAAAAAATAAGATTAAAAACTTCCTGTCATTTTTAAGAGTCAGTATAAGGACTCTCTGGGGCAGTGATCAGCAGCTGAAGTTTTCCTCTCTATTGAGGGAAAGCAGAGGTAGGTAAAAAATATTCTGATGCTTGTCCACTTAGGTCTTCAGTAGGGATAAACAAATCTCTTAACTAGTCTTTAAACTCAACTGGCCTCCTTTTACCACTCTTAGTACAACTGTACTTTCAATCAAAACAAAATATCATCAAGACGTCTACAGACACAATCTCTTTCCAAACACAGAAACGGAGAGTTTAGGCTGCTCTCAACAGCTGGATGCTCTGGACCACTGGAAATATTTGTCAATCCAATACAGAATGATAACTGCAAAGAAAACTATCTTATTTAAAGTCTGGAACAAGGAGACTTCTCCCAGTTCTAAGGCCTGGCTCATGGAACTTTATAGTACTTTATATTTGGAGAAAATTGGATATAAGATGCTGGAGAAAACATCCAGGTTCAAACAGATGTGGCAGCCTGAAGGACCCTCCTGACACCTCAACGCCTTTTTGCATTTTAACTTAAAATTATTTTTGTTGCACTCTCCAGATGTAATATATTTGTATGAAAGGATGACCAAAGACATTTGTCAACAAAGTATTCAACAGTCTTTCCCTTTTTATGCTTTTATTATTATTATTTTATTTTTATTTTTTCATACGGTTTGGGGTTGAAAGTGGGGAGGTGGGTAATGTTCTTGTTTATCATCAGCCTGTATGTTATGCTCTTCCTTAAAAACTACAAATAAAGTATTTAAATGAATTAATAAATAAAATGTCACTCTGTAATAGAGTTGATAATGAGTGAATTCTCAACATGTGACCCTACGTCCCCACCTCCATCTGATCAGGGCACTGGAGACCACTTTGGCGTCCTGCCCTCTTCCTTATAATTAAACCTTTGGGAGAATGAATGACACGGCGGGTGACGGCACAGGTGGGAAACAGGGTTTGTGGTCTGAGTCAGAAAGGGTAACTTAAACAGAGATGCTTCACATATAACTGTGGATATAACCAGTTTGATGCAGCACTAGTGGTTTACTGTTCAATCATTAATCAATTCATACTTTCTGTGTAACCTTTAGGTTTATCACACTACCTGAACTTTGACCTTTTATATGATCCTAGAATAAATTAGGTCATATTGATACTGGTTTAATTACCAGAGTAACAAAAATAGAAGTCATAGGCATACAGTGTTTAATTAATTCTTGCTTTCGGTTATCCAACAGTGTAAGCAAACCCGAATAAATCATCTTAAAATGAATGAAATGTTGATGTCATTATTTTTTTTGGGCTGAATCAGTGTCATCTTTTAAATCGCTTAAAACTCATTTTTATAGACTTGCTTTTACATGATGCTATTTTTGCTCATATTCATTCTTTTTGTTAGTTATCTACTTTATGGTATTTTATCTGATTATTTATTTCAAAATTATTATTTTTTTTATTTTAATCGCTCCTGCTCTTCTTCCATTTACTAGTTTCTTGTCATTCTTGGTCTAGTTTTTGCATCTTTTCATGTTTTAATTTACTCCCTTTTTTCTCTTATTTACTCTAATCTCCCTGATATGTCATTATCTATTGATCTATTGATTCATCATTGATCTATTTATTGAGTCATTATGCTAAAATTGTAATCATACTGATTAATATTAATACTTCTGATAATACTTCAGAGGTTTACATTTTCATTTCTTTTATCTGATTTAATTCCATCAACCCTCTCAGTTTTCCTCCTGCCTTCTTGTATGGCTCTTTCTCTATTTCTCAGTTTAACCTGACTGATTATTTTATTTTTTTCCAGATTTGTGTCTTCGTTTTCTCTGTTAACCACTTTTGAAGCTTCAGTTTTTAAAGGTTCTATGTAAAAAAAGCTTTTATTATTATTGCTTACATGCCTTTTAGAAGTAGAACATTACTTTATTCAAAATGATGAAATTAACTTCTCTTTTAACATAACAGGTTTTCACACATCTTTATCAAACAAAGCCCAAGACTGCAAAAAAAATGAAATGAACAAAATTTATGTCATAGGACGGGTGCTTTGGAAAAAATTTCAAAATGCACCAAAAAAATGTCACTGCTGCTACTTTTGATGATTTAAAACAACAACTTTGCTAATAATGCTAATTAGGGATGGTCCTTCATTAGATTTTATTGATACCAATGCCATTAACGATTCTGTTTATTGATCTGATCCTTTATTTATTCCTGTGGATTGTTTGTGTGGGAGTTAGTTAATGTCTTTTTGTCAAAAATGAAGACACAATACTGACCATTTCTGCCCCCTGTCTCATATGACTTTTAACTTTTTTATTATAATTTCTGCTGAGTGCCTTTTGATGAGAGCATGATGTCCTTGATTTGCAAAGCAAGCAGAACAAAGTGAAAGGAAGAAATAAGCAAAATGGCTAATGAGGGAAATGAAATTGATTCCCATCCTTAATGCTAATAACATGATAAATCTTAAATTATTTCTTAAGACAGGTGTATAGGAAAGGAATTTATCCATCAGAATTAGAAAGAAAACTCCTGTAGCATCTCTATACTGCAGAAAGCTTTGCTGCAGAACTGAAATTAAACGCAGAACAAACAAAAACCAAATAATGTCTGCCTTCAGTTTCGATCTTTGTCACTCTGGTATCAACAGTGTGTGACACTAGAATTATAACAAAGTTCTGGTATCATGACAAATCAGTGTCATAAAGCATATTCTATTTAGTTACATCCACAAAAGGCAGAAAATACAAAAGTGAAGACCCCAAACATTTAAAGTCTCTGCTTTAATTTTTTTATATAATAACTTCAGGTGGTTCTCTGTCATATCAGCTTAACCCTGCTGCCTGTTCTTTGTAGTAGAGAACTTTCATATTTCATAGCAACCAAGCCTCCAAAAGATGAATCTGAGCTGAATGAGACAGAAGAGTCTGACATGAGCAGGTTGAAAATTGTCTCTGTGAGGACAAATTATGAAATCAGGATCAAAAACAACCGAAGGACAGATGACAGAACAGATCAATTTGATTATGGTCCTCAGATGTTCCCTCAGGCTATTACAGCGTTTCTCTGCAGCATGGGCGTCCTTGTCCCCGAGTCCTGCCTAACAGGCATCATAATCTAATTCAGCTGAGAGGAGGGGTGTCATGGTAAGCTATCAGAGTCTTAATGTCTCAAAGTCACACTGTGTGTTTTCTCCTTCATCTCTTTGTCAACAAATGCAGATCAGGGCGATTTTCATAGATTAAAGGTCCAGACCAATGACAGACTCTTCTCCATTAAGCTAAAAGTTTCAAGTTTGTGAACAAAGAACTTCAAGGAAACTGAAATGCTTTTTTGAGGGGGTTAATGAGCAGGTGGACCTACCAGTCTGACATCCTACAATTGTTTCATCAGCATTTTAAGCCCATTATCTCAGAGCAGCAAGCCCAGTCCAAAGCATGGACTGAAGGCATGATGCAGAGGCACCAGGCAGTGCTGAACTGACCAATCACCACAGAGCAGGCAGGTTGACCAATCAGAAGAGACTGGGCTAGCGTGGGAGGAGGGGCTTTAGTTTGGGCAAAATATGAATATGAGCAAAATTGTTGGAACATGGGATGCACAATATTATTATTATTAAATTATAATATCAATATTGACAGATATACAAATATGTACTGATGATATATACGTTATATAGGTTAGTACATTGGCATTAAGTTTAGTACATTTTTGCATGTTAAATTTTAATTGCAAGTAAAAGCTGCCAAAAATATTCAGGGCAGATAATGCATGATTATACTGTCATTGTTCAAAGACATATCATTATCGGGGTCAGTGTTTTAAAATATCAGCATGTCAGATATCAGCAAAAATCCAGTATGGTGCATGCCAGGCTGGAACATCAGGAAAAGTGGCTGGAACTGCAAGAGGCATGCCAACCTGTTGGTCTAGTTTGAGCAGGGTACAGGAATTTGTCTACAATATCTTTAACCAAACCAGAGAGAGCACAGTCTTTATTAAACAAATTAGACAACAAAATTAAAATACAGCAAAGTTATTCAGAAAAAATATTTATAAGTGAGAAAAAAAACAGTTTCATCCCTTTAATTTAAATCAAATTTGAAGGTAAGTCTCCTGAAGCTGTCTAAATCAGGGATGGGCAACTTTGGTTACCAAGAGGCCGAAATAACATTATCTATATGTATTCTTATGCAGTAGCCTTTTGTCAAAGGAAAATCTCCCAAGGGACAAATAAATGAATCTTGAATCAGTCCATCCCACCTGATACTGGGCGAGAGGCGGGGTACACCCTGAACAGGTTACCAGTCAATCACAGGGCCACATAGAGAGACAGACAACCATCCACACTCACACTCATATCTAAGTGCAGTTCAGAGTCACCAATCAACCTAATGAGTGTTTTTGGTCTGTGGGAGGAAGCTGGAGTGGAGAGAACCCACGCATGTATGGGGAGAACATGCAAACTCCACACAGAAAGGCCCGAATCAAGGCAGGGATTGAACCGGCACCCTTCTTGCGCAACACCCTGCAACGCCACCATTTCATCCTCCAAAACATATATTTTTTGATACTCCAAACTGACAGGTGGGCTGAAATAAGAGAGGAAGAGGGCCCCATGTGGCTCCAAGTCTGCCAGTTGCCCAACCCTGATCTAAATTGCACAAAATGTAGGCAGTGTTTGAGATAGAGGGTTAAACTGTCCGCGGTCCTTCCCGTTTTTTTTTTCCCTTCAGTGTGAAGTCTGTGGTTCTTAATTACCCGAAGATATTTGTGACCTCTACCATTTACTGAATGCTCACCTAATACACCCCCCTGTAGCATGAGGCCCCGACAGTCACCTCTCTTTTCCTTTCATTAAACTACTAATGAATACAGACTTTTTCCAGTTGTGTTTAGCTGGAAAAATACAGCATAACAAAGAGAAGAAAGCATCAACTTTCTAGCCACACTATCACATTTGTGCTTCCATCACATGTGAAAACAACATTTAAAAGGTTAAAAGTTCTATGTAATAATTCATAAGCCTGCCATAATGTCATATTGATCGCTTGTATTAACTGTAAGCAGCAAATGGAGGGAGAGAAGAAAGCCAAACCCAGAGCTGTGTGAGCAAAATAATCACTCTCGTATTACTGACAAATTTTACAGCATTGCTTGCAGTTTCTATTAAAAGTAAAACGGATTAAACGGCCAGCAGCTTAATAACAGCCAGAAAGATTACTGCTCTGATAGAGAACATCACATTAAATTGGTTTCTGAGAGGCGTCCATGTGGGTTGAGAATGAGAGCAGCATGAAGCTATAGAAAAGAAGCCCTGTGACATCCCAAACACATTGTTTAAGTGATGTAAGTCAGTGTGTGTCGGTGCACGGAGATTAGACACACAACACAATGGGAACACTGGGGGGAGGACCTGACGACGTCACTGCAGCTGCATAGATGAACACACACACGAGCGCTGCATGACAGGCTGATACTGCAATCTGTTCACTGTAATGGGACGGCAGAGTCCAGCTTTAACTGACACGGACAAACAAACATCTTTATAACACGGAAATGTTGGCTTATCCAGTGTGATAATGTTCTAAATTTTCTTTGTCTGTTGCCTGTCATCATGGACTAAACAGCAGGTCCCTTGGGTGAGGCAGCGTGATTAGGCACAAGCTGTTACTATGGCGACAGATGACTATTGCAGTGCCCTGCTGATGAGTGTAGGGAGGCTATTTTACAGACATTACGACTCTGAAAACTCTTGATTTAACAGAAAAGGCACTAAAAAGAAGCACATTAAACAAAAACCATGCATTAGTCGGTGTCCATGCATTAGCTGCTAGATGCTGCTATATAAGTCAACATTAATCCTCACCAGATTATATTTATTATAGATTTTAATTCTAGTATTAGATTGATCTCTCTATCCATGGTTGTATTGACTATACATCCATAGTAACTAACTTTACAGCCATATAGATATGAGGTCCCTCTTGAAAATGAGACGCCACATCTCAAGAGGCTTACCTTCAATATAGTTATATTCAACAAATATGGTGCTATATAAATAAAGACTGATGACTATGACCTGGGGCGATACAAATAAAGATTGATTGATTGATTGATTGATTTGTCTTGAAATAACACCCATTAAATGTTTGTTGGTTTCTTTATGAGAGAGCTTGATGTTAGCTACAGCAGGCTACATGTTAGCTTTAGTGTTTTCAAATATCTTGAAACATCTGTTTTGAAATAACGAACATTATCAGTGTTGATAAAGACTGGAAGAAGAAAACAAATATTACAACAAATCACTTCCTGTTCCAGGAGCTTGGGAGTGCCGTACAGTGGTATATAGTATTTTGTGGCTCAGAAACAGCTATGCTAGGGCTGGGCGATATGGCCTTAAAATAAAATCCCTTTTTATACCCCCACAAAACTAGATTTACAATTTATATTGAGTTTTTTCCCTCTTCAACGAAAAATACTTTCACAGAAACTGTGTAAAACAAGTTTTGCCCCAATGTTATCAACATAGTTCAAACTGAATGTCTCCCTGATAGTAAAAGTGCACGCTGTAATTTTGTCATTCAATGTTCATTATGTAGTTTGGACGTAGGCAGCTTGGTCTACATAAACACTGAAAGCTGCACTATTTTCACAGTATAAAGCTAAAATAAAGAAATGCAAGCCAAAAATGTGACTGTGCAAACCTTAGGCATTCCTCCAGGGGAACAGGGGATTAATGCCAGTTTTACGCGGGGTGCACACAAGCTTAGCTGTGTTGCTCATGACACGAATGCACAATTCATCCTTATACCTTACTGCAAAGGTGACTAACAAGGCTTTCCAATGATATAAAAAAAAATACATATTTGTATACCTTGATAGAAGAATTCATATATACATATAAATATAATTTCTAAACTTTTCTTATCTAGTGATAAGAGTGATGGTTCTCCATCAATAATGTGATTATTCTCAAGATTTCTGCAGAAAGCAAAGATAATTTCCATGTTATGGGAAATGGAAAAGGCCCGAATGTGTGTCCTTCCAGATTTCACTTTTTAAACATGTTCAGTGTTGGTGTGTCTTTCTTTTTAATCATATTCTTTGTCAGCCCTGAGATTCAAACTACAGCATTTTACATTAAACAGATTTCTGTGGTTACATTTTTAAAAATTTCTGTTGTAATTTCTCATTAGGGAGATTGTAGTGGGTCTTGAGGCTAGACCTGCTGAGAAACATCACCCTAAAATGCTGCACCACTGCACCTTTCCCTTAAATACCCTTCTCTGGTAGCATGATATGTAGATTACCCTGCCGTGTTACCCTCGGCATGTCTCACTCTACCTGTTAAGTTGGGGATTAGCACTGAGGCCACGTGGTGAACTTTGCACCTTAAAGGCCAAAGAAATGAAAGAAACACCAGTGAAATTATCAGGCAAAAGAGATAAAATGGTACATGTGTTGACACTTAATTAGATCCACCAGTGAGGGATGGCTCAATTTCAGTCAATCAATTATCAGTTCTGCACAGATGGATCCTCGTGTGTCCTCTGGGATGTAAAGCATTTTGTGGCAGAGTACCCAGAGTGCCTTGTTTAAAGCGGGGGGATGAGCTGGCTCGGAGCCATGCACAATCTGACCTTGCTTTAGCAAGAAATAGTGCTGAATCACACACTCCCTGTGCACAGGATCCGAGGGTTTAGCCTATTAGTGAGTGGAGCACAAAAAAATCTTCAGATCAAGTGAAATACAAGCATGGGAGCTAGCTCTAGTGCTACTGGTGTTGTTGTTGCCTGCATGCAGTAAGCTTCACTTACAGTAAGCACTCACAGACAGATGGATGAGCTGAGCTGGAAGGGCTCAGAGCTCAGGTGGACTCTCTCTCTCTCTCTCTCTCTCTCTTTCTCTCTCTCGCTCACTCTGCAAGGTCATACTGCAGCATAGCAGACCAGATTTGTTCCCCTTTTTTTTGTTTTGTACTGTCATCATTCCTGACAGACAGAAAACGCTGTAAGTTTGCAGGACTAAAACCTCCGTGCACACGCACAGCAAAGCATCATTTTGCACTCTTGTTTGGTCAGGATTAAACAGGCTGAGACCCCAAACATGGGAGCACTGCCACAATAACAACAGCCAGACTGTAACTGTACATACTGTACGGGACGTCAGCTTTAAGACTGACGCTGCACTTGTGACAGATGTTGGACTTATTTTTTCAACATTTGCTTAATGCTGCTTCATACTTGACCTGCATGCTTCATGTATATAAAGCCTGTGGCTCGCTTCAATGCTGCAATCCCAGATCAATATGTTATTTTGTTCGTGCTGTCAGTGAGTTAAAATAATAAACTAATTAATGATTGACTTTTGAATTAATTACAGATAGATTTCTTCATTGGTTAACCGTTCATTTTAGAATTCATTTTAAGATTTTTTTTATCTTTAATTGATTTGCACTGTGATACATCACTGATCTTTTAAAAGTCAACACCCTGTCGAGATCTTTGAGGCCTGTGGATAGCTTCTCTTCAATAGTGGATAACAGGACGGCTCAATTATGGCAAAAATCAAAATCAGGCATGCTGGTTTGGCGGAGTGGTAAGCAACCAGGCATGACCCATATACATGCTTCTGCCGGCCCAGGTTTGAATCCAGCCTGTTGCCAGTTTGCAGAGTGTCCTCCCCCTAATCTCTCTCGGCCCCTTTCACAAGCCTATCCACTGTCACTCTCTCTACTATTAATACAGGCACAAAATGCCCAAAAACTAATCTTTAAAAAAAAAATCAATATTATTTTGATAGATATTGAGATATAATTTTAAAACCTCATTTCTCACTGATTTTACTAGATGCAATCACTGGGTCTGAACGCTCTTAACACTGTTATTCTAGACATTAAAGAATGACCACTAAATTAGAATATCAGTGAAATAATAATTATAGATGGAAAAAAAATAAACAAGAGTAACATGTCATGTCTCGAAGTCAGTTTTTGATCTTGATGATTTAGTTTTCATAATTATGGGAGGCAGTATCTTTAATACAAATTGAAACACTAAAATAAATCTTACATTTGTATTGTGTACCAACTTCTTTTTCTTTTTCACATAAATATTTAAACGTACATATCCGAACAAATCTCACAAGTGTTCCCTGCATTATGACACCTTTATTATTCAAACAGACCTTTTAGTTGCAAAGATATACTTTATTAAAGATGGGTACAACCTTCTTTTATGCAGAGACCCTAATTAGGGGTCAAAGGTTAAAGTGTACATTTGTTACCTCAATCCCCTAATCAGCTCCACCAAAGAGGTTATGTTTTTGCTGATGTTTGTTTGTCTGTTCGCGAGATAACTTGAACAGTCAGGAATGGAGTTTGGTGGTGATGTGAATCTGGATGTGGATTAAGGATTTCTTTACAGTTTGAGACTGGGCAGTTTTCCACATTTTTGACAATAACTGACTGATAATGTTGGTGGAGGTTTGAGCTGTTGGAGCACTTCCAGTTTAACCTGTGATTTCTTTTTCTAATTCAATAAACTGTGGGTCCCTGTGGATCCTTAAAAAGTCCTAAAAGTCATTAATTTAGTAATTGGAAATTCAAGGTCTTCAAATTTTGGGGAAACAGTCAGAATTTTTTAAGAAGAGGCATTAAATTTGATCCTGTTCAGAGCGGATCTGAATGTCATTCTTTTCAGTTATTCTTTTTCTTACTTTTGTTGTTTACTTGATCAGTTTTTCATTTCCTTCAATGACACTCCCAACAAGCCCAAGACCTGCGAATGTGACAGGCAGCAGCACACTTCATTTGACAGTGATCCGCTTTGACATTTCTGCAAATACTTACTACCCATATTATAGCCTTGAATTCAGCATTAAGTCTGTGGAGTTTTCACACAAACAAGGGACAATATTTCTGCATTTTAGCCTAGCCTCCAGCTGCTAGTTAGCTGCAAACATTCAGCCATTTTACCCTTTTGAATGAAAATAAATTGTGATGCATTGTCCTGTCTATATGTTGTATTGTGATATATTAGTGGATCACTAGTGTATTGTTAGTGATGCATTGCAATGTGGATTGTATTCACTGATATCAGCCAGAGTTACTTTAGAAATATTGGTACATCTACTATTGTAGATTAAATTGCACTTTCCATGCCTATGCATGGAAATGCATTTAAAAAATAAAGGGTTTAGCTTTGCCAGTTACAATGATCAATATAAATATCATTGTGTCCCCCAACCAGCAAGCCCAAACTAACCCTGGACAGTTGCTTAAACACCCTTATCTTAAAAAATAGATTTTACGTTTGGTTAACTATAATTCTATGCATAATAACGCTTCATGGGAGCACCAATACACTTGCAACTATGTCTGCATGCCCTCTTGCACAGAGGCTGTTGTACCCAACGCAAGTGGCATTAGTCCAGACTCCATCGTGTGTCCCCTTGCCCAAATGAAAGGGGCCACACAATGAAGACTCAGGCGTTGGGGCCATTTATAAGCAATTAACCATTTATCTTTTAGCATTGTGGAGGCAACCTGAATGATGCTTTGTTGCAACTAAAAAAAAACAAAAATACAATTTGATGACATTTCCAGGGAATTTTGGACATGGCACAAGAAGAAACTGATTAGATTTTGGTCGAGATCCAAATCTAGATGCAGATCCAGGAATGTTTTCAAGGATTTGTTAGCCTTGTAAGATACAGCACTTGTCTTCATTTTAATATCTCAATAAGTTCTTGATGGAATTTTGACAATGTTTCCAGGAAGCACTGGTCATCACACACGAGAGACATGATATATCTCAGTGAGTTCTTGACATATTTTGATGGTATTTCGAGAGAATGTTGGTTGTGGTGCAAGGCAGAAGTGATAATATCTTTATGTGGATCCATGAATTTTTAAAGGACTTATTAACAATGTAAGACAGAGCTGTTTTCTATATTTTTTACAATAACTCTGTAATATGTTGGAAGTGCCATGGCAGAGATTTGTGCTCTTGGTGCACTTCTGGTTATCCAGTAATATCCAGTGATATTCTTCAAAGTTGTATCAGTGTTAAAAGTGTGGTTCCGTGAATGCAGCACGCAGCAGTGAGCAGATAAACTTCCCTGAGGATTTATAGGCCTAACAAAATAATCTCCTCGCCTTGGTGTCGTGTCCATGGACGCAGAGGAGGGGATAAATCAGGGGACATGTCTTATTGAATGGTGCATTTAAACCTGCTCCAGAGGAAGGGGGATGGGAGTCAATCTGTAAAGTGTAATATGACTAAAAAGATGCACCGGGCCCGAGCACAGATGGATTAGAAAAGCCTGGTAAAGCTCATACTTACTTGCCCACGAAGTTCTCCAACACCGAGCTCTTCCCTGCGCTCTGGCCGCCCACCACGGCGATCTGCGGCAGGTCCAGGTTCGCGTTCTGCCCGATGGATGAGAAGGCATCCTGCATGCGGTTCACCAGAGGAATCAGATCCTCCATCCCCCGGTTCCCCATGTTTGCAGGCTGGGTTCCTTGTCAGAGCAGGGAGTGTATTTGGTTTCTTTATCTCCCCTTCCCCTGTCGCCACCCTCGCTCTTCCTCAGGGTGTTTTTTTTATGCTTTTGGATGGACCAGCTCACTCCTCGGTATGCTCCCTCATTAAAGCGCCTCCTCCTCTGTGTGTCAGATCAGGACTCTCTCCACCACCGAGCATGAACACTCCTCTACACCACCGAGCACCGCAGGGGGGGAGGAGGATGAGCTCCTCTGTTTTCTCAGGAGATCCCTGCAGGTCTTCACACCGGCCGCTAGGTGGTGACACTGCTGAGTGCATGTTGACTTAAGCTTGTTGACAGAGTAAGAAATGGGTCATTTAATCCGTGAAGTACAGCAGAGGCCTTTCTAAACTAATAAAACATGACCGAAAGGAGAACAACTTGTTTGAGTTCACAAAGAAATAAGACAGAAATACTCTGTTATAGATTTAAATGTCACAGAACTATTTTAGGAAAAGTAAAGATCTGTCCATGGTGCTGAATGTACTGTGGTCTGAGGACAGAGGTTGAGCATTATTATGTAGGTACTATGTGTGATTTTAAATTTTAAATGTTTTTCTGTGATGACATAGATGCTTGAGGAAATAAGTCCAGAATGAAGAAAAATATAAGTTAGTGGATAATGTTAAAAATGGTGCAAAAAAACACAAAAAAACCCAAAAAACAATTAAAAGATAGCTGCATATTTTCAAGGTACAAATTCAATAACCTTAACGCCTTATATAATACCCCTTATATCAATAGTAACACCAACACTGCAAATCAATGAAACGAGATATTTATCAAAATTTTATGGATTTTCTTCTTTTTCCTTGACTTATGGAGTGGTGCAGGAATGACACATTTCTGTAGGCCATGAGTCTATGGGATTTTTCACTGTGTTTTGGATCATTGTTTATAATAAGCTCTGTAGCAAACAAAAAATTATGAAACTTACATGTTCAGTTCCTTGTGATAATCTTAACAAATGGGCTTACTTTTCAAGATGTTTCAAGCTTAAACATGATGCGAGACTAAAAAGCTATAAGTAAGCAACTATGAAACTACAGCATGAAGGTTCAACTTAGAGGCAACTACAATATTTCCAATGTTTAACCTCCTCTTGTTTGAGAGAGTCCTCATAATCGAGTGACCTGATCAAGTTGGTCCTCATGGCTGTGGCAAAAGTGTATTAATAATTGAATTATTAAAAAACATTCAGAAATGCTTGCTGTTGTGTGCCCAGCCATTTTTGTAGTCCATATTAGCAGTTCGTTGTTTTAAACACACAACGGTTTAAGATTCAAAAGCAGAAAAGATCAGATGTATTTTATTCTTTCAGATCAAACATTGAAATCTCATGTACGTGTGTTTACCACAAACGTTATTTCACGGTTAGATGTGACCTGCGGTGTGAAGCTGCTTTGTGTAGTCAAAAAGACTAGAAACCCGCTATATAAGCTCAAGTCCATTTATCATTTTTACCATTTGATCATAAGTCACTCTGTAAAGTGTGAAAAAGTGTAACTCCAGAAGAATCCATAATTATACTTCATTGGTTTTAATATTCTAACTCTCTAAAAAAGAGTTTAACCAACTCTCTATGGTATGAAACCATATTTACACTTTAAAAATGTTAATATTATCACTGGTAGAGATAATTTGACTTTGCTGATTTTGCAGTGCAGACACATTATACGTCGTGTTGTTAGTGTCATTTTTGTGTAACATTAAGCCACAATTCTGTCTCCTGTCTGTCATGATCACATCTTTGAGTTCTCTGTCATTGTTTTTCTGACTTTTATGTGAGTGTCAAGTCCTTGTTTTGAAAGGCATGCAGAATTAACTGGAATGAACTGATAAGGGAATTGATAAGCTTTAAGAATAGTGTAGCTCAATTCCTTGAGCTATTGGAATTAGAACTAGTTTTTGATTCCCATCCCTAATGACAAATAACACCTTCAACAGACTGATAAAGGATGGTCAGTACTGTACTGCAGAAATGAAGGTGTATTACTCCAGACTGTCATCCTGCTGTATCACTAAATACTTGTAGGACTTGTCTACTGTTTCTCATTTGGCCCATGGGGAATGTTATCCTTTGTCATATATCACCATTAGGCAGAAAATACAGTAGACAATTACTCGCCTGACAATGTTGGAAATGCCTTGTTGGATGTTTGTGTTCTTGGAACATTTCTAGAGAGAATTTGTTTTGTAGTCTGATTTCTGCTTTTAGAATTTTATTAATTAAGGAAATCTTAACCATCACAAAACCCATTTTACTAATTCTGATAAACTAAGCTAGGCATCATCCACCAAGGAAGTCATGTTTTTGCTACTGTTTTTTTTTTTTTTTGTTAACAGGATAACTTTAAAACCAATGAATGGAATTTGTGGCCATTTTCAGGATAGGTCAGAAATGGATGAAGGCCCAGTTGCTTAGATTTTGGTGGTGATCAGAATCTGGATGTGAATCAAGGATTTTTTGAAGGATTTCTTAATAAAGCAAGATAGGGCAGTATTCCACATTCTCACTTTTATCTCGATATTTCTTGATGGATTTTAATGACATGATCAGGGAATGTTGGTAATGGCATAAGAGAGAAGTGGTTAAATTTTGGTGGTGATCCGAATCCGAATGTGATTAGGAATTTTGCCAAGGATTTGTAAACAGTGCAGGGTAGGGCAGTTTCCCACATTTTGACAGTAACTCATCTGAAAATGTTATGCTAGAGATTCGTGCCTTCGGAGTACTTCTTGTTTTGTTTGTGGCGCTCGTTGAGAAAAGTTTGTACACCTGTGATCCAGACCTTATCCTTCAGCAAAAAGAAAACAGATATGAATTGTCATTTTATAAGAAAATCTGATCATTCTTTGATGACATGGGAAGGTCATTTTATTGCTTGATAAATAAAAACTGCTGTGGCCAAACGTTTTGAGAATGATAGAAATTGCAATTTTCACAAAGTCTGCAGCTTCAGTTTTTATGAGGGCAATTATGAAAGTTTTAAAATATACACTCCAGAATGTTATAGAGAGCTGCTAGTAAGATTACCCCTTCAATCGGCCATTTATCAGTGAGGTTCAGTTGTTGTGAAGAGGCTTCTTGGAGCCCAAGAAAGTTCAGAAAGCTCCAGGACCAAAAAATGATTCAGCTGCATGATCGAGGCACCACCAGTGCAGTGTGAGTGCATCTGCACACACAGTGAGGTAAAGGTGAGCACTACCATCAGTCCTGTGTCATGCCAACAGTGAAGCATCCTGAGACCTTTCATGTGTGGGGTTTCCTCTCAGGGAAGGGAGTGGGCTCACTCACAGAACACAGCCATGAATAAAGAATGACACCAACACCTCAGAGAGCAACTTCTCCCAACCATCCTAGAACAGTCTGATGACGGATAAAGTCTTTCCCCTCATGATGGAGCACCTTGCCATAAGGCAAAAGTGATCATTTAAGTGGCTCAGGGAACAAAACATCAAATTTTTGGGTCCATGGCCTGGAAACTCCCCAAACCTTAATTCCTTTGAAAGTTGTGGTCAGCCCTCAAAGGCTGACAAACTCCAAGCATGAAGTATGAGCTGCCACTAGTCAGGATGTGGCTAAGAAGATGACTGACAGCATGTCAGGGCAAACTGCAGAGGTTTTAATGAAGAAGAGTCAAAACTGCTAATACTGACTCTTTGCATAAACTTTCTGTAATTGTTAATAAAAGCCTTTTACACTCATGAAACTTGTAATTATACTTCAGTATACAACAAAAACATCTGACAAAAACATTTAAGAACACTGAAGCAGCAAACTTTGTGAAAATTAATATTTGTGACATTCTCAAAACTTTTGGTCACCTCTGATGATACCCACACTACTGGGGTAAGGGGGGCTTGGGAGGATGAACTTGGCCAGACATTTGAGGATGGTTGGTGGAATGCTGCTCTGGATACTCTACACACAAGCTCAACGTGTGCACGACTCACACTTATACAATTCAACGTGCTGTTTAGAATCCACTATTCTATTTTCTCAAATTTATCCTGATGTCACAGATTGCTATGATAAATGCCATTATTCACTTTGTAATTTAGCTCATATGCTCTTTTTCTGCCCTTGTTTGAATAGTTTTTGGAAAAGTTATTCTGATCTGATGTCAAAAATACACTCAATTTCTGTAAATATTTCTTTCCATACCACTGTCTTTGGTGTCCCAGAAAACAGATACTCTATGAGAGGTAATATGAGTATTTATTCACCTATTGCTTTTTTTCACGCTTTCTTCTGCTTCCTCTACTGCTCTTTCTTCTAATTTTCCTTTTATTTTATGTATAAATATATATTTACTTATTTTTAATTTTCATTTTTTTATGTGTCTATTGTAAAAAGTAAAAAAAAAAAAAAAGCATCTCATGGGAGTATAATTTGGTGTTGTAAGAAATGGTATAGACTCGATTTTTATATATTGTGGATAAGATGTAACTGGACAGGTTACAGAGATTTGTTTGTATTTTTACACATGTATATGGAAATGTCAAACTGTCAGTTGTCAGTGTAGTTATTTCAATAATGTCTATGCAAAACTCCCAAATAAACATATTAATAAAAAAAACAACAACTTTTGGTCATGACTGTATAAAAACAAAGTTTGACCTGACTAGTCTGGCGCCTCATTCATAATTCACACCTGAAGCCTGTGCTGTTCTCCAGACGCCCAGCAGGAGGCGGCAGACAGGCTGCTCTCATTTCAATGTTTTGGGTTTGTGCTTTATGCAAGTTGCACCAGTGCAGAGAGCCAGTGTCCCTGCCTTTGCTATGATTACAGAGAGATAATAATCGAAAACGTCGTTTCTGCCCTCTTCGACAAGTAAGTTTAATCTTTTTTAAGAAGCTCTCTTAAAAAAGATTCTCATTCTTTTTAAGAAGAATGAGAGGCGGCTTTCTCTACGAGTGCGTTAGCTTTCGTGCTAAGCTAACTTGCTGGATTCAGTTACACAGTGTAGGCTAATGTTAGCTAGCCTGTTCATTTTATAGCAGGTGTATTTTCTCGCTTTCCTTGTGTGTATTTTGTGCTATGTTTGGAATAACTCGGGTATGGTTTGCTGTTTTCGTTCTGAAGTTGTTCTACAGAGTGAGGGAGTAGAGTAAACAAAGCAAACCAGAAACTAAATTACTATCAGCTCAGCTGCTAGCACTAGCTAGTTGTCATCATGAAACCTGTTGTCTCGCAAGGTGCGCACTGAGACTGAATGTGTCTTTCAAAGTAAACAGTGTAGTTCTGATAGCAGAGCACATGCTGAGCAAATTATTATCCGCCTCCTCTGTTTCAGAAACGATAATCTAGAGCCGGTGTCTGAATATTGACACCGCAGCTGCTCATCTATCAACTCAGCGGTGTAACGGAGGAAATTGCACCCCGTCATGTTTAATCCCCACATCCATCAGCAGCAGCAGCAACAACAGCAGCAGTTTCACCAGCACCTGCGCCAGCTGCAGCACCTTTTCCAGCAGCAACCCCCGCCCCCACCTCCACCACAGCCGCCTCCGGGGCATCATGTCCCCCATCACCACCACCAGACGCCCCGGTAAGTCCGTCCACTCGAGCCCGGGGATCAGGCAGGGCCCTCCGGATCAAATGTGCCTGCCTGACAATGGCTGAGGTGCATCAACACATGCAGACTGTAGGAGCCTGGACAGGCTGACAAGTCTAACTGTCCTTCCCTCGAAGTAAAACAGCGTATTCTGGTAGCTTTGATAATGATTTATTGTGAAATTATCTTTTTTTGTATGTTTTGTCAGGGCTTGCCCTCATCAAACAAAATCTGATTAAGGTCTGAATGAAGAAGTGTTTTACCTGTCTTAGCAAACTATGCAAAAACTAGGACTGGGGGATATATCTATGGAATTGATTAATTCAAGTGGTTTTTGCTAGGGATGCACAATATCAATTTGATATCGGTATCGGCCAATATCAGCCTAAAAAGTTAAGTACCGGAATCGGCCGATACTGAAATTTTTGCATATATTTGCAGCCGATATATCAGCCACACATATTGGCCATATATTGGCTAGAATATCAGCAAATTTCACTAATGTGCCTTCTCATCACTGCATGAGTACATTTTTAAAGTTAAGGGTTTAATTTTTGCAAGAGTTAAATGTTGTTTTTCTTGTTTTACATTTGTTCCTCACAGAATATATTGTTACACTGAGAGAAACAAGTCCATTTTTGTTAAGCATAGCGCTTGTGCTCTTGATCCGAAATATCGGATATCGGCAAAAATCCAAGTTTGTGCATCCCTAGTTTTTGCACAAGATTTTAAAATTCAAAATGGAGATTTCTTTCCTTGATTTACTCTTACTCCATTTGCAGGTTGTAGCACTCTTGTAAAAAATAATTACTGGAAATTCACACTGTTTTTATTGATGGTAGACCAGTCAGGTTTTGGACAAGCTCATTTTCAGGCTTGCATTTGTTTATTTTATTTTCATACTGTGAAAATAGTGCAGTTTTCAGTGTTTGTGTAGACAAGCCTGCCTATGTCCAAAGTCTGAAATTAAAATTACTGACAAAAACACTGCATGCACTTTAAGTATAAGAGATAAATTCAATTTAGTTTTGGAATAAAGTTTACTAACATTGGAGCAAAACTTGTCTGATGCAGTCTCTGTGTCACTACGAGGTTTTTTTTTTAAGAGGAAAAAAAAGTCGTAAATTGAGTTTTGTGAAAAACAATCTGAGATTTAATTTTTAGTCCATAGCACCCAGCTCTAGCTTTAACCAAGATAAAAGATCGGAAAAATCGTATCACAAAGAAAGGTGTCATTTAGACATTACTATAATCATGAATGCAAATTTAAAAAGGGGAAAATAGGTACATAGAATTGAATGTGTGTCTTTTAGGGTACAGAGATGTAAACAATTTCCTCGTCATAACCAAGTTATTTTTTTGAAACTTCAACTACGTAGCCTTCTAGATCACAAGGTTATGTGAGTAATAAAAGAGGCCTTACATAATAACTACACTTTAAAATTTTTGCTCATACATCTGGACACTTTATGTATCGACTGTCCCACAGAATGTGAAATAATCCCACCTGATCTTTTGTTTGTGGTAAACGTGTGTCTGAAAGATGCAATCTGACAGTCTAGGGCTGAACAATATATCGTTATCGTATCGATATCGAGATATGAACATTCAAGATATTGATATCGAAAAGCAACGATATAAACAATATAGATTTCCCCTGCGCTAAAACTGCACTTTCCACATTCTTTTGTATTATGATGTTTTTATTTTTCTGAAAAATGCTTGGTTTTCACCGAACCCGTAGTCATATCATATCGTATCGATATCGAGATATCTGGCATGAATATCGAGATATGAAATTTTGTCAATATTGTTCAGCCCTATGACAGTCCGCTCAGAACCTTGGCTTGCTGTGACATCACCTTACCTGCTGGCTTCAGGCGTAGATCTCCATTCTCAGTCATGGAGGCATAAGTTGGTATTTGTGTTGGCACTCCCCCATGAAGAGAGAGGGCGGAGAAAAGGAGTGAGAATTTTGCATCGAAAGTCAGTCTGCAAAAGTGCATTCAATGAAAGGCTGTTTTGAGTTGGCTTGTTGAGCATCGGAAATGTTCTTTGGGGATTGATACAATATATGCTCACCAAAGAGAGGCATTTTAAATAGACTGCAAGAGTTTTAAAGGGCAGAAAAAGGCGTATCTTTTGTTTTCTTTAAAAGTTTGACCATTGCCATGCTTTACTACCTAACCTGCCTAAAAAATGTCAGATGTATTGCAGACCATAGAAATTAGTGATTACAGTAGAGCTGTGCATTTTAATAGTCTCAGAACTTGATTAAATGAATGCAATGTACTTATGTTACTTTTTCCTCTTAGACCCATGCCTGTTCCTCCTCAAACGGCCCCTCCTCCCAGGATGGTAAACTTGTGCCAGGCGACCCAGACCACCATCATTGCCCCGAATCCCATGCTGCAGGGGGCTCTGCTGATGCAGCAGATGCAGGGTATGAGTTTTATGAAGTTAAAAAAAGACAACAACAGCAGTTTGGGATAAGACACAGTTTACTGCTTTTCATAGAAAACATTTCCATTTACAGTGCTAAAACTTTTGACTAATCTGTTTTTCCTTCCACCCCTTTGCTTTCACTCAGGTAAAATGCGGAGTTTTGGGATGGGTGGGCAGCAGTTCCGACAGTTCTTCGCAGCAGGGGCACGGTCATCTCTGCTCGGGCCTGTTCCCATGGGCATGGCCATTAAGACCCCCATGATGGGTTTCCCGGCTGCACGGATGTTTCACCCCCATGCTCGCTTCCACAACAACAACAACATCACAACGGCCCCCTCGTCCTCCTCCTTTTCTTCCACCACCACTACAGTATGTACAACAACAGCAACAACTTTAACTATGAAGTAGATTTTCAGCTGATGTCCTGGCAGGCCTCTGCTGGATAAAGATTTGACACAGAAACAGAGGAAATGTTTTCACCCTGTTTGATAGTTGTTTGGATAAAACTTAGAGCTCGTCGGTGTGTCAGATCTTACATGCAGGTGGAGTTTTAAACTTGTGAAAATATCCCAAAGAAGTTGTAACGTGATTCTTCTTAGTGTGACAACTATTTGGTCATAAAACCAAACAATCATTTCATTTAGAAATGATATGCTTTCAATAAGACATAAACAAATAGATTTAATAAAAAATGACATTGGTCCCAGTGTATCAAAATGAATCATTACCAATTTTTTAAAACTGTTTTGATTTATTCTTAAGTCTTATGGTGTTGAACACTTCTTTGGGAAACTGATGCTGTTTAAATACACTGCTCTGATGTATTGAAATAAGCATTTTTAATATTTTCTAACATTCTGTGAACTGGATAACACATAAAAAAGTAGAGATGCACAATATCGGCGTGATAACAGTATAGAGAGATTGTACATATAATCTGTTGAACAGCTAAATATCAGTATTGGCAGGTATGAATGTTTCTGCCAATATTACCAGTCAGTGTTATAGCCCAATATGGCATCAAGTTTGACTCAATTTCTGTTTACAGGTTGGTAAATCTCCATAGCAGAATCTTCATTTTAAGTGTTCAGAAGACATTTGCCTTATAATGGAGGTGTGATCCAAATATATATATATACATATATATATATATGTATATATATACATACATACATAGATACATTCATATATATATATATATATATATATATATATATATATATATATATATATATATAATTTCATATATCCGTAATGGTATCAGCTAAAATAAGTTTGGAAATATCTACAAAAATTGCTGCACATTTTGCATCCCTGTACAAAAGTATTAGATAATGAAATAAAAAAGGTACTTCCACTGTGAAAAGATACTTTTGTGAGGTTTTTGTCCCTTCTGTGCAGCATTTGATGAACAAGTAAACAAAAAAATCATCGCTGTTCATGCTGTCCAAGAATTTACATCTACTCTAGCTAAATAATTCAATTTTGAAAGAACAATACAGTGCATTTAGTATTCATAAAATGTAACAAAAAGCAAACTCAGGTCTGATTTTATGTTGTTTTCTGTCTGCAGCTGTGAGGTTTTCTTATCTTCAGTTTATTAGGTTTTATTACATTGCTATATTGAGTGACCTTTGTGATAAGACTATGAAGCAAAAGCTTTTTGACACAGCCTTTCTATAATCCTCTAGTCAAGATTTTGTCTCTCACTTTTTCTCTCTTCCTGCAGGACGCCGCTCGCCTGCCAGACAGGAAGAGAGACAGTGAGCAGATGGCAGCAGGGAGCTCAGACGACCAACAACCAACAACTGACACAAGCAACACAAGTGACAAGACTGAAACAGGTGAACCTGCCCTCCAAACAGAACATGCTTTTATTCAACATTTGTAGTGCTGGGCTTTGTCATGTAGATGTCATACGAAGGACTGGAATCAAAACCCAACTCCATTTTAGAATCAGTAACAACCAGCTTAAGGAATTCAGATCCTTAGCCTTAATGCTAACACTTCACTTATCACTTCCTTCTGTGTTCTTGCTAATTAAGGTTGCCCCATTCTCTTTAGAGGCTGTTTACACGACTCCGTTTCCACCAGAAACGCAAAGGTTTTTCCTTTGCGTCTTCAAAAACGATCTGCGTTCAGACGGAGACTCGAGAACAACTGAAAACGATGTAGCGTGCATGCCAGTCCAGTAGATGGCGATGTAGGTTTGCAGAGAAACAGCGCTGTCACAACACACGTACGGAGAAGAAAAACTTTTCACAAACAGCAATGGCGAGTGGAGGCACGAAGACACAAGAGTTTCTTGCCAGGACAACAAATCTGTCTGGATAGTTTTGTCTGGATAACAAACCGAGCACGGGAAGCAGCACACATGTTACTCGGGAGACGGCCTTCATGTGAAAGAGTACTGCGCATGCGGTGACGTCAGCGTTTCCCCCTGAAACGCTGAATCGTGTTTACATGAGACCAGGTGGCTGAGCGTTTTGAAAACTCTCCACCTTGGACCCTGGTTTCAAAAGTTTGCAGATTCTGGCGCTCCAGGCACCGTTCTCATGTAAACGGGAGGCTAAAACGCAATGAAAACTCTTCGGATTTGGCCGAAAACGGAGTCGTGTAAACACCACCTTAGAGACAGTCAACAGGAACAACAGCAGAGAAGTAAAGATGTGATGATAGCTGACAGGAAACTAAAGTTGTCACACACACACATGAAGAAGCTAAATGCACAACATTCAGAGTCTGCATCTGTGAGACTCAAAAGTGCGAAAAACCAGGGACTTGCAGAAGCATTTGTCTATGCAGCACAGAAATAATTATCAGGAGTGTGTTTAACATTGTTACTACAGAAAATCTGCGAAGGCTGACTTCTTTTTGCACCTAAATTCCACGAGTTAATAAGGGAATTGATAAATAATTGTGTTGACAAGCAGAATCGATAATGGCTTTGTCATCAATAAAATCATTTAAATTCCCGACCCTAGTCATAAGTCACTTTCAAAGTGCAACAAATGGTGTTTGATTGTATGTTATGTTTCTGGCCTTGTTGAAAATTTGATTTTTCATTCTTCTACTCACAGATGGGGCAGTGGTAGAAGCTGATGGACCCACACAGCCATCTGAGGAGCATCTTGAAGAGCCTGTAGTGAAGAAACAGAAGACAGAGGGGTAGGGAGATGACATGTTTTATGGCAGATTTATTTTAGTTTGAAAACTGTGACCTAACAGCACATCACCAGAGTTCAGTGCTTTACTGATTATCTAGGGCCCTGTAAAATCCGTGTTATTTCCCATGTTGCATTTTTTTCCACTTTAATTTTTTGGAAATTCGGTTTTTAGTATTTTACGCAAATTTAACCCCGAGACACTGTATAAAGTAATGAAATATAATCACTCACTCTTCAGGTGGGTCTTACTTGTATCTTTGAAGGTCCAGTCAACTGTATGTTGACAAAATTTTCAGAACATTTGATTGCCTGACACGAGTTAGCCGGGGATTTCGTAGCTTCTTTGCCAACTTAGCTGGGGTCTCAGGCAGCCGCTTTGATATGTTGACATCGGTAATGAGGGGAGGAGGAGGGGGAGAGGAAGTGTCCCCATCATTAGTGAGTCCCTCAGAGCATTTTCCCTAGAGGTACGTTCCTTTTTATTTTGAAAAAAAAAAGCTTTTACGTAAAATGTCAGCCATTCACACAATTTCCCGCATTTATATTGAATTCCGCATTTTATGTCCAATTCTGTGATTCTGTATGCCATTCCATGATTGCAGATTTTACAGCGCCCTAATTATCAAAATGTTACATCCAAAACTTGCAGAAATCAAGAAAACCAGTGGGGATACCATATAAAAAATTACCCATTTTCGAGTGAAACCCTTTGCTCTGTCCCTCTGCTTGATTTGCTCTGTATTTTCAGATCAGAGGAGCTCAGAAACCGTTGTGTTGTAGAGACTGCAACTATTGCAGATCCAGATGTTCTCTCTGCAGAGTTCAACAGCAACACAGTGGACAGCGAAGGTAAAGCTAACAAAAACATTAAGTACATGCGTTTTTAGAAATTAATTAAACTTGTCAGTTATGATAAAAATATGCCTTTTAAATTGTTTTTACATCTTTTGAAACAATTTTCCCAGACTGTGTCTTACTGGAGGAACGAGGCTCTGCAGGAGGATTGGGTATTGTTGAGTTGGAAGAGAGCCGAGCAGGAGAGGTGAGATTTTTAGACTGAAAAATACAAACAATAGATGAAGAAATCAAATATAAACTAGTGACATTTTTTTATGTTACTGTTAACAATATGTCATTACCTATATTTAAGCAACAGTCATCTGAAAAGGCAACGCTTAAACCTTATTTTGAAATAAATAAAATAAAACCAGCATTGCTGATTAGAAAAGTCTTCCATAGAGTGAAACAAGTCTTACTTGTAATGAGTCTTAAATTGAAATAAACTTAAGACATCTCTAAAATTATAATCATCACTGTTCCAACCATAAATTAGACAAATTCACTTGCTAGGATTCAGTATTTGCCTTCTAATTTGAAATAAGGAACTTGATCTAATATGGGTAAATGCTCAATAACAGTATCATTGCATTGTCCTGATAATCTTTGTCTAACTCAGGTGCACAGCTGTTTGTCCGCCACATTCCCATCTGGATCCTTTAGTGAGGACAACCAGCAGGATGATATACCAGCAGATGAAATGTCAGATGTCAAAGACGCTCCTTTGGCTTCACCCGACAACCAGGAGGAAGGAGAAGAGGGTGTAGCTGACGGAGCAAACAAGTTCTACTGTTACCTCTGTGGCATCACCTGCCACAACCAGCAAGTGAGTTTAAAGCAGACACATCAGCACATCTGAATGGTTCCTTTATTCCAAGTTCTCTACGTCATCATTATTTTTGGTTGATTTTTTTTTTCTGTGCAGAACTTCAGGAGTCATATGAACAGCATGTCCCACCAGCAGAGGATGATGGAGATCCAGCACATGAGTAATGCCTGCCTCGTCACCCTGCTGCCTCGAGTGCAGGAGTCTCTGCAGGGTGCCATCAAAGACGGGTCAGTTTAAAAAAACACACACACCAGCATGTGAGGTGTCACAGATTTGCAATAATATTTAAAAAAATGCCGCAGCCTCCTTAATTGGAATGAGAGTGGTATTTAAAAGTTACTTAAGCTTCAAAAACTGCAGATTTGTGAGTTTTTTAACCAAAAGCTGCAGTGAGTGTTTTTCACAAATACTTCTGTATTTCTAATCCCTTTGTAGTCTTATAATGGCACATATATAGGTCTTTGTATAAAGGTCAGTGGCCATCAAGTACCCCTGTTCAAACTAAGGCTATAAACACTGACTATGGTTGCTGATGGGACAGAGATTTTACCTGCATTTGGCTCTCATTGGGTGTTGGTCTGATGGCGATGTTTCAGAATGTTCCCAATGTAATTGTGCAAATCAGAAAATCTGGGTATTTATAAAAAACAAGACCCAATGATATTAGATGCTAGGACTATAAACTGCTTTTGTATTGAAACAGGCATCAGTGTGGTTGAATTTTTACTTGTTCAAAATTTTAAATTCTTAAAATCCCGGTATGATGATCTTTTATTTTTTTAATATTCATTTTGAGAAATGCTGCCTTTTAGATGGATAGGAGTGTGGATAGAGAAGGAAACTGAGGAGAGAGATAGGATGATGCTGATCTGGAAGCCTGACTTTCAGGGTGACTGCCCCCATACATGGGTGAAACCTATCCCTTAAGTAGCATGCTTTTGCATATTATTACCTTTGCCAAGGAGGTTATGTTTTTGTCAGTGTTGGTTTGTTTTTTTGTTTCATTGTGAACAGGATAAATCAAAACTAATGAACATATTTTGATGCCATTGTCAGGAGATGTCATGGCACAAGAAGTGATTGTATTTTTGTGGTTATCTGAATCCAGATGCAGCTCAATGATTTTTTTATGGATTTGTTAAAAGTGCACGATAGGTGTTTTTGTTTTTTTCTTCTTACATTTTTGACAATAACTCGCTCAACAATGTCGGATATGCCTTGGTGGTTGTTTGTGCTCTTGGAGCACATCTAGTTTACTCTGTGTTGAAGTCAGAATCATGTTAAATGATGATGGACAGAATAAATTTGCTCTTTTAGTTTTACATAAAATCAGTTCCTTTTTGTCATTTCTGCTGAATTTGATGAACATCTTTAAAAACTGCCTGTTCAGTATGTTGTTGTTTTTGTGGACTTGGATAAACCATGGATAAAACCAGCTCCCAGTATCTTTGATTACGTAGTCTTGTAAGTGTTGGTGTGTACATTTTTCTTTATATGAAGTTCTTACTTTGCTTCCTCTTGATGGTTAAACATGTCATTTGCTGAAAATACCCTTTGTGGAAAATGTAATAAATGTCCGTTTGACTTCATCTGGCCCCTGACTTCCTGGACTACTATTTGGAAATGCTAAAAACAGTATTAGAAGATGTTTGCCTTTCTTCGCCCATGCAGAGGAATTAGCAATAGTTTCTGTGTTTTCAGAACCACTAAAACCTTCTAGCAGGACCTATAAAAAGTGAGGTTGACTCTTGTGTTTTGGTTTATTTGCAGAGAGAAGAAAGCTGATAAAAAGCACTGGTGTGCCACCTGTCACACCCACTTCACCTGTAGCATCATGGACCACCGCCGCACAGAGGAGCACAAAGTAATCACAGCTCACTTTAAGATCAATATGTCAAAAATGTGCTGGAGGTGATGTTTAATTTAGCGTCCTTTCATCTGTCCTTAGCTGGCCAGCAGAGCAGCCGTCTCCTCCTGCACAGTCTGTAAGAAACACTTCAGAACCTCTCAGATCTTTGTGGAGCACCTTCAGTCCCAAGAGCACAGACTGAAATTGGAGAAGGTGTGTGTTTGTGTGTGATGATAATCCTGATTTAGAGCCACCATGAAACATTTCAGCTTAAGATAACAGCCATGACTGTTTCTGTTGCAGCTTCAGGAGCAGGAAGGCTGTGAGGCTATAGGCAGCCTGACTGCTGCAGACACAGATGGTTTCTCCTTAGAGGAGGTGGAGGGCGGTGAGTTGGAGGAGGTGGAGGAAACACAGAGAGTAGATGAAGATGAAGAGGGCTCTGAAGAACAGGTGATTTGCATCTGATTTGTGTTTGTTTGTAGAAACCCTGATATGCCAGTGGGCATTATTTGCATTAGAACAGCCAGTGTGCTTTACTTGAAGCTCTGAGATCCTGACTTGTAATTCAGTTTGGTCAAATTTACATTATTTAATTGTTATTTATTTACATCCATAGTATACGTGTTGCCTGTTGATTGTAGACATTGTCCCAGCTGTCAGTGTTTGATGTATTTGGGTATTGTATAGCTCAATATTTCAAACCCCTATTCCAATGTGGTGGGGATGTTTTGTCCCATTTGATTGGCAAATCATTTTAGATATGTAATTGAACACACTACATATTTCCCAAAGCAATTTGAAATGTCAGACCACAGCACACTGTTCCACTCTGCGCTAGTCCATCTCAGATGAGCTCTGGCCCAGAGAAGCCGGCAGGAGTGTTGTTGATAAATAACTTTGGCTTTGCATGGTAGAGTTTTAACCTGCACTGGTATATGTAGAGATGAACTGTGTAACCTGACACTGGTTTTCCAAAGTATTTCTGAGCCTGTGTGGTAATATTCTCGACAGAACGATTTTGGTTTGAATGCAGTGCCGCCTGAGGGATCAAAGGTCACAGGCATTCAGTGTTGGTTTTTGGCCTTGCAGCTTATGTGCAGAGATTTCTCCAGAATATCTGAATCTTTTGATGATATTATAGACTTTAGATGATGAAATCCCTAAATATCTTGCAATTGACTGTTACTGGACTCAATCTCCTTTCTCCCTTCCTTTGTACATATGTGATATTTGATATTTAACACACAGAGATTCATATTTTTATTCCTCCCTTGCACCTTGCACAATTTCTATTCTATTGTATTTTATTTTTTTACAATAACTTGCACCTTATCATCTACTTTTATTCATAGTGTACTTGAAATCTGTAAACTGTAGCCTATGCAATGAAATCTCATTCCGTATACACCTGCTGCAAACTGAATGACAATTAAGTCTGTCTCAGTCTAAGTCTAATTGAACATCGAGAAACATTTTTCTGAAACTGTGGGACCATTTGCTCACACAGTTGTTCACAAAGTGGTGAAGCTCTCCTCATCCTTGCTTGTAAATGACTGTGCCTTTCGGGAATGCTGCTTTTATATCCAGTTGTGACACTCGCCTGCTTTCAATTAACCAGTTCACCTGTGTTATGTCCAAATGGACGGACAGATCGATTGTCCAGTCACCTGACAAACATGCTTTGGAAAGGTTCTTCCCATTCCCAAATCCTTTCAATGAAAATTTTCCAGATTGATGAGTGAAATATATTGCTGTCCATCTGGTGTGTCAGGTTAGCATTTCTCCGCTTTCCCAGTCTTTTGTAGCCCCGTCGCAGCTTTTTTAAAACATATTGGTGTATTCAATTGAATCTAGGTCAAATAGGATTTGCAGATCAGGTGCTAAATCTCTATGCGATCTCAGTGAAAAGAAAGCTAGTGCATGAGAGCATCGGATCAGCTGGACAAATAGGAAGACAATCAGATCTTTAGAATATATGTTATGCAAGCTTTCCCTTTCATTCACACATGCACTGGTCAAAAATCTTGACCTGTTTGTCTGCTGATTGTTAAACTGAACTTAATAAAACATTTCTTGCTTTGTAGTAACACCAACAGCTCTTCCTGAGCTTCACTTTTTCTGTCAGTGAGTTATCTCTAAAGAAATAGAACATCTCAGCAGTGGTAATCATTTCTGTTTCTTTGTTTTCTTTTCCAGGATAGCTGGTCCTCAGTCAAAGAAGTTACTCTGAAGAGTATGAGCAGTGATGAGCAGTATGACCCTGACACAGTTTACGGTAAGCAAACACAGACTTTTAATGCTGAGGTCAGACTACACAATTTGTTTGTTGGTTACAAAGATCACTGTCAGATTAGGCCACCACAGAGATATAAAATCACGCTTTGGCTTGATCGACAAGCATTACAGCTGATACAATTTAAAGCAACTGCATAAAACGACTGAAGTGGTGATGTTGGAAGAGGGAGGGCTGGCACTGAAGACAGCAAACAAACACACTATAAAGAGTATGGTACTTTTGGCTGACATTCCAAACACTGTCATAAGGGATGTGTTAGCTCGATGATGAATGTAAGAAGTCATGCTCAAATGTCCCGCTGCTGTTTCGATCCAACATTTCTCTTTATAAAGTCAGGTGGCAGCAATGTTGTTGTCAGAGCTTGACAAACTTTTCTCAATCCTGTACTTCCCTCTGAGGCAACAACTTTGGTCTACATCTGTGTTTGTGGGCATGTACAGCTCCCTACGCTTTCATTGGTCAATGTCTCATGCAAACAAAGGAATTGTAGGAGGCAGGAAAAAAATCAGACATGCTAGACTTGGAGTCATGAGCTGTCCCAGACGGGTCTTTTGTTGTAGGACGAAACAACAGATCTTCACGTCGGGCCATAATCATGCCTAAAATCATGAAATCTTACCACAGAATAACACCATATTTTTGCCACTCCAATGATTTAATACAAATTTCATGTACAGTGTATATACAAGTGTGCAAGGTTTTACATGAGTGAAGTTAACTCTTGTTTTTCACCCCTGCAGGTTCCAGTTTTTTTGTTCCAGTTGCAGGTTTTATCTGCAGACTCTGCAACAAGTTTTACCACTTTGAGTCGTCTGCCCTGCACAGCCACTGCAAATCACTAAAGCACTTTGAGAACCTCAAGGTTTGTCTTTAATGTATTCATTTACTTACTTTCTATCAATTTGATGTGTATCCTGCACAGTATATCAGTGTTTAAGGATTTTAAATGATAATTAAGTTCAAAGTAAAAGTATCTTTATTGTCTCCTTTGGGAGAAATTTGGCTGTCAATTAATAAAAAAATTAATTAATTAAAAAAGAATCAGATAAAAAGTGCAAGCCAGCATCCCTGTGCAAATTTAGCGAAACTTGATGAGGGATGAACGAGTGTTTATATCTATCATGTTTACATAAAGGAACTCTGTACCTCCCTCCTGAGTTAAGTTGAACATATTCAGCGTGCAGTACATGAGACGTATCAGATAGAATATTGTTTGCTAGTCTGAAGGTTGTTCGTTCAAACAGGTCTTGGGGAGTTACAGGTGCTGCCATACCAATGATTTTTCCATCTTGTTTTATCAGATTTAATATTTGTGTTTTTGATTTAACAGTTAAGTTGCCGAACCAGCTAGTAATGCCGTACTGTAAGCAGGAGCAGAGCAGTACCATTTTTATCTGGGTTGAATGCCCTAGATTTATTTGCATGTAAGGCTGAAAAGTTGGACTGAAATAGCAATAAGGAGTAATCATCCATATCAATTGCATGTGCATAGTGAACAGCCCTCTTATTTGGATAAGTCCACTTACAGTTAAGTTCTATTAAAATCCTTTGTTTGTGCGCAATAGGGCTGAACAATGTTGTGTTGAAATGATATTCCAATGTTTTCTTTTCCTGCAGTATATTTCAATTTTTATGTGTAAGCATCTTAACAAATGCCTCTTTGTTTAGATGTCTACTAAAGACACATATGATATACTGAGTATTTTTAGAATATGATGAAAAGAAGACTCAAGAAAGAAAAACCTGCTAAATGTCTCCATTTGGGTTGCTGGTATGGTGGAGTGGTAAGCAACCAGGCACGTCCCATATATGCTTCTGCCGGCTCGGGTTCGAATCCAGCATGTGGGCAGTTTACAGAGTGTCCTCCCCTACTCTCTCTCACCCCCTTTCACTAGCCTGTCCACTATCTCTCTCTCTCTCCTGTCAATCAGTAAAGGCACAAATTGCCCAAAAAATATTCTTAAAAAAAACAAACACGGTCACTTCGCCAACTTTAGCGCTGCTGTGTTGTCTGTTGCTTGGATTTTTAGCATGCAGGAAACACAAAGACTGTGTATGCACAGTGGTCTCTGAGTAAGTCTCCTGATGGTAATATCAAACAAATTTTTATTGCAGACATTGTTGGGGAAATGTGCAAATTATTGATTTTGGTTCCATCAAACAACACAAAATTGACAGCAGTACGTGCTGTAGGTTATGTGACTGACAATGCCGATCCTGCGATGTGAATATTGCACATGCACGCGTGAGTTGCAGTGTTTAAACAAAATATTGTTCAGCCCTCGTGCACAGTATCAAAGAGATTATGCATTATTTTTATGATGCCATTGCCCTTGTCTTGTCACAGCTTACAAAGGTTCTCAGTGGGGATTCTCCTGGAGTATTTTTATTGCACCACTACTTTTTATCTTTTTCACCTTTCAGAGGCACAGAGAACTAATGCGTCAAAAGGGGGAAGCTGCTGAATCTTCAAAAGGATCTCGCCTTGCTGAAGACAGCCTCAGACATGTGACAGAAACCACCACAGACTGTTTAGACGAGAACATCCTCGACTTCATCTCCACGCAGGCCTCTGTCACACTCGCCAGAATGAACAGGCAAACAGGAAACCAGCAACATAAGCAACAAGGGAGACCCAACCCAACCTCACTGGACTCGTCCTCAGCGACCAGCACGGGCAGCACAGACCAAGACTTCATCCTTCACGGCACAGAGGAGGAGGAGACCGGCCATGCTGAGTCCAGAGAAGAGGCAGAGGAGGAGGAGGAGGAGCAGAAGGCTGCTGACACAGGGAAAAAGACAGCAAAAAATACATCCAAACGCAGGTCAGGGAGGGCCACAAACAGACGCTGACAGATGTGGAAAAAGAAGGAAGGCAGGTACATGAGACACTGACAGACAGGATGTGTCTGTCTGTGAAGAGGTGCTTTCATAAAACAGAGACCAAGGAGTGAACAGCCCTGCCTCTCTCAAGGTGATTAAAGTCTAGACTTAATACACCAACAAATCAGGAGTAAAATGATGGTAAACCACTGTGGAACATGAGGTTTTGTGAAGGTAACGTGCTCTCAGGGTGGGAAATTAACACTCAGAGCTTTCAACAGAAAATCAGAGAAAATGGATAAGTTCCCTGACATCTCCTTCTGAGGAAAGTGTTCCAGTTTAATGCCCAGTCATGAAGATTCTTCTAGTTATGTTTCATATCTCTCCCATATAATCTGAAAAACTGGATAACTGTCTCCTAAATACAAATAATAAAGTTAGGAGCGGTCATTAGATGTTGTTATCCTGAAGATAAACTATCCTATGAGTACACAATCAGTCTCCCCATTCTACCCAACATACTGCTACCCCATATCCCAATTCTTTAAAATTCTGGACTAAAATTTGTAAAAGTGAATTAAGAAAAAAGAATATGAAGGACAAAAAATGGAAATGCAAACTCAGAGAGCTTCTATTGTACTTTTTGGGGGTTTTGAATGCCTCCTTTTGTGTTTTACACACCTCTGTGTGATAGAGTTTTTGTATTTGCACAAGACAAAAAGTCAGAGGCATCAGGACTTCTCCCTCTCCCACTGTTAACAGTGCCAGTAGCTGCCTGAAACGATTTGCTCCCCCGGCTTTCCCTAAATTGCCCTACAAATAGATTGAGAGTACAGATGGATCGGGGCACTCGGTATGTGGAAACGAGAAGGTTTTATGGACACAAGTGATTTTGATCATACTGTAGCAGTCAACAACACTGAATACATGAACCGGAGTTAAGGTAGAATATGGGCTTTTAAAGTAAATGTCCCCCAAAATCAAACCGAAGGTCCAGTTTGGTTCACCAAAGTCAGGGATTGTAAAGTTTGATGCCTGTGTTTCTATAGCTAGCTGTACACTTGACACAGATTCTAGCTCCGCTCTTTAGAGTCAAATAGGTATTTTTGGTACCCATACAAAAGGGTGCTATTACAGAACTGTACTGACTGATTCTTTTGATGTCTTTACTATCTTTAACTATGGAAATGCAAACACTTGCATACTGTGTTAAAAATGTGTAGCAATCAGCTGACAGTAAAGCTTTCTATATACCTTTTTGAGCAGAAAAATGCACTAGAGTGACACCTTTAAGCCTGCTCATAAGGCTGTCTGAACTTGTAAAAAAACAGGTCACTCATAGAGAAATGAAAATCTCAGCCCCTAGACTTAAGTTGCTTATTACTGATTTTTCAGTCCTGAAAAGTTGTCTGTTGCTTCCAGGGTTTTTTTCTCATCAACTAACGGCTAAACCGTAGCAAGATTGGAAAGCATCATACTTCATGAACATTTATCGTGTAAACATTAGGATCAATCTCAACACTTAACCTCTAAGAGGTGCTAGCATGATGATTTAAAGTCTTGATTGTATGAGCTTTAAAAATTTAAAAACACACAAATGACAAAAAGAATGGAATTAGTGTTTAAAGTAATGGAAGCAATAAGAAAATTTAGCATAATAGAGTTATTTTAATGTGGAGTGTGACTTGTTGTAAACAAAAAAACAAAATTTAGTTTCCCCTCAGTACACTAATATATCTCCTCCCAATCCCAAACAATCTGTGTCCATGCAGCCAGCATATTGTCTGTATCTTAATAACAAGGGTCTAAAATAAAACAGTTAATTTCCCACCCTGCAGTGTCCTGAAGGATCAGGAGGTCAACAGTGGTTGATTTTTGGCTTTAGCTGATTCTGCAGTTAGCTAGTGGGACAGTTGTTACATCATGTAACTTATAGGCAGAGACATTTAGCTAACCACATAGCTCAAATATAGTGACCTGAAATGTTAATCATAACCGCATGGAGTGTTTGAGCAAGTGGAGACTTTTATAAAAAGTGTTAAAATGGTACTTTGATCTGAGTGTTGGGAAATGCTCAATTTTAAATCTCAAAGCTGTGTTCAGGGCATTTTATCCTCACCATCTTACCATCTTTGTTTCCTTTTTAGGATAAGATAATTCCTTTTACTGGCTGAGAAAGAAAGTGTTCTGCACCTTTGCTCTCCCCAAACAGCTCCAGGCATGGTTGTGTCATCCTGCGGTAGTGAGTTTTCAGTTGTCTTAAAGAGAGAGGTTAAAAAAAAAAAAAAATCCCACATTATTCAGCAGGAACAGAAAGTGAAGGGACCACCCATCCAAAAGAGTCCAAAAGTCATTTAACAGTCACAGCAAGTGATGAAAAAAGACAGCTCATTCAAAGACAGAATTCATTTAAGCTCCTGTGAGGTTTTGTTTTTGTTTCTTTGGTGCCCTCTATGGACAAAGTAATAATCTTTTTTGTTTGCTGAAAAAAATCTAATCCTGCTTCTGTGAAATGGTAAGCTGTAATTATTCGTAGTGCTGGAAAATCCAGTGCACCAAAGGCAGTTCTGTCAAACATTTTGTCATCTAATAAGTCGGCTTCGTCATATTTACCAGCAAAACATTATATTAATATTAAGTGCAATGACGCATCATAATGACTACGAGAGCAGCTGGACTCAGCGCACACTGTAAGATGTGACACTGTTGAATATTCTATTAAAAGCTGCTCCTTCAGTGCTTACAATCCAAGTTCTAGCACCACTGGCCAGGCAGGTGGGGGATAGTGCCACTTTTTAAAAGCTTTTCTCCTTCAGTAGTTTATGATTCTGAATTTAAGAAAGCTGGTGTGTTCTTACTTTGTAATTTGTCAGATTTTTTCCTAGGATTGTCAGAATTATCACCATGTTTGTGCACATTTATGTAGTTGTATCCAGCCTGAGCTCTCTGGTGTGCTTTCTGGTGGCATCCTCTGGTAAAATAGGTTGTATTTATACAACCATACAGGAGCAGTTGTTATGCTAACAGACTCAAAAGTAAAGGCATACAGGGAGTATATCTCCGGCCTGACTTGTTCAGTGATTGAACATTTTACTTTGACCTCCCATAGAAAATTTGAAAATGAAGTGTGTTTCTCTAGCGTGCTGTTGATCTTCAGGCCGTCACCTTCCCCATGATAGCATCTCTTGTAACAGTGACTTCAACATTTTAAACATCTATTATTGTGCTGCTGATGCTCTCATTTGCTTTTGCTGTTCACACATACACACACACTCATCAATAAAAACGTCAGTGCAGGGGTGCTGGTTTGGTGGAGTGTGCATACATGGAGGTGCCCTCTTACCTTGTGTGAGGTTGATTTGGATCTGAGGCCCATTTGTCTACCCTACTCTCTCTTCCCCTCTCTTGGACTATCTACTGCAATAAAGGCCAAAAATGCCCCAGAAGAATATTTTAAAAAGTCCAAACTTCTCACAGGAGCTTTAAGAACAGTCCCGACTTCTCTCTCACTTTTCACATTAACAGAAGGCTGCACTCGATCTGAGTTTTTGTTTGTTTTGAATTTGAAAGCTTGAAGGAATATTTATGCTGCTTGAAGATTAAAGGACTGGAAAGTTGTTTTTCTACTTCCTCTGAGGACCCTAAAGTCTGACTTTTTGCTTGTAAAAATTGAAGTTTGTGTGGAGAGTCATCATGGCACATCTGGATTAATGTGCTGACGTTTAGGGAAAAGTCCAGCGATTGTTTTATGCCATTCATGGCAGTAGTTGCTCATTTTCTTCCAGATGATCGTTGCATAAATTTCATCTCTGAGATGTTTTCTTGCTTTACACTGGATGGATCACAACAAAGCTGAAGTTATAGAAAGATGGATGGCAGTTTAATGTAGCAGATGAAACCGATTTTAATCAACTTTGGGTCCAGCATTTCATTTAGCACATGGCTTACATACAGAAACATCACTGTAGCTTTTCATGACTAGTCTTTTGTTCTGGAAACATTTCATCCCTAGTCATTAGAGAAGGATATTTTAAACCACAGGACTGGTTTGCTGACACATGTAGCATTGTTTGTAGTGATGGATGTGATTGTCACATGATAGGAATAACATCATCTGAAGAATAAAAAAAACAACTCATGATGGAAAATGTACTTTTGATCCTGACAGAAGGGAGCAGGAGAGAGAAGATGACATGTAAAATATAATTTCAAACAAAGCTGTATGTTTCTTATTGTATTTTTATTCAGCTACTGACAAACGAGGAAGAACAAACAGTGATGTTTTCTAACTGCTGGAAGTTTAATGTATTTTTGGATGTTTGTTTTCTGTTTGGGGGTCATTTTAATTTATATTAAAATGTCTGATAATTCCCACACTTAGACCGTGTCTTTTCTTTAGAATGACTGGCAGTTACAGCAGTTTGTGTGCACGTTCAGACGGCAGTGGTTATCTTTGTTAAGGAATAGTCAGCTCAAAACTGCCACTGACGCTGTTAGCATCTATGCTAATCTCTGTACAGTCAGTGCTGTCGTTTTGCTTGTAGGTCCCACGTCTTCCTGCTCTAAAGAACCCTGACTGGGCTGTCCCGCTTTGGGCCGCCCACAGTCGTAGATTGGAGCTAAGCAAGATGGATCTGCCGGATTAGTCATTAAATCAGGCAATGTTTGAATTGCCTTAGCGGAGGTTTGTGCTCTCTCTGGAGCACCTCCAGTAATTTATTAAATCTTCTGCAACAAAAAAAATTCAATCAATCGCGTTAATCTGTGTATTTCCCAGCCCTACTGGACAATAAGTGCAACTGAGTGAAGGAACTGCCAGGCTCTAGTTTTTCACAGAAAGCTTGGACCTTCTTGTAAGCCTGATTATTTTTTTTTTTCACTTGGTGACAAAGTCGTGGTAAATTGTGATACTTCCCTAAAAATACCATAGAAAAGTTAAACTACTGATTTTTGAACCTCTTTAAAATACAGGAATTCAAAAACTTATTAAAGTCATACAAGCAAATTAAGTGATTGTAAGGTGCAGAGAGCAAATAAAATAAGGAAAACAGTAAAGATTTACAGTCATGCTGCAGACTGAACATTTTAATACAATATCAGACATCTGGAATGTTGCATTTCAACTTAAATATACACCACACACTAAAGCTCTTCAAAGCTGAATGTGGAGACAAAACAAATAAATACAACACAAAAGTTTCATACTGAGGGACAAATACTGATCCAATCAATGCTGATTTTCATTATAGGAGACTATCAGGACAAGGATTGGCAGTTTTAGCTCCAAATTTTCACAATAGTTTTCCACCTTGATCTTGATTTAAAGTGTCTTCTTTTCTTCATGTTAGATTTTCCTTCACTGCAATGGCCCCCAGATTTTATTAAATGGGAGCTACGTTTCCCTCATAAAGCGTCACATGGACATGACTGTATATGAAGCTGCCAGAGATCAAAACAGTCCGATCTACTCTTGAACCAAGAATCAGAACACCTCAGTTCAACAGAGGAAAGCAGATCATGTCCAGTGGTTTAAGAAATTAAACTATCATTGAACTCATATCCTTGGATGGGGTGTAAATTTACCTTCCAGTATGAATAAGTCAGGGTTTGAGTCATGATACATAAATATAACTAGCTCTGACTTGAGTCCCACTCATTTCTCATTCCCATCATCCTTGTCCAGCTCCTCTTCCTCTGGAGATGCCTCTAGGTCTGCAGGACATTCCTCCTCCTCCTTCTCCTTCTCCTCCTGTGTCGGGACTCCCTGAAGCTGAGCCCTGAACTCCAGTCTGGCTTGTCTGTTTGACTCCATCAGTTCATGAAGTTTACCGTTCAGTGAATCGTTGCGTTCTTCCAGGTCATCCAGATAAGAGTTGATTTGATCCAGCATGGAGTTGATGGCTGCATACTCTGAGGAGAAGAGACAGAGATAAGTATGTTTCTGTCCCCTAAAAACAAAAAAATAAAGTCAGAATTCTGGTTTAAATAAAAGAATTCTGACTGGAAGGAGCACATACTGTGCTTTTTTGAGTTTAATTTGCCCCCTAGTGTGTTTAACATGTCTTGTCTGCGTGACAGAGCACTTTTATGAACAAGACAAAAAGTCTGCAGCAACAGGACTTCTCCCTCTCCCCCTCTTTCAGGTGCCAGTAGCTGCTTCATTCCCAAATAAACCAGTCACTGTGGTATCACGTCTTTGTTTTGTCAGCTGTTTAAAGCCATTTCGAAGACCAGTGCAAAGCAGAGACGGTACAGTGGATGCAGAGTTGTTGACAACATGGCGCAGTGCAGCACTAAGCTGCCCTGTGAATCAATCAGAGCGGACGAAATATGGGCTCTTTAATATAGAATTATAGCTGTTTTCCCTCCAAATTCTGGCTTTTTTTTAGCACACTGTTAACATCTATTTTTTATCAGTAGCCCTCATCCCTCTCAATACAAATCAGGTTTCACCTGTACAAAAACTACAATTACACCAAAATATCGACTAGTTTGTTCTGCATAAAATCACAGAACTTTACCATATAATCCACAAAAACAGTTTTTCATAACTAACCCTTTATGGATTCTGCAGTTATTATTATCATCATTATTATTATTATTACCATTATCTAAGCAGTATAGATAATGGATGGATGGATGGATGGATGGATGGATGGATGGACATTTCAGCTCAGGTGAGTCTATCTCATTTTCAGAGATCCATTTTGAAAATAATCCCAAAAAAAGTGTTGCATGACCACAAGTAAAAAAACAGATGTTCTAGAGTTTCAATGTTGGAATCCCAAGATATACCTTTTTCTCTCAATATTAAATATTTGTCTTAGAAACTCATTACAAGAGTAAACATCATTCAAAATGTAAGATTTGTCTTCTTGTAAATATCCCCTCGGGTTATTCTTTGACTGAATTCCTCTTTTTCAACGAATGAGGAAAAAGACGTGTGAAAGTACCCTGACGGCTTCGCTTGAGGAAACCACATGACCCATCACATGACACCCCGACAAGTCAATGGAAATACTTTAAACTTAAAAAAATAATAATAATAATAAATGGAGGGTTTAAAGTCTGTAGTTTAAATGTATAAATAAAATTTATGCAAGGAAAGCACACGTTTTTTTCTTTCGGTTTAAACAACCTGTTAGTTGTAATAATAATGCTGACACCGGCTGCAATAAATGAAAACTGGAAGCCTTTACCTTCTTCGTCGCCGAAGTCATCGTCGTCGTTGATGATTCCATCATCGATCGAGATGTTCGGGTCTCCGTTTGGTCCCGACATGTTGTCTTCGTCGCCTCTTCTGATGTTTTATTAACAGTTATGTTAGCTAGCGTTAGTGAGGAGCTAGCACTGCTGCCAGCGCACCGACACCAGCAAAACAACTCACAGCAATTTAGACCATGGACATATCCACCATCAAAAGAGTCCTGATATTTATCTTCAGACCGTCTGAGTAGATCTGAAGTTTGCTGGAGGACGTCTTTAGAAGCTAATGCTAGCTTAAGCTGTCATTGAGAGATATTGTTTACCGGAGTGTTGGATTGTGGGGGAAATGTGGGCGGAGCGTCACGTCCCCGTCAAAGATAGTCACAGCATGAAGACATCTCACTCAGTCAGTATATTTTTACGACATCAAAGTGAAAACTTAGCCAATATTAAGCTGAAAAAAAAAACATATATTCCACATTTGGATGCTGCAGTCACTCATGTCTGTTTTCGAGTATGAACGATTTTCTTCAAATGGAAGTTTCTTCAGCATTTGTCAACAAAATAAACACGTGTCTTTAAGAATGACACAGAGTGGTCGCTCCTTTTTCTGCTCTCAGTGTCCTCGGTATCTTGTCAGTGATGGACATTGATCCTGATTTTGGGCTCTGCTCAGTGATCAGACTGGCTCTTCATTTGGTATCATTTTGGGTTTTAATTAGAACAGCATTAAAAAGTATGTGTGTGTCAACCTCAGGGGCTAAATTATGGAAAAAGTTTAACAGATTAGTTAAACAAAAGTAAAAACATAAGCAAGTTTAAAGGAATATTCAAAACACAAATTTTAAATAAATATAAGGATGAAGAGCAGCAGTTTCACACAGAGTAATGGGAGAGTCTAGAAAAATACGGATATATTGTCTTGTTTTGTAATTCCTTTTTTCTGTGTGTGCGTAGGGGTGTATTATAAGTATAGAAATTAAGTATTATTGGTATAATATTTTGTGTACATTTGTATAAAAGTAGCTTATAAACATTTTAGTCAATATATTATAAAGGCCATTAATTCCTGAATAGAGGGTGACTATTGTAAACATTATAAATATAGAGTAAGTAAAAAACTTAAATGTAGTAGGTAATGAAAGGGGTCGGATTGAATACGTTTATACTTCATCCAACTTCATTTCTAGCATGTAAATTTGCTGCAGAAGCAGGATATTTTCTACAGTTTACCTTCTTTGTTTCTGTTTTTGTTTTTTTGGGTCATTGTTTTGGTATATGCATGTATTTCTTTATGGTGACCACCAATGTTTGTTTTCTTACATGTTCAAAATAAAGCATTCAGTCCAATTCAGTAATTAATTTTACAAAATTTGCATTGGTATGTTGGTGATATTTATGAAAATATCCTACTAAATTATTCTCTATTATTATCAGTGGCGGACAAAGTAAGCTACGTTTTGTACATGTGTAAACTTAGATCTTTAAGTGAAAATTGCTAAGTCAGATTATAACTTGAGTAAAAGTACTGGAGTACCTGCTTTGGAATAAAATGAGTAAAACACATTAAACCAATTTCAAGAACAGTCTTTGTAACACTGCTTAAATTTGGCCTATCCTGTGTTAGGACGATGTAACAAAACTGCTTTTGTTACCTCTAGACTGGATTATTGTAATTCTCCTTTATCAGGCTGTCCCAACGCGTCCCTGAACACTCTTCAGCTGATTCAAAATGCTGCAGCATGTGTACTTAGTAGAACTAAGTGAAGTGAAAAGACTGCCGCTGTGGACTTGCAAAGCTTCAACTACTACAATTTCAAATATTTGGCCTTTTCTTTAGCTCCATGTAATTATCATTACAGTTTTTAATAGCAATTTCAGAATAATCAATCATTATAACTGAATCTTTGATTTTATTTTTTTTAAGAACGCATTATGTCTGTGAAATATTTTTGTGTGGTTGCTGTATTGTGTGCTTGATGATATGTTGTTGTGTTGTTGTGGCGGTTGGGGCATTTGTGACCCCTGAGTCTAGGACAAATTTCTCTGAGTGGGACTATAAAGTGTATCTGATTTGACTGGTCGATTGATTAATTCAAGAATTTTCTTTTCTACACTGTAAGTTGCTATGCTTGATTTTAAATGATGCAGACAAAAATGTTGAAAAAGTTTTAATTTTTACGCCAAAACAATGTACTAATGATTTACCCAAACTCTTATAAAATATTTCCTTTTTTTTTTTAAAAAAGACTGATTTAAAAAAAGATGCAAAAACGACCAAGGTACGTTTTATGAGTATGTTTCCTGGGTATAAAAGACACAAACAGAAACAAAAAACAGGCCGTTTATTTGTTTTTCCCTTTTCCCTAAAACAAAACAAAAAAAAAAAAACAGGAAATGGTTTGTTTTTTCGTTTTTTTGGTTTTGGGCAAAAAAATAAAAATAAAAATAAAAATAATAATAATAAATAAAGAAATAAGGAAACGGTTCATTATTTAGTTTTTCGTTTTCACCAAAAAAATAAAAAATTGGTGGGCGGGACTTCGAAGCCCACATCAAAATAAAGGTCCTGCCCTTCAAAATAAAGCTCCTGCTCTGTCAGGCATGAAACTGACTTTCATGTATTGCCTGCCCCCGTATGCACCTATTCTAAATTAAAGCAAGTTGTGTCCACAGTCCAGGGTTTACACGGAAGTAGGCTATTTATGGAGTAAGAGAGAGAGATTTATCAACGACAAGACACAAGACCAGACCGACGAGGCTCACTGATGACCAGCAGGTGTCGCTGTGCGTTAACGTGGCCATCAATCATTCCCTTAAAGGGATTACTGTTTTTATCGTATAATTCAGGAGTTAAGCACCTTTCTCGAACGTCACTTCTGTGATTCTACCTTGCAACCAATCAAAGAAAGGATGCAGGTGTGATGAATGCTCTAGCCAATCAGAAACAGCCATCAGTTAAGCTCAGTCACACCTGCCTTATAAGAGACCGAGACAACAAATCACAAAAATTAAATAAACCTATTTCTCTAATGTCAGCTGTAGTATATATGGGAGGAGATGTTTGATCATCAGGCGAAGTGTGGTGTCACTACAGTCAAGAGCAGTTATGTTATTACAGTTTTTATAGTCATGACCTATTAATGAATATATGTTAATATGAAAAAAATCATATAAAATACAATAAAACATATGTCTCTAAAGTCAGAGCTGTAGTATAAGAGAAGAGATGTTTGATCCTTCGGGTGACTTTGGTGTTACTACAGTTGACAACAAATCAGTTATTACAGTTTTTACTGTCTTTACCTATAAATGAACATACGTCAATATAAAAAAATCATATAAATAACATTAAAACCCGTGTCTCTAAAGACAGAGCTGTAGTACAAACAAGAAGAGATTTTGGATCATTAGGGTGAGTTTGGTGTCAATACAGCCAACAACATTCAAGTTATTACAGTTTTTGTAGTCATTCCTTAATAATTAATTTGAGTCATTGTGAAGAAAATTATATAAATTACATTAAAACTGATTCTTCTAAAGTAAAAGCTGTAGTACTAAAGAAGATGCTTGATCATCAGGGTGAGTTTGGTGTCAATACAGTAAACAACAGTTAAGTTATTAAAGTTTTTATTGTCATTACCTATTAACCAATACACGTCAATATTTTTAAAAAAAAATCATATAAAATACACAGAAACCTATTTCTCTAAAGTCAGAGCTGTAGCATGAACAAGAAGACATATTTGATCATCAGGCTAAGTTTGGTATCAATACAATAAACAACAATACAGTTATTACTGTTTTTACAGTCATTACGTATTTATCAATATACATTAACATTAAAAAAATCATATAAATTACATTAAAAATATTTCTCTAAAATCAGAGCTGTGGTACAAACCAGAGGGGACCATCAGGCTCAGTTTGATCAACACAGTGAACAACAGTTAAGTGTAATTCAGGTTATTTAATGTTTTTTTTTTTTTTTGTGATTTTAATTGTTTTGGTTGTACTTTGTGACCCCCAATGTGTCTGAGTGGCCCTCGTGAACCTCCACAGCCCAGAATCTGTTTAAATTATTTTAGGTTAATCTGCTTTTGATTTATATTGATGTATTTGACTAAGCACCTTACCCATTTTTGCCCTTTTTCGGAAATTCTTGCCGATATTTTGGGACATAATAGCCGCAGTTTTCTTTGGTTTTCTAGCTTTATCTTCCTTTTTAACCATTTTCTCATTTCCTCTTCTTTTTCTTTTTCGTCTTCTGCGGTTATAGGGGCATTACCGCCACCCACTGAACTGGAGTGTGGACAGGAGCACAGGAGAAATGGACGTTTGTTTTTGCAAAGTAACAGTTGTCTGTTAACTCATGCCCAAAGGTCCCCAGACTCGGTGCTAGGGCTTCGATCTGCTTAATTACCTTTCCTTTTTTGATCAGGTTAGAATGATTTGGAATAGTTATTTAAAAGGTGACAGCCATTTATATTTATTTATATGACATGACAGAAAACCTTCACAGAAGGGGGGGGGGGTTCGAACGAACCCTTCGATCCCCTTGCCTACGGGCCAGGGTGCTAAGTCCAGGCACCGATCCGGTTGACTTGCTGGTAGTTTGTTGAAAAAAAACAAAAAACGTACATATATATATATAAGCATAAACTTTGATATAAATCAGTCTTGTCTCATTTTTTATTCATTTTTAACAGTGATGTATGTGCTAATATACTTGCATCTTGCTGAGTATAACTAGCCGACCATGGGCGGGGAAAACGAGTGTGGTTTGGGAGACAACAGAAGATCCATCAGTCATCAGTCATCAGGTTTCAATTATTCAAAATATAAATAATAAGAAAGAATCAAATGAATCAGATCGCGTTAATCATTGCTGTCGGGATCCTATACATCGCCGCTGAATAGGACGCTGTACGGTTGAGGAGGCAGAGCCGTCAGAGGAGGGCCAGGATGCAACGGCGGAGGACGGAGAGGAGATGCGCCCTGCTGGCCAGTTTCACTGCCTTTGTGCCCCTCCTGGAGCCACCACCTTACCGCAGTGGAGGGGTTTGCGTACCCCAATGACCCCAGGAGCTATGTTTTCGGGGGGCTTTATGCCCCTGGTAGGGTCACCCAAGGCAAACAGGTTCTGGGGGAGGGGTCAGACAAAGCATGGCTCTAAGACCATTATGGAGAATTACATTATTGGATCCCAGTTTCCCTTGCCCGGACGCGGGTTACCGGGGCCCCACCCTGGAGCCAGACCTAGGGATGGGGCTCGATGGCGAGCGCCTGGTGGCCGGGCCTGCGCCCATGGGGCCCGGCTGGGCACAGCCCGAAAAGGCAACGTGGGACCCCCCTCCCATAGGCTCACCACCCGTGGAAGGGGCCAAGGTGGTCGGGTGCAGTGTGAGCTGGGTGGCAGCCGAAGGCAGGGACCCTGGCGGTCCGATCCCCGGCTGCAGAAGCTAGCTCTAGGGACGTGGAACGTAACTTCTCTGGTGGGGAAGGAGCCTGAGCTGGTGCGCGAGGTCGAGCGGTTCCGACTAGATATAGTCGGACTCACCTCGACACATATCTTGGGCTCTGGAACCAGTCCTCTTGAGAGGGGCTGGACTCTCTTCCACTCTGGAGTTGCCGATCGCGAGAGGCGCCGGGCAGGGGTAGCAGTACTTCTTGCTCCCAGGCTCGGCGCCTGTACGTTGGGGTTCACCCCAGTAAGCGAGAGGGTAGCCTCCCTCCGCCTTTCGGTTGGGGGGACGGAACCTGACTGTCGTTTGTGCTTATGCACCAAACGGCCGTTCAGCGTATCCACCTTTTTTAGACTCCCTAGAGGGGATGCTGGAGAGTGCCCCTTCTGGGGACTCCCTCGTTCTTCTGGGGGACTTCAACGCTCACATCGGCAACGACAGTGCGACCTGGAGGGGCGTGATTGGGAGGAACGGCCCCCCCGGTCTGAACCCGAGTGGTGCTTTGTTACTGGACTTCTGTGCTCGTCACAGACTGTCCATAACAAACACCATGTTCAAACATAAGGGTGTCCATATGTGCACTTGGCACCAGGACACCCTAGGCCGCAGTTCGATGACCGACTTTGTAGTCGTATCATCGGACTTGCGGCTGCATGTTTTGGACACTCGGGTGAAGAGAGGGGCGGAGTTGTCAACTGATCACCACCTGGTGGTGAGTTGGCTCCGATGGTGGGGGAGGATGCCCGTCAGACCTGGCAGGCCCAAGCGTGTTGTGCGGGTCTGCTTGGAACGGCTGGCAGAGTCTCCCATCAGAAAGAGCTTCAACTCCCACCTCCGGGCGAAGTTTGACCATGTGGCGGGGGAGGCAGGGGACATTGAGTCCGAGTGGGCCTTGTTCCGGGCCTCTATTGTTGAGGCGGCTGATTGGAGCTGTGGCCGTAAGGTCGTCGGTGCCTGTCGTGGCAGCAACACCCGAACCCGCTGGTGGACACCGGCGGTGAGGGATGCCGTCAAGCTGAAGAAGGAGTCCTATCGGGCCTTTTTGGCCAGTGGGACTCCGGAGGCAGCTGACAGGTACCGGCAGGCCAAGCGGAATGCAGCTTCAGTGGTTGCCAAGGCAAAAACCCGGGCATGGGAGGAGTTCGGTGAGGCCATGGAGAACGACTTCCTGACGGCTTCGAAGAGATTCTGGACCACCATCCGGCGTGGTGTTGACAGTGTGCTGTCAACACCGTCTATGGTGGAGATGGCGCGCTGTTGACCTCGACTCGGTGGAAAGAATACTTCGAAGACCTCCTCAATCCTACCAGCACGTCTTCCAGTGCGGAAGTAGACCTGGGGGACTCTGTGGTGGACTCTGCTATCTCAGGAGCTGAGGTCGCCGAGGTGGTCAAAAAGCTCCTCGGTGGCAGGGCTCCGGGGGTGGACGAGATCCGCCCGGAGTTTCTCAAGGCTCTGGATGTTGTGTCGTGTCATGGCTGACACGACTCTGCAACATCGCGTGGATATCGGGGACAGTACCACTGGATTGGCAGACTGGGGTGGTGGTTCCCCTTTTAAAGAAAGGGGACCGGAGGGTGTGCTCCAACTACAGGGGGATCACACTCCTCAGCCTCCCTGGGAAGGTCTATTCAGGGGTACTGGAGAGGAGGGTCCGCCGGATTGTCGAACCTCGGATTCAGGAGGAGCAATGTGGTTTTCGTCCTGGCCGTGGAACTATTGACCAGCTCTATACCCTCCACAGGGTCCTCGAGGGTGCATGGGAGTTTGCCCAACCAGTCTACATGTGTTTTGTGGACCTGGAGAAGGCATTCGACCGTGTTCCTCGTGGGGTTCTGTGGGGGGTGCTCCAGGAGTATGGGGTAGCGGACACCCTGGTACGGGCTGTTCATTCTCTGTACGACTGGTGCCAGAGCCTGGTCTGCATTTCCGGCAGTACATCAGAACCGTTTCCAGTGAGGGTTGGACTCCGCCAGGGCTGCCCTTTGTCACCGATTCTGTTCATTACTTTCATGGACAGAATTTCTAGGCGCAGCCAGGGTGTTGAGGGGTTCCGGTTCGGTGACCTCAGGATCGGGTCGCTGCTTTTGGCAGATGATGTGGTCCTGTTGGCTTCGTCAGACCGAGACCTACAGCTCTCACTGGATCGGTTCGCAGCTGAGTGTGAAGCGGCTGGGATGAGAATCAGCACCTCCAAATCCGAGTCCATGGTCCTCACCCGGGAGAGGGTGGAGTGCCCTCTCCGGGTCGGGGATGAGATTCTACCCCAAGTGGAGGAGTTCAAGTACCTCGGGGTCTTGTTCACGAGCGGAGGAAGGATGGACCGGGAGATCGACAGGCAGATCGGTGCGGCGTCGGCAGTGATGCGGACTCTACACCGGTCCGTTGTGATAAAAAGGGAACTGTCCTCGGTTACGACCCAAAGCTCGTGACTCCTATCCTCACATATGGTCACGAGCTTTGGGTCGTGACCGAAAAAACACGATCGCGAGTACAAGCGGCCGAAATGACTTTCCTTCGCAGGGTGTCCGGACTTTCCCTTAGAGACAGGGTCAGAAGCTCGGTCATCCGGGAGGGGCTCGGAGTAGAGCCGCTGCTCCTCCGCGTTGAGAGGAGCCAGATGAAGTGGCTCGGGCATCTAGTTAGGATTCCTCCTGGACGCCTCCCTGGTGAGGTGTTCCGGGCACGTCCCACTGGTAGGCGGCCCCGGGGAAGACCCAGGACACGCTGGAGGGACTATGTCTCTCAGCTGGCCTGGGAACGTCTTGGGATCCCCCGGGAGGAGCTGGACGAAGTAGCTGGGGAGAGGGAAGTCTGGGCTTCCCTGCTCAGGCTGCTGCCCCCGCGACCCGACTACGGATAAGCGGAAGAAGATGGATGGATGGATGGATGTGCGTTCATTTCATCTCATTCAGATTTGGTTCCGAGCATTATTTGTACTTTTACGTTACTTTACTAAGCTCTATTCTAGTGATAGGCAGACTGACATCTTCAGTGGAAACTAATTTCAAGGCCCGATAAAGTGTAGAAACATTACACTAGTCAGTATGACAGCGATGGCCACCCACTATTTTATCAGACGAAAGACGGCCATGAAACATTTCATTCCTAAACCTGTTGCAGTAAACATACAACATTGTTACTTTTTATGCTCAGGACAAAAACAAGCAGGACCACCCATTTACTTTCCAGGAAGAAATGAAATACACAGCAAGAAGTGTTTGGCTTAAACCTGACAGATGTTGGAGGAAAGTTATAACAAACATACATATAACAATAAAATACACAAAACAATCATTAAGTAGTAAATTTTAGTAATAATAATTTTGCTTAAATAAATAAACACATACATACATACTTACATAAACTTGAGGGGAAAATACTGAATAAGTTAGATAAGTTAATATAAGAATAAGTCAAAGTCAAAGTCAAGTCAAAGTCAACTTTATTGTCAAATATGCCATACATGCTTGACATACAGCACAGATGAAATTTCAGTCCTCTCGGACCCACGGTGCAAACAGGCAATATAGAACTAAACTACAGTATAAAATAAATAATATAAATAAAAATGGCCTACTAGTTTTGAAGTGATAAAAGAATAAATTTACTATGAACAGAATAAAAGAACAGGATGAATTTACTATGAATGGAATAGAAACATTTTTTTGTACATGTATGTAAATAGAGGTAGTTATAAGTTATAAGTTATATTTACAGTTAAGGTGCAGCAGTGTCCAATGGTGCAAATGAGCAGGGGAAAGTGAAGAGTGCAGTCCTGAGGTCAGTGGTGGGGGGCAGTGGGGCAGAGGGGCAGAGTGGGGGGCAGAGGGGCAGAGGGGGGAAGTGGGGGCAGAGCAGGGAGGGAGTTTAGCATCCTGACTGCCTGGTGGAAGAAGCTGTCATTGAGCCTGCTGGTTCTGGCACGGAGACTCCGCAGTCTCCTAGCAGATGGCAGCAGGCTGAAGAGGCTGCGGGCTGGGTGGGTGGGGTCACCTGCGATCCTGGAGGCTGTGCGGGTGAGGCGGGTGTTGTAGATGGAGGAGAGGGAGGGGAGAGAGACACCAATGATCTTCTCAGCTGCTCTCACAGTGCGCTGCAGGGTCTTGCAGCAGGACACGGTGCAGGCGCCGTACCACACGGTGATGCAGCTGGTCAGGATGCTCTCAATGGTGCCTCTGTAGAAGGTGGTCATGATGGGGGCCGGGGCTCTCGCTCTTCTTAGTTTGCGGAGAAAGTAGAGCCGCTGTTGAGCTTTTTTGGCCAGTGATGTGGTGTTGATGTTCCAGGAAAGGTCCTCAGAGATGTGCACACCCAGGAACTTGGTGCTGCTCACTCTCTCCACAGCAGCACCGTTGATGGTTAGTGGAGCATGCTGGGCGTGCTCTCTCCTGAAGTCCACAACAATCTCCTTCGTCTTCTCCACGTTCAGGAGGAGATTGTTGTCCTGGCACCACGTGGCCAGGCGGCTCACCTCACTCCTGTAGATTGTCTCATCATCGTTGTTGATGAGACCCACCACAGTCGTGTCGTCGGCAAACTTAATAAAGAGGTTTGAGCTGGATGTGGGTGTGCAGTCGTGGGTTAGCAGAGTGAAGAGGAGGGGGCTCAGCACACATCCTTGGGGGGCCCCCGTGTTCAAGATGATGGTGCTGGAGGTGTTGCTGCCGACCCGAACTGCCTGTGGTCTTCCCGTCAGAAAGTCCAGCAGCCAGTTGCACAGGGTGGTGTTGAGTCCCAGCCGGTCCAGTTTGTAGATGAGCTGCTGGGGGATGATTGTGTTGAATGCTGAGCTGAAGTCGATGAACAGCATTCTGACGTGAGAGTTTTTGGACTCCAGGTGGGTGAGGGCTGAGTGGAGGGCAGTGGAGATGATGTCATCGGTCGAGCGGTTGGACCGATAAGCAAACTGGTAGGGGTCCAGGGTGGATGGGAGGGCAGACTTGATGTGCTGCATGACTAGCCGCTCGAAGCACTTCATGAGGATGGGAGTGAGTGCGACCGGGCGGTAGTCTTTGTAGTTGGAGGGAGATGACTTCTTGGGGACCGGGATGATGGTGGTGGCTTTGAGGCATGTGGGGACAACAGCCTGGCTCAGCGAGATGTTAAAGATGTCCGTGAAGACATCGGTGAGCTCCTCAGCACAGTCTCTCAGGACACGACCAGAAATGTTGTCAGGACCTGGGGCTTTTCGTGCGTTGGTCCCTCTGAGGGATCTCCTCACACTATCTGAGGATAGCGTCAACACCTGATCGTCAGGAGGAGGTGGGGTTTTCTGTGCTGGGGTGTTGTTGTTGGCCTCAAAGCGAGCGAAGAAGTTGTTCAGCTGTACCAGCAGAGAGGTGGAGTTGTCACAGCTCTGCGGAGAGGGCTTATAGTCCGTGATGGTCTGGATCCCTCGCCACAGGTTCCTGGTGTCTCTGCTGTCGCTGAAGCGGTCGGCGATCCTCCTGGAGTACTGTCTCTTGGCCTCTCTGATACCCCGTGACAGGTTGGCCCTAGCTGTCCTTAGGCCCGCTTCGTCTCCAGCTCTGAAGGCAGCGTTTCGAGCCTTCAGGAGCCTGTGGACTTTCCCTGTCAGCCATGGTTTCTGATTGGCTCGAGTGGAGATGGTTCTGGAGACCGTGACTTCATCCATGCATTTCCTCATGTAGGCAGTGACGGTCTCTGTGTACTCCTGGAGGTCTACGGTGTCATTGGAGGTGGCTGCCTGTCTGAACACCCTCCAGTCTGTGGTGGAAAAGCAGTCCTGGAGTGCCTCTGACGACCCCTCTGGCCACACATGGATGGTCTTCTTAGCTGGTCTGGTGACTTTAACCAGCGGCCTGTATGCTGGCATTAGCATAACAGTAGTGTGGTCTGAGGCCCCGAGGTGGGGGAGGGGGGTGGCTTTGTAGGCTTCACTGTGAGGGGTGAAAACATTGTCCAGGATATTGGTGCCTCTTGTGGGAAAGTTAATGTGTCCATGGAGTTGTGGAAACACGCTCTTTGGGTTAGCGTGGTTGAAATCCCCGGCCAGGATGAGGAAGGCATCAGGGTGGGCTGTCTGCTGCTCACTGATGTGCTGATGGAGTTCGTTCAGTGCCTCACTCCTGTTGTTGGTGGAGCCAGGAGGGATGTATATTGCCGCCAGCAAAACAGCAGTAAATTCCCTTGGCAGGTAGAATGGCCGGCACTTAATAATCATAAACTCCCCCAGTGGTGAGCAGTGTTTGCAGACTACAACGGCGTCACGGCACCAGGCATCACTGATGTAAACACAGAGTCCCCCGCCGCGAGTCTTCCCCCCCTCGACGAGCGCTCTGTCTGCCCGGTAGCATGTTAGCCGATCTAGCTGAATAGCACAGTCCGGGACGCTATCATTGAGCCATGTTTCCACAAAAACAAAGACACAGCACTCACTCACAGTCTTTGAGGATGTCCTTAGAAGGCGGATATAATCCAGTTTATTGTCCAGCGAGCGTACGTTAGCCAGGGTGATGGTGGGAATAGCCGGCCGATGAGGGCTAGCAGCTAGCCTAGCTCGGATACCTCCGCGCTTACCACTCTTCTGCTTCCTCATATGCCGCCTGTGGCGCTTCCACTGTCGGCTCACCGCAGGAGTGGGGGTCGGAGGTTGAGCAGGCCTCCGGAGCAGATCGTAGGAGCGTAGCTGTTCCACGTCCGCTGGGATTTCTGGCGTAAGTGTGTTGCTGAATATGGTTCTGCGGATGTCGAGCAGAAACTCAGGGGAGTAAGTGCGCCTAGGGATGGGAAGACGCAACGAGGACGAGCAAATACACACCGGTTTAACACACAAAAAACACAAAACCACCGTTTGGTCGGGACAGAGAGGAGCCGCTGCGTGTACACGCGCCGCCATCTTGGTAAAGACCAAGATGTTAATATAGATAATAATAAATAAATAAAAAAGTTAATAATTAAGAATAATAAATAAGTAAAAATTAATGAACATCAATCTAGAGAAAAGGACAGTACTTGATGTGCTTTTTTTTTTCTCCCTCCAGTATAACCAGGACCAAGAGCCCTTCAGAAGGTACGCTCAACCCAACCAGAGCGTACCCATCCTGTCTTTGTTTTTTTCTGGGGCAGACACCACACCAGCCTTCAGGCTCTCCAGGGACAGCATGAACATGCTTCTCTGGGTGCTGCTGAGAGAGAAACAGGGCCGCACAATAGTCCCTGAGGCAATTCATGTACAGTTAGCCCCTTTCCATGACTCTCCTCTCCCGGGCAGATGTCCTCCACCAATGCTGCTTGCGGCTTGAATGTTATTTGAGTTTTTGTACTGATGTGTCGTCATATTTATCTACTTGATTTTTTTCTCGCTGCTCAGAACCTAAACCATCTAGCTGAAGCCTTTATGAGATTAAACAAGTATTGACGGTCTTTGCATCCAAACATCTTCATCTACAGGTGCTTCATAACACATCATTTATGAGATTATTTTCAACATGGCTATTTGATTGGTCTCTGAGGTGGAGTCTCTGGCAGGGAACAACACACCCCTGACTCGTGGTTGGCCTTGCTTGGTATTATCAGTGTTCCAGACTTTATGTCACATTGTGAATTTAAGAGAAGATACACTGATCTGCTATATTGAAGTGAACCAACATGAAAATGTCTCCAGCGTTCCTCTGCACAGACAGAGGAGTAGTACAACGGCCTGAGCAATGTGTTGACAAAGCCTGGAAGACTGACAGTCCCAAAGAAGGTGAAACCACGAGTCAAAGTGGATTGCTGAGTGCCAGGGACTCCACCTAATATTTCTCTCTGAAATCAGGGCGGGCAGAGGGCTGAGCTGGTCCCCGTCCCAGGTGCTCGGGCCGGCCCTCGCTTTTTCCTTTGATTTCCTGACTTTCGGTGCTGGTTTCTTGTCCATTTCTTGTCAATTGTGGCCAAGCCACACCCCCAAAAGTATTAAAGTCAGCCCTCAGGTCTACACTTCCTCATTCCTTCACATTATGAATCAATATCACAAGCCCTATGTTATCCCTAGGAATTATTCCTTCCAGTTTTTTGCAATTTTGACCCCCTGAACCTGAAACAGGGCCGCACAATAGTCCCTGAGGCAATTCATGTCCAGTTAGCCCCTTTCCATGGCTCTCCCCTGGTCTCTCCTCTCCCTGGCAGATGTCCTCCACCAATGCTGCTTGCGGCTTGAATTTTATTTGAGTTTTTGTACTGATGTGTCGTCATATTTATCTGCTAGATTTTTTTCTTGCTGTTCAGAACCTAAACCATCTAGTAGAAGCCTTTATGAGATTAAACAAGTATTGACATCTTCATCTATCAGGTGCTTCATGACGCATCATTTATGAGTTTATTTTCAACATGCCTATTTGGTTGGTCCCTGAGGTGGAGATGCTGGCAGAGAGCAACACACCCCTGACTTGTGGTTGGCCTTGCTTGGTATTATCAGTGTTCCGGACTTTGTGTCACATTGTGAATTTAAGAGAAGATACACTGATCTGCTATATTGAAGTGCCCGTCCCGGGTGCTCGGGCCGAGCTGGCCCCCGTCCCGGGTGCTCGGGCCGGCCCTCCGGTATGGTGGTTCCCTTTGCTGGTTTTCAAAACACTTTGGTCTTAGCTGAAATAATTCCTCAATTCTTGGCACATCATAGACCTTTATCCAGAATCAATCAATATATCACATGACTCAGCGTTATATAGAGCAATAGGATATTGTGTGATACGATGAAACCATATGGAAGATATGATATGATTTTATAGGAACGATATGATTCAGTATCAATATGACGTGATATGATGAGTAACGATATGATATGACGCGGAGTGATAGGATTTGATTGGATATACCTGAGTAGAGTACAGAAACGTGCAGTGACATTGTGGTAGACAGTTGGCCCTGTGATTAAAAGATTGTGATATTGATTCATGATGTGTAGGAATGAGTAAGTGTAGACCTGAGGGTGGACTTTTATACTGTTGGGGATGTGGCTTGGCCACGATTGACAAGAAATGGACAAGAAATGAGCACCCTAAGTCAGGAAATCATCCAAAATGTGTTTAGGAAATAAAAGGAAAAAGCGAGGGCCGGCCCGAGCACCCGGGACGGGGGCCAGCTCGGCCCTCTGAAACTCCGATTACAGAGAGAAATATTAGGTGGAGTCCCTGGCACTCAGCAATCCACTTTGACTCGTGGTTTCACCTTCTTTGGGACTACCAGTCTTCCAGGCTTTGTCAACACATTGCTCAGGCCGTTGTACTACTCCTCTGTCTGTGCAGAGGAATGCTGGAGACATTTTCATGTTGGTTCACTTCAATATAGCAGATCAGTGTATCTTCCCTTAAATTCACAATGTGACACAAAGTCTGGGACACTGATAATACCAAGCAAGGCCAACCACGAGTCAGGGGTGTGTTGCTCCCTGCCAGAGACTCCACCTCAGAGACCAACCAAATAGCCATGTTGAAAATAATCTCATAAATGATGTGTTATGAAGCACCTGTAGATGAAGATGTTTGGATGCAAAGACCGTCAATACTTGTTTAATCTCATAAAGGCTTCTGCTAGATGGTTTAGGTTCTGAGCAGCGAGAAAAAAATCAAGTAGATAATTATGATAACACATCAGTACAAAAACTCAAATAAAATTCAAGCTGCAAGCAGCATTGGTGGAGGACATCTGCCCTGGAGAGGAAAGACCAGAGGAGAGTCATGGAAAGGGGCTAACTGGACATGAATTGCCTCAGGGACTATTGTGCGGCCCTGTTTCTCTCTCCTCCTTCCTCTCCTCTGCTGCGCACCTGAGAGTAATCTGGGCTCAGGGAGGGGAGGGCTATTTGGAGGAGCTGAGAGAGGAGCAATGGTTGGGCACACACACAGACCAGGGGAGCAGGAGGTTTCTTTGTACTCCTTTGTTTTCTGGATTTACAGGTATTTTTGTTTCTCCTTTTCCCTCTTTTGTCCCTCAGCAGCACTAGGTTGCTGGGTTTTGTTGTTTTAGTTTAGGCTGGAGATTGTCGGTGGTCCTGTTTGCTCAGTTTTGATTATACCTTGGTTTACTTAGTTTTTGGTCAGGCAGCGTATGGAGAGGTGTTGGGTGCGACGGCCCCTTATGGGTTGGCCTGATCATTTTCTCCTGTTTTGTCCATTTTTGCCGACAACTCCAGCCCCTTTTGTTTCATATGGCTTGTTTCTCATTTGAGTGTTTTTACTTCAACAAAGATAATCAACTTTGTCCTCTGTGTGGCGTCCTTTTTAATATGTTTCTGGTCCCCTTTGGTTAACATTGAGCCAGGTATTTTTCTGGTGATATGGAGGCCGTAACATCAGTAAAAAACAACAAAAAAAACAAAAACGCCTGGACATGGTCACTAATGCTGCGAGCAAACAGAAATGTGTGAATGTATGTAAAACAGGTTAAGCTTATTGTTGGTCATCTCAAAACTTTGAACATGTTCATTTACAATTGTTTATGAAGAGAATCCTGTTTGAAGTTTAAAACTGTTTTTTTTCCTTTTCTTTTCTTGTAATTTCACACTATTTAAGCATTTATAACATAATAATGACAAATACTTGCCAGAATTGTTTACTTTTATTTCTCATAAAAAAAGAGCAAAAAACATTTTCAGCACACTGCAACAATAGCACGATCATAATAATAACCATGATAATTTTGGTCACAATGACCGTGATATGACATTCTCATACCGTTACATCCCTATGTGTGTACCTGCAGCCCCATCAGGAGCCTCATACTTTATAATGGGTCTGTCTGAAGCAAATTTAGTCCTTATTACAATGGCTTTGAGTTTTTCCAGATACCTTTGACCCAAAAAAATCCCCAAAAATCACAACGCGAAATATGCACATCGCCAAAGTGGACCGAACAATGAACAAATGGACAAGAAATCAGTACCAAAAGTCAGGAAATCATCCAAAATGTGTTTAGGAAATCAAAGGAAAAGGCGAGGGCAGGCCCGAGGACCCGGGACGGGGACCAGCTTGGCCCTCTGCCCGCTCTGATTTCAGAGAGAAATATTAGGTGGAGTCCCTGGCAGACAGCAATCCACTTTGACTCATGGTTTCACCTTCTTTGGGACTGTCAGTCTTCCAGGCTTTGTCAACACATTGCTCAGCCCGTTGTGCTACTCCTCTGTCTGTGAAGAGGAACGCTGGAGACATTTTCATGTTGGTTCACTTCAATCTAGCAGATCAGTGTAGCTTCTCTTAAATTCACAATGTGACACAAAGTCTGGAACACTGATAATACCAAGCAAGGCCAACCACGAGTCAGGGGTGTGTTGCTCCCTGCCAGAGACTCCACCTCAGAGACCAACCAAGTAGGGATGTTGAAAATAATCTCATAAATGATGCGTCATGAAGCACATGATAGTTGACGATGTTTGGATGCAAAGACCGTCAATACTTGTTTAATCTCACAAAGGCTTCTGCTAGATGGTTTAGGTTCTGAGCAGTGAGAAAAAAATCAAGTAGATAAATATGACGACACATCAAGGGGTGTTTCTCAATATGTGCCCTTCAGCGATCTTCTGGACTTGCTCACTCGTGATACGTCATCAACCACAGCCGAAGTCCTGATCCAATACTAAGTCCACATCGACACAATGCTCCGCTTGTAACTTGAGCGGACTTTTCACAGCTCCAATCCCACAATGCAATTCGCACCGTTCAGCAGGAAACTACGTCAGCCGCAAAGAAGAAGAAGAAGAAATGGCAGAGGAAAAGGCACACAACTGTAAGTAACCCTTGTTGCCGCGTAAAATTTTGAATAAGATAATTATTTTCGATGGAGTTGTGTTTCAAGCCTGAACGTTGAATAAAAGTCATCCTTGATATATTCTGAATGGACAAAGTGGGTGATTTTGAAACGACGAAAGCGGTACATTAAGTTAGCTTCTGGAGCACCAACCCAGCGGTCTCTGTTAATACTAGTATTAATACTTAGTACTTATGCTCTTTTCAGTACAGCTAATACAGCTAAAAGTTGTATGACTAGGCTAACTACTGCAGTGTTATATGAACCCTGTAATTGCTTTTGCTTGTTTTTTACAATGACGGTATGAACTTCTTTCTATGCAGGGACAACTGAGGAGACCCGGACCCTGAGCCACTGGCTGGCGGCCAATGAACGCCTGTTTACAGGCAGGCGTGGGTCAGCCCAGACTGGTTGGGAGTGAGTATTGATTTGTGTACTGTTGCTTATTGTATGTTTAGGGGCATTATGAAGACGTTTTATGGCTATATCTATGATGATTGACTTCTATGCTCCTGTTTTGCCAGGGACTTTGTGACAACTTCTGGCCTGCCTTTATCAGCTAGACAGGCCAAGAAGAAGTGGTGCAACCTTAAAGATAAGTATAAGGTAATGTCCTGCTTCTGTTTGTAGTGGTTACCAAAATGTATCCTCAAACTGTCCTGTCAAAGAAGCGCAGTTTGCAATAGCTGTGCGTGGAACCTGTTGAACCGAGCTTCAATCTGACCTGGTAATCAATATTCATAGCGATATGTGTATTTAGATTCATCACTGTAACAGTTTTCATGTGTGCTTAATTTATTTGTAAGCAAAAACATGTCCTTACTTTCAACTGGCTGCCGATATGGAGTGACAATGGCCACAGGATACTGCAGGTGTGGGTATCCTCCGTCGGCCAACAGAACATACCCAGCTGGTGGATAGAGGGCCTGCTGGTACATGGGGGATCTTCTCAAGACCAGGCCATCATGAACAGATCCTGTGTTGCCAAGATACACATCCAGGAAAACACCTCTGGAGTCACAAATGCCCTGCAGAATGATGGAGGGGAAAAGCTTCCTGTTAATGCAGCTCTGCTTCTGTGGCTCTCCGGGTGGCCGGATCCTGATGTGGCACCCGTCAATGGCACCAGCAGCCCAGCGAAATGCCTTGTGGCCGGCAAGACGGGCTAAGCTGGCACCCACCTCCTCTATTTCCTACTCTTTGGGGAAATGCACCACTTTGTGCAGGATGTCCATCATTTTGTCAATGGTGCGGTGGACCATCCTGCAGACTGTGGCCAGTGGGATGCTGAAGACGTCCCCTGCCACCCTATAAGAAGCCCCACAAGCCAGCCAGTGCACAGTCACCAGCTCCTCCATCACAGCCCCCCATTCATGGGTCTGCTCTGTGGGCAGCAGCATCCGGAGAAGCATGTTAATGCTGTCCCTGGAGAGCCTGAAGGCTGGTGTGGTGTCTGCCCCAGAAAAAAACAAAGACAGGATGGGTACGCTCTGGTTGGGTTGAGCGTACCTTCTGAAGGGCTCTTGGTCCTGGTTATACTGGAGGGAGAAAAAAAAAAGCACATCAAGTACTGTCCTTTTCTCTAGATTGATGTTCATTAATTTTTACTTATTTATTATTCTTAATTATTAACTTATTTATTTATTTATCATTATTTATATTAACTAATTCTTATATCAACTTATCTAACTTATTCAGTATTTCCCCTAAAGTTTATGTATGTATGTATGTATGTGTTTGTTTATTCAAGCAAAATTATTATTACTAAAATTTACTACTTAATGATTGTTTTGTGTATTTCATTGTTATATGTATGTTTGTTATAACTTTCCTCCAACATCTGTCAGGTTTAAGCCAAACACTTCTTGCTGTGTATTTAATTTCTAAATGGGTGGTCCTGCTTGTTTTTGTCCTGAGCATAAACAGTAACAATGTTGTATGTTTACTGCAACAGGTTTAGGAATGAAATGTTCCATGGCCGTTTTTCGTCTGATAAAATAGTGGGTGGCCATCGCTGTCATACTGACTAGTGTAATGTTTCTACACTTTATCGGGCCTTGAAATTAGTTTCCATTGAAGATGTCAGTCCGCCTATCACTAGAATAGAGCTTAGTAAAGTCACGTAAAAGTACAAATAATGATCGGAACCAAATCTGAATGAGATGAAATGAATGCACAAAGGCAGTGAAACTGGCAAGCAGGGCGCATCTCCTCTCCGTCCTCCGCCGTTGCATCCTGGCCCTCCTCTGACGGCTCTGCCTCCTCAACCATGCAGCCTCCTCTTCAGCGGCGATGTATGGGATCCCGACAGCAATGATTAACGCGATCTGATTCATTTGATTCTTTCTTATTATTTATGTTTTGAATAATTGAAACCTGATGACTGATGACTGATGGATCTTCTGTTGTCTCCCAAACCACACTCGTTTTCCCTGCCCATGGTCGCCTAGTTTACTCAGCAAGATGCAAGTATATTAGCACATACATTACTGTTAACAATGAATAAAAAATGAGACAAGACTGATTTATATCAAAATTTATGCTTATATGTATATACGTTTTTGTTTTTTGTTTTTTTCAATAAACTACCAGCAAGTCAACCGGATCGGTGCCTGGACTTAGCACCCTGGCCCGTGGGCAAGGGGATCGAAGGGTTCGTTCGAACCCCCCACGCCGCCTCGGTGAAGGTTTTCTGTCATGTCATATAAATAAATATAAATGGCTGTCACCTTTTAAATAACTATTCCAAATCATTCTAACCTGATCAAAAAAGGAAAGGTAATTAAGCATATCGAAACCCGAGCACCGAGTCTGGGGACCTTGGGGCATGAGTTGACAGACAACTGTAATGTTGCAAAAACAAACGTCCATTTCTCCTGTGCTCCTGTTGACACTCCAGTCCAGTGGGTGGCGGTAATGCCCCTATAACCGCAGAAGATGAAGAAGAAGAAGAAGAGGAAACGAGAAAATGGTTAAAAAGGAAGGTAAAGAAAGAAAACCAAAGAAAACTGCGGCTATTATGTCCCAAAATATTGGCGAGAATTTCCAAAAAAGGGCAAAAATGGGTAAGGTGCTAAGTCCAGGCACCGACTGACGTGTATCGATTAGCGGTCGTTAGCTCCGTTAGCTCTGTTAGCATCATTTTTTTTTAACTTAATTATCAGTAGACGGGTTTCTGTCCAACGTCATCACTAAGATGCACGCACAACCAGGGGGCAGATGAATAAATTAATAATGTACAATTATTGATAACTAATATAGATAATATATGTGACCGGATGCCCTTTGGGGCACCCCGAGCCATTGTGTGGCGCTGCGCCGGGGACTTGAGGTGCTGGTCGGTGCGCGCCTTTAAAAGGGTGTCGTCACCAAACCGGCCCCCTTTTCCCTGGTCCTGGCAGTGAGCGTGTGTGGCGTGCTCGAGGCGGCTGTGTTTGGCGTGGGGCAGTGATGGAGCTGGTGTGAGCGCAGCTTGGCCTGAGCTTCTTTCCAGTCAAAGAAAGGTAAGTGGCCTGCTTTCCTGCCTGCTTTCACCTGCCTGATTGTTCACGGGGCAGCTTGGTTAGCCCCTGATCTGATTGTCCCTGTGCAGCGCAGCTGGTGTGGCTGCGGGGGGGAGCGACTTGGCGTGCTGCAAGCGGGAACCTGGTCGCTGTGGTTAGCGTGGCCGGCGGGGTGGTGCGTGTGCCACGCTTTGGATTTGGGCTTCGTCCTCCCGTGGGTGTGTGCCCGGAGCGGCGTGGCCGTGGGTAAGCCAACTCATTAGTCTCGCTCTTGCGTAAAAGCATGCTGACATCGGACTGACTCATCCTCCTTTTCCTGCTGTACCCGCAGATTCCTCCTCTTAAGGTGCCGTTTTTCTGGTTCTATTATTCATCCACCTTGGCATCAGCTGTGGGGGGGACGTGGCTCTAAACAGCCGTCAGGAGACGGGCACTGCTGTTTTTCTGGACTGTTTTAAGCTGCACCGCTGCTGCGGTTATGATTTCTGTTGTGGTTTAGTTTATTTCAGTTTTCGTTTCGTTTCGTTACTTTGGTTGTAGTTAGTTATAGTTCTGTTAAATTCATATGGTTAGGCATTCTTAATTCCCCTTCTTTTGATTTCACTTTGAATCCGTTACATTCCTGTAGTTTTGGCTCTATTAATCATTAATCTTTATTTCGTTTGCTTTGGTTACTTTTATTTTGTTTGTTGTTTATTGGGGAACTTTAGTTGTAAATTCGATTTCTTGGTTAGTTATTTTGTTATTGTCTTTATTTATTTTTGGTATTTACCCTATTTCATTTCAGGCCGGGAGGTTTTTTTTTTTTGTGTGTGTGTAGGTTCTGGGGTGAGGCAGGCTGCCACCCTACATGCCTTTTGGGGGGTCGGGATACATACTGTAAATAATTATTTCACTTGGGTTCTTGGTTATTTTCTTTACTTTATTTTGATTAATTGGTATGATTGAGTTAATTAAATTGGGTTGTTCCTTGGATTTTCTTATGATTTGGGGTTCTGTTTTGTATTTAATTTAAATTGTGTGTTCACAAGAGGCAACACAACTAAAAATTCTTTTCGTGTGTTACAGGCGCTGCGGGCCAAAGCGAGCGGCAGTCCCCTTCCCTGGTGGTGGTGTTTTTCACAGTTCAGTATTTGGTTTGCTTCACGGGTGTTTGATTTGGATTTTTACCCCTGGTTTCCCTGCCGCCGTGGTAAGCCCCAGCCCTGAACTGTTTTGGTTGCCTCTGTGTGCCCCCGCCTTTTTTTAATAAAGAAAAGCAATATTGTATTTTAAATTAGAAATAAAGGATATATTTTCATATGTGAATCTTGTCTCTGCCCTGTGTTTGTGGTGAACCTGTGTTGCCCTTGAATAAGTTCTGTCTAATTAAAGGTATGTTCCCAGGGGTGAAATTCCCCTGGGTGGCGTTGTCGGGCTTTGTACCTCTAACTTACCCATCACCCCGTCACATATTGAAATGGTAAAATATATATTTGTACATAAAAAAGTAAATATAAATAAATTAAGAGAAAGAAATGGAAATTAAACACGGGCAAATTAACATGACAGACAACTTCACTTAATGTAATTGGAATTAAATTAATAGCTGATTATTTTTTGTTGGATTTGATATGTGACACACTCAAATTAGATTTTTAATTCAGTTAAAAATAATGGGAACGAGGGGGTTGCCTTGGATATTCTGACTTTATGTATATGTAATTTATCAAGTTATATGAAGAGATTAATTATGTTAAATTTATTACTTTGAGAGAAGGAGCCAACTATTATTTTTTTCTCAACAAAGTGATACTTGACTGTAGTTTTAATGAAAAGAAAATGTCCCAAATCTTTCAAAAGGTGATGCAAAATGGACATTTATAAAAAAAAAATGGATGATGCTTTTTTGATCTTTTTTACAGAAGGTACAGCTGTCATCGATATCAGAAAATCTGGATATGTATACATCAGTAGGATAGATGTTATGTAATAGCTGAAGATGTCTATTATATATACACACACATTAAGATATAACATTTTAAAACAACTTTATTATAATTCTCTGTATGTTTACCATATGTATGTGTGTGAAATTAATTTTAATTTGAAATTAAAATTAAATAATTTAATTTCAAATTAATTTTGAAATGAGCAAGGTGAGCAACAGATATGGACAGACAACAAAAGAGAGCAACAGAGACACAAGGAGAGCTACAACTAAGAGAAAGATAACTGTCCGATAGTAGAGAAATAGTACACCTAAATTTAATTCAATTCATTGATTCACAGTAAAAGGAATGTTTGGATGATAATAGAGATGGTGCATTTCCATTAAATTCATTCATGTTTATTCATTCAGTGAATTAATGCATGTTGACAGAGACATGCAGCAGAAGAGAGAAGCAGAGACAGACAACAGACAGCAGAGGTGAGCAACAGAGAGACAGACAAGGAGAAAGCCACAGAAACACTGGCACTGAGAGGGTGGGAAATGGGAAATTATACATTTGAAAAGTGTCCATTATCAGAATATTTTTTATTACATGGTGAAAATTGCTGTAATAGGCTGTGTTTGGAATTTGAACATTACCTGTACCAAAAGTGATGAGTACCAGCTCATCCACTGCCACATTAGAAGAGAAAGTATGTCTATAGTGGCCAAAAATGGTCAAATCACAACATTTGAAGGAAATTTTGAATGATATAGAGACAGTACACTTAAATTTAATTCAATTAATTCATGTTAAAAGAAAGTTTGGATGGTAGTACACTTAAATTTAATTAATTCATATTCATTCATGTCAGGGGAGGAGAGCAACAGAGACATATAGAGGAAAACAGAGAGACAACTGGGGAGAGAAAAGTCATGTAAAGTGAAGGTGTAATCAAAAAGTATAAATTAAAACGTATGAAATGTGCTTGTGTATTTAGGGGGGCGGGTGGTAAAGTCCACTTTTTAGAAAAAAAAGATCCCCCCCTCCACAAGGCTGGCTAAGGGCCTGGAGATGACCTCATGAAGACACAGATGCGGTGCTTTGGGGTTTTCAGCATGCAGCTTGGCTATCAATGAACACAAAGCGCATTTATCCCCTTGATTGATTGCTCCCTTTTGCCCCTCATTTATAACTTATGATTGAAATAACCGAAAAATATTGAAAATAGAAAATAAATAAGTCTGCAGGTCGTTTTACATGTTTTACAGACGTAATTTATAAAGTCCTGCATCTATTTTTTTTTATTGCATATGCACCTTTCTGAGCAGAATCTACCTACATTTCTTACAATGAATAGGCAAATAAAAGTAAAAAGATCTGAATAATGTATTGTATTCGGACATATTGTCGGAGAAGTCCGACGTTTTCGGACATTATGTCGCTAAAGTCCGATGTATTCGGATATTTTGTCGCAAAAGTCCGACGTCTTCGGACATTATGTCGCTAAAGTCCGCTGTGTTCGGATATTTTGTCGGAGAAGTCGTTGTTTCTTGTCCCCATTTGTGACAGAGATGACCTTATTTGGACACAGATGCGGTGTTTTGGGGTTTTCAGTCTGCAGCTTGGCAATCAATGAACACAAAGCGCATTTATCCCCTTGACTGATTGCTCCATTTTGCCCCTCATTTATAAATTATTATTTAAATGATTGGAAAATCTTGAAAAAAGAAAATAAATAAGTGTAAAGGTCGTTTTACATGTTTTACAAATGTAATCTTTACAGTCCTGTATCTATATTTAATTGCATATGCACATTTCTGAGTAGAATCTACCTACATATCTTGCAATGAATGGGCAAATAAAAGAACAAAGATATGAATAATGTAGTTTATTCGGACATATTGTCGGAGAAGTCCGACGTTTTCGGACATTATGTCGCTAAAGTCCGCTGTATTCGGATATTTTGTCGCAAAATTCCGACGTTTTCGGACATTATGTCGCAAAAGTCCGACGTCTTCGGACATTATGTCACTAAAGTCCGCTGTATTCGGACATTTTGTCGGAGAAGTCGCTGTTTCTTGTGTCCATTCCGTGACAGAGATGACCTTATATGGACACAGATGCGGTGTTTTGGGGTTTTCCGCCTGCAGCTTGGCAATCAATGAACTCAAAGCGCATTTATCCCCTTGATTGATTGCTCCCTTTTGCCCCTCATTTATAAATTATGATTTAAATAATTGGAAAATATTGACAATAGTATAAGTGTAAAGGTCGTTTTACATGTTTTACAACCGTAATTTATACAGTCCTGAATCTATAATTTATTGCATATGCACCTTTCTGAGTAGAATCTACCTACATTTCTTACAATGAATAGGCAAATAAAAGAAAAAAGATATGAATAATGTATTGTATTCGGACATATTGTCGGAGAAGTCCGACGTTTTCGGACATTATGTCGCTAAAGTCCGCTGTATTCGGATATTTTGTCGCAAAATTCCGACGTTTTCGGACATTATGTCTCAAAAGTCCGACGTCTTCGGACATTATGTCACTAAAGTCCGCTGTATTTGGACATTTTGTCGGAGAAGTCCGAATTGGTCGGACATTATGTCGCTAAAGTCCCATGTATTTGGATATTTTGTTTCAACAGTCCGACGTTTTCGGACATTATGTGGCTTAAGTCCGATGTATTCGGATATTTTGTCGCAAAAGTCCGACGTTTTCGGACATTGTGTGGCTTAAGTCCGATGTATTCGGATATTTTGTCGCAAAAGTCCGACAAAATATTGAAAAAAGAAAATAAATAAGTGTAAAGGTCGTTTTACATGTTTTACAAATGTAATCTTTACAGTCCTGTATCTATAATTTATTGCATATGCACATTTCTGAGTAGAATCTACCTGCATTTCTTACACTGAATCGGCAAATATATTATAAAGGCCATTAATTCCTGAATAGAGGGTGACTGTTGTAAACATTATAAATATAGAGTAAGTAAAAAACTTTACTGTAATACAAGGTAAAGAAAGGGGTCGGATTGAATACGTTTATACTTCATCCAACTCCATTTCGAGCATGTAAATTTGCTGCAGGAGCAGGATATTTTCTACAGTTTACCTTCTTTGTTTTCGTTTTTAATTTTTTGGGTCATTGTTTTGGTATATGCATGTATTTATTGCATATGCACATTTCTGATTAGAATCTAACTACATTTCTTACAATGAATAGGCAAATAAAAGAAAAAAGATATTAATTATGTAGTGTATTCGGACATATTGTCAGAGAAGTCCGACGTCTTCGGACATTATGTCGCTAAAGTCCGATGTATTCGGATATTTTGTCGCAAAATTCCAACGTCTTCGGACATTATGTCGCTAAAGTCCGATGTATTCGGATATTTTGTCGCAAAAGTCCGACGTTTTCGGACATATTGTCGGAGAAGTCCGACGTCTTCGGACATTATGTCACTAAAGTCCGCTGTATTCGGACATTTTGTCGGAGAAGTCGCTGTTTCTTGTGTCCATTCCGTGACAGAGATGACCTTATTTGGACACAGATGCGGTGTTTTGGGGTTTTCAGCCTGCAGCTTGGCAATCAATGAACTCAAAGCGCATTTATCCCCTTGATTGATGGTCCCTTTTGCCCCTCATTTATAAATTATGATTTAAATGATTGGAAAACCATGAAAATAGAAAATAAATAAGTGTAAAGGTCGTTTTACATGTTTAACAAATGTTATCTTTACAGTCCTTTATCTATAATTTATTGCAGATGCACATTTCTGAGTAGAATCTACCTACATTTCTTACAATGAATAGGCAAATAAAAGAAAAAAGATATGAATTATGTAGTGTATTCGGATATTTTGTCGCTAAAGTCCGACGTCTTCGGACATTATGTCACTAAAGTCCGCTGTATTCGGACATATTGTCGGAGAAGTCGCTGTTTCTTGTGTCCATTCCGTGACAGAGATGACCTTATTTGGACACAGATGCGGTGTTTTGGGGTTTTCAGCCTGCAGCTTGGCAATCAATGAACTCAAAGCGCATTTATCCCCTTGATTGATGCTCCCTTTTGCCCCTCATTTATAAATTATGATTTAAATAATTGGAAAATATTGACAATAGTATAAGTGTAAATGTCGTTTTACATGTTTTACAACCATAATTTATACAGTCCTGAATCTATAATTTATTGCATATGCACCTTTCTGAGTAGAATCTACCTACATTTCTTACAATGAATAGGCAAATAAATGTAAAAAGATCTGAATAATGTATTGTATTCGGACATATTGTCGGAGAAGTCCGACGTTTTCGGACATTATGTCGCTAAAGTCCGATGTATTCGGATATTTTGTCGCAAAATTCCGACGTTTTCGGACATTATGTCGCAAAAGTCCGACGTCTTCGGACATTATGTCACTAAAGTCCGCTGTATTTGGACATTTTGTCGGAGAAGTCCGAATTTGTCGGACATTATGACACTAAAGTCCGATGTATTCGGATATTTTGTCGCAAAAGTCCGACGTTTTCGGACATTATGTGGCTTAAGTCCGATGTATTCGGATATTTTGTCCCAAAAGTCCGACAAAATATTGAAAAAAGAAAATAAATAAGTGTAAACGTCATTTTACATGTTTTACAAATGTAATCTTTACAGTCCTGTATCTATAATTTATTGCATATGCACATTTCTGAGTAGAATCTACCTGCATTTCTTACACTGAATCGGCAAATATATCATAAAGGCCATTAATTCCTGAATAGAGGGTGACTATTGTAAACATTATAAATATAGAGTAAGTAAAAAACTTTACTGTAATACAAGGTAAAGAAAGGGGTCGGATTGAATACGTTTATACTTCATCCAACTCCATTTCGAGCATGTAAATTTGCTGCAGAAGCAGGATATTTTCTACAGTTTACCTTCTTTGTTTTCGTTTTTGACATTTTGGGTCATTGTTTTATGCATGTATTTATTGCATATGCACATTTCTGATTAGAATCTAACTACATTTCTTACAATGAATAGGCAAATAAAAGAAAAAAGATATTAATTATGTAGTGTATTCGGACATATTTTCGGAGAAGTCCGACGTCTTCGGACATTATGTCGCTAAAGTCCGATGTATTCGGATATTTTGTCGCAAAATTCCAACGTCTTCGGACATTATGTCGCTAAAGTCCGATGTATTCGGATATTTTGTCGCAAAATTCCAACGTCTTCGGACATTATGTCGCTAAAGTCCGATGTATTCGGATATTTTGTCGCAAAAGTCCGACGTTTTCGGACATATTGTCGGAGAAGTCCGACGTCTTCGGACATTATGTCACTAAAGTCCGCTGTATTCGGACATTTTGTCGGAGAAGTCGCTGTTTCTTGTGTCCATTCCGTGACAGAGATGACCTTATTTGGACACAGATGCGGTGTTTTGGGGTTTTCAGCCTGCAGCTTGGCAATCAATGAACTCAAAGCGCATTTATCCCCTTGACTGATTGTTCCCTTTTGCCCCTCATTTATAAATTATGATTTAAATGATTGGAAAACCATGAAAATAGAAAATAAATAAGTGTAAAGGTCGTTTTACATGTTTAACAAATGTTATCTTTACAGTCCTTTATCTATAATTTATTGCAGATGCACATTTCTGAGTAGAATCTACCTACATTTCTTACAATGAATAGGCAAATAAAAGAAAAAAGATATGAATTATGTAGTGTATTCGGACATATTGTCGGAGATGTCCGACGTCTTCGGACATTATGTCACTAAAGTCCGCTGTATTCGGACATTTTGTCGGAGAAGTCGCTGTTTCTTGTGTCCATTCCGTGACAGAGATGACCTTATTTGGACACAGATGCGGTGTTTTGGGGTTTTCAGCCTGCAGCTTGGCAATCAATGAACTCAAAGCGCATTTATCCCCTTGATTGATGCTCCCTTTTGCCCCTCATTTATAAATTATGATTTAAATAATTGGAAAATATTGACAATAGTATAAGTGTAAATGTCGTTTTACATGTTTTACAACCATAATTTATACAGTCCTGAATCTATAATTTATTGCATATGCACCTTTCTGAGTAGAATCTACCTACATTTCTTACAATGAATAGGCAAATAAATGAAAAAAGATATGAATAATGTATTGTATTCGGACATATTGTCGGAGAAGTCCGACGTTTTCGGACATTATGTCGCTAAAGTCCGATGTATTCGGATATTTTGTCGCAAAATTCCGACGTTTTCGGACATTATGTCGCAAAAGTCCGACGTCTTCGGACATTATGTCACTAAAGTCCGCTGTATTTGGACATTTTGTCGGAGAAGTCCGAATTTGTCGGACATTATGACACTAAAGTCCGATGTATTCGGATATTTTGTCGCAAAAGTCCGACGTTTTCGGACATTATGTGGCTTAAGTCCGATGTATTCGGATATTTTGTCCCAAAAGTCCGACAAAATATTGAAAAAAGAAAATAAATAAGTGTAAACGTCGTTTTACATGTTTGACAAATGTAATCTTTACAGTCCTGTATCTATAATTTATTGCATATGCACATTTCTGAGTAGAATCTACCTGCATTTCTTACACTGAATCGGCAAATATATCATAAAGGCCATTAATTCCTGAATAGAGGGTGACTATTGTAAACATTATAAATAGAGTAAGTAAAAAACTTTACTGTAATACAAGGTAAAGAAGGGGGTCGGATTGAACACGTTTATACTTCATCCAACTCCATTTCGAGCATGTAAATTTGCTGCAGAAGCAGGATATTTTCTACAGTTTACCTTCTTTGTTTTCGTTTTTGACATTTTGGGTCATTGTTTTATGCATGTATTTATTGCATATGCACATTTCTGATTAGAATCTAACTACATTTCTTACAATGAATAGGCAAATAAAAGAAAAAAGATATTAATTATGTAGTGTATTCGGACATATTGTCGGAGAAGTCCGACGTCTTCGGACCATTATGTCGCTAAAGTCCGATGTATTCGGATATTTTGTCGCAAAAATTCCAACGTCTTCGGACATTATGTCGCTAAAAGTCCGATGTATTCGGATATTTTGTCGCACTATTGTCGGAGAAGTCCGACGTCGTCGGACATTATGTCGCTAAAGTCCGATGTATTCGGTTATTTTGTCGGAGATGTCCGACGTCATCGGACATTATGTCACTAAAGTCCGCTGTTTTCGGACATTTTGTCGGAGAAGTCGTTGTTTCTTTTGTCCATTCCGTGACAGAGATGAACTCATTTGGACACAGATGCGGTGTTTTGGGGTTTTCAGTCTGCAGCTTGGCAATCAATGAACTCAAAGCGCATTTATCCCCTTGACTGATGCTCCCTTTTGCCCCTCATTTATAACTTGTGATTTAAATAACTGGAAAATATTGACAATAGTATAAGTGTAAAGGTCGTTTTACATGTATTACAAATGTAATCTTTACAGTCCTGTATCTATAATTTATTGCATATGCACCTTTCTGAGTAGAATCTACCTACATTTCTTACAATGAATAGGCAAATTAAAAAAAAAAGATATGAATAATGTATTGTATTCGGACATATTGTCGGAGAAGTCCGCCGTTTTCGGACATTATGTCGCTAAAGTCCGATGTATTCGGATATTTTGTCACTAAAGTCCGCTGTATTTGGACATTTTGTCGGAGAAGTCCGAATTTGTCGGACATTATGTCACTAAAGTCCGATGTATTCGGATATTTTGTCGCAAAAGTCCGACGTTTTCGGACATTATGTGGCTTAAGTCCGATGTATTCGGATATTTTGTCGCAAAAGTCCGACAAAATATTGAAAAAAGAAAATAAATAAGTGTAAACGTCGTTTTACATGTTTGACAAATGTAATCTTTACAGTCCTGTATCTATAATTTATTGCATATGCACATTTCTGAGTAGAATCTACCTACATTTCTTACAATGAATAGGCAAATATATTATAAAGGCCATTAATTCCTGAATAGAGGGTGACTATTGTAAACATTATAAATATAAAGTAAATAAAAAACTTTACTGTAGTACAAGGTAATGAAAGGGGTCTGATTGAATACATTTATACTTCATCCAACTCCATTTCAAGCATGTAAATTTGCTGCAGAAGCAGGATATTTTCTACAGTTTACCTTCTTTGTTTCTGTTTTTGTTTTTTTTTGGGTCATTGTTTTGGTATATGCATGTATTTCTTTATGGTGACCACCCATGTTTGTTTTCTTACATGTTCGAAATAAAGCATTCAGTCCAATTCAGTAATTAATTTTACAAAATTTGCATTGGTATGTTGGTGATATTTAAGAAAATATCCTACTAAATTATTCTCATTATTATCAGTGGTGGACAAAGTAAGCTACGTTTTGTACATGTGTAAACTTAGATCTTTAAGTGAAAATTGCTAAGTCAGATTATAACTTGAGTAAAAGTACTGGAGTACCTGCTTTGGAATAAAATGAGTAAAACACATTAAACCAATTTCAAGAACAGTCTTTGTAACACTGCTTAAATTTGGCCTATCCTGTGTCAGGACGATGTAACAAAACTGCTTTTGTTACCTCTAGACTGGATTATTGTAATTCTCCTTTATCAGGCTGTCCCAACGCGTCCCTGAACACTCTTCAGCTGATTCAAAATGCTGCAGCATGTGTACTTAGTAGAACTAAGTGAAGTGAAAAGACTGCTGCTGTGGACCTACAAAGCTTCAACTACTACAATTTCAAGTATTTGGCCTTTTCTTTAGCCCCATGTAATTATCATTACAGTTTTTAATAGCAATTTCAGAATAATCAATCATTATAACTGAATCTTTGATTTTATTTTTTTTAAGAACGCATTATGTCTGTGAAATATTTTTGTGTGGTTGCTGTATTGTGTGCTTGATGATATGTTGTTGTGTTGTTGTGGCGGTTGGGGCATTTGTGACCCCTGAGTCTAGGACAAATTTCTCTGAGTGGGACTATAAAGTATATTTGATTTGACTGGTCGACTTGGTTAATTCAAGAATTTTCTTTTCTACACTGTAAGTTGCTATGCTTGATTTTAAATGATGAAGACAAAAATGTTGAAAAAAGTTTTAATTTTTACGCCAAAATGATTTACCCAGACTCTTATAAAATATTTCCTTTTTTGAAAAAAAAAAGACTGATTTAAAAAAAGATGCAAAAACGACCAAGGTACGTTTTATGAGTATGTTTCCTGGGTATAAAAGACACAAACAGAAACAAAAAACAGGCTGTTTATTTGTTTTTCCCTTTTCCCTAAAACAAACAAACAAAAAAAAGGTTTGTTTTTTCGTTTTTTTTTGGTTTTGGGCAAATAAAACAAACAATAAAATAAAAATAAAAATAAATAAAATAAATAAATAAATAAATAAGGAAACGGTTCATTATTTAGTTTTTCGTTTTCACCAAAAAAAAAAAAAAAATTGGTGGGCGGGACTTCGAAGCCCACCTGTGCGGTGCCCATCAAAATAAAGGTCCTGCCCTTCAAAATAAAGCTCCTGCTCTGTCAGGCATGAAACTGACTTTCATGTATTGCCTGCCCCCGTATGCACCTATTCTAAATTAAAGCAAGTTGTGTCCACAGTCCAGGGTTTACACGGAAATAGGCTATTTATGGAGTAAGAGAGAGAGATTTATCAGCGACAAGACACAACAAGACCAGACCGACGAGGCTCACTGATGACCAGCAGGTGTCGCTGTGCGTTAACGTGGCCATCAATCTTCCCCGAAAGGGGATTACTGTTTTTATCGTATAATTCAGGAGTTAAGCACCTTTCTCGAACATCACTTCTGTGATTCTACCTTGCAACCAATCAAAGAAAGGATGCAGGTGTGATGAATGCTCTAGCCAATCAGAAGCAGCCATCAGTTAAGCTCAGTCACACCTGCCTTATAAGAGACCGAGACAACAAATCACAAAAATTAAATAAACCTATTTCTCTAATGTCAGCTATAGTATATATGGGAGGAGATGTTTTACCATCAGGCGAAGTGTGGTGTCACTACAGTCAAGAACAGTAATGTTATTACAGTTTTTATAGTCATGACCTATTAATGAATATATGTTAATATGAAAAAAAAATCATATAAAATACAATAAAACATATGTCTCTAAAGTCAGAGCTGTAGTATAAACTAGAAGAGATGTTTGATCATAAGGGTGACTTTGGTGTTACTACAGTTGACAACAAATCAGTTATTACAGTTTTTACTGTCTTTTCCTATAAATGAACATACGTCAATATAAAAAAATCATATAAATAACATTAAAACCCGTGTCTCTAAAGACAGAGCTGTAGTACAAACAAGAAGAGATTTGGGGTCATTAGGGTGAGTTTGGTGTCAATACAGCCAACAACATTCAAGTTATTACAGTTTTTATAGTCATTCCCTAATAATTAATTTGAGTAATTATGAAGAAAATTATGTAAATTACATTAAAACTGATTCTTCTAAAGTAAAAGCTGTAGTACTAAAGAAGGTGCTTGATCATCAGGGTGAGTTTGGTGTCAATACAGTAAACAACAGTTAAGTTATTAAAGTTTTTATTGTCATCACCTATTAACCAATACACGTCAATATTTAAAAAAAAAATCATATAAAATACACAGAAACCTATTTCTCTAAAGTCAGAGCTGTAGTATGAACAAGAAGACATATTTGATCACCAGGCTAAGTTTGGTATCTATACAATAAACGACAGTACAGTTATTGCTGTTTTTACAGTCATTACGTATTTATCAATATATATTAATATTTAAAAAAATCATATAAATTACATTAAAAAATATTTCTCTAAAATCAGAGCTGTAGCACAAACCAGAGGGGACCATCAGGCTCAGTTTGATCAACACAGTGAACAACAGTAAGGTGTAATTCAGGTTATTTAATGGGTTTTTTTTATTTGTGGTTTTAATTGTTTTGGTTGTACTTTGTGACCCCCGCTGTATCTGAGTGGCCCTCGTGAACCTCCACAGCCCAGAATCTGTTATCTGTTGTAGTATAAGCTTCTGTTACCTTGTGCACCGTTTCCCCTCCTCCGTTTCTCTCAAATGATCAAATTACAGGCTTCTTTGGTGATTGAAATGATTAAGCATAAATCTTATAATGTCTGCCATGTTGTTTTGTTTACATACCAGAATTCCTTGTGCTCAAACTGAAGTTTTGATTTAATTTAGTTTATTAATTAGTTTAATTTATAATTAATTTAGTTGAATTTGCCTGGAACGCTTTCAGGTCGGAACTCGAAGATTTCAACTGGGAAATTTCTGAGTTACGGGTCGCCTCGAACGCAGCATTATTTCCACCTCCAAACACTCACCTACACGCCGTTGATCAGTAAACCAATCAGGACACACCCCACCATTCATAAGCATCCGGTTCAGGAGGGCTCTTTCTTTTCTCTTCTGATGAAGCAGCAGACACAGCGGAGGAAACTAACGCCACACATGAAATGATTCATTATAACAGTGAGCTGTATTTTCTTTCTTTCTTTTGCTTTGTAATTGTTGTAATCTTTATGTTCCGTGCCCGCGGTAAACGCAGCACGCGATTCTTATAAAGGTAATTGTTTTAGTTTCATCTTGTATGATCAAATAATTTTGACCTCTTTCAGGTCAGGTTTTATTACCCCATGAAAAACGGAGAATGAAGACGATGATGGCGAGCTGGAACACGGACTGTTGTTTCCTTCCTCCCGCCCCAGATCACGGTGGACTCCACATGGTTTTCACCCCTGTACCCTGAACACGTTTCTACCCCCAACAGATTAAAAAAAAGACTCTTTCACCCGTTTTTTCCTTTAAAAGACGCATTTATGGTTTTGTTCTGATTGTTTGACTTGTGTTTGTTTTATTTGAACCTGAAGAATAATATAATTTTTACTTACTTGAATTCATTATTTGTCTGTCTTGATTTCACACATTCAGTAATTTTTTTTTTGAGCTTCATGGGACGAACCTTTTGTTATTTAATTGAATTATTTTTCCTGTTACACTTACTTTAATCCTGAGTATTTGAGTGACGTTATCTGAACTCAAAATAATTTTCTTTAAATTCCATTAAATGAAATTTGGAGTTTAAACTAGCCCTGAGTTAAAACGAAAATTGAAATAATCATATTTTTCCCTAAATTTAAATAACATAATAAAATAAGTTATTCCTTAAAGATTAGATATTTAAGTTGATGAAAATCAAAGTTAACAACCTCAAATTGTTACATAAGTTACTACAGCTTTTATTGTCCTTGCATATTAATTCACACAATTCACTAAAACATCATTTAAATCAAATCAAAACCTTTTTTGCTTAAGTTGCAGCTGGAGTTCAAAGTCGAGATCACCATTCATGCTCGGTTATCATTTTGTTGGTAGATCTCATAACTCTGATGGCATTTGCTTTATTTTCAATCAAAAAATCCTGTAAAATATTTAATTAGCTCTTAAAAATATGGCCTGTATTATGTAGGCATTCTGAAATACATGGTTATCTATTAAATAATGTGGCTGCGCTTATCAGGACAGAACCACACGGTTCAGTTAAACCGGGTGTTATATATTGAAGGTCATGGTTTCACAAAAATGCGGTGAGTTTCCAATAAGTGACGTCTTTGGTTTACTGCGAGCTAAAAGTCCAATTCACACTGCCGTTTCAAGCCCTAGTATTTCTGCCCCTGTGATGCTTGGCCTCACTGTGAACGTCACTGAGCTGGAATGAGCTGATCCATCTAAATCTGTCTCCAGAGGTGGAAACAGAGGTATATTAGAGAAAGGGGAGCACGCCGACGCCAAAACAGGAGCTGCAAGTGTCTCTGTCTGTGTCTTCATGTGGAGGCTCTCAGTGCTGCATGCATGCAGATGTTTTTCATTGTGAGTTCACACAGATATGACAGCCTCACCAAATGAATGTGAATGTCTAGAGGTGTAACAGAGCCGCACTGTGACGACTGTGGAAAGGTACAGTGACCATGGCTGATGTGTTTTAGCTCAAGGGTCGTAAAATGATTAGCTCAAAATTTCATCATTGCATATTCCTGAGATTTGTGGTGAAATGGAAACTGCAGCCGAATCTTTTTGTACATTAACTGAGGTGTTTGGGGAGCACTCCATGTCACATGTGTTTGACTGGCACAAAAGATTTTGTTCAGGCACAGAGGTTGTCCTAACCCAGCACATCAAAACCTTTTGACCACATTAAAAAAATTAAACCAACAGTTCGACACTGACAACAACTCGGTATAAGAATAACAGAAATGGTCTCTATTAAATTAGAGACATTTCTTTAAATTATTCATGAAAGTGTGCCACAATGTCCCAAAACACTTGAAAACATGCAGGTTTCCTTCAGTTTGTTCCAAAATGTCTCATTTGCTCGCTTTTTCCTTTTGATCACAAGTCAGAAGTTTTGGCACATTTCCCGACACATGAGCAAAAAACACCTGCACTTCAATCAGTAGCTAACAGTGAAGTAAAGACATCACTTACTGGAAACATACAGAAGTTGTGCAAGAATACCCAACCTGATAAGCTCAGTCTCATTTAACAGCTGAATCTTGTACAGCTGGACTTCTAAATGAACTTTGCTGGTTTACTGTTCAAAGAAGATTAGCTAAGCTGCTCTGAATAATAAAAACTTTATTTGTATAGAACTTTTAAAAACAAAAGTTTACAAAGTGCTTTGACAAACGCTCAGGAACATACAGACAAAGCACAAAAACTGATGCACAAGGAAACAAACAAAAAAAAAAGCTCAGTTCAAGTCAAGGCACTTTTACAGAAAGACACAAAAAGGCATAAAAGACACCAGCAGGAAAAGTTAAGAGGAGAGCAACTTCAGGTGTCAGGTGACTTCGGGCCTCTGAGTCAAAGGCCCTGTCCACATGTCATCAGAACCCAGACAATACAAGAACCAAGCAACATAAACTGAGACCATGAGGACTGAAGTAAAGCTAAAAACACAAACTCGGTAAGAAAAGAAAGAAAAGGAAACAAAAGGCGGCTGAAAACAAAAAAAACGACAGAATATATAAAAAGATGAAATTCTAATGATGATAAAATAATAAAATAATTAATAATAGCAAAGTTAAAATAGAATAACAGACATGAGCAAGAGATAAAACAATTAAAAAGCCTAAAAGGTTTTCTATGAAATGATTAAAAGTGTAACAAAGGTGAATCATAGATTAGATAAAATCTGAAAAGTAAGTAACTGCATTGATGTGTTAACATAACATAGAAGATGTAAATTAAAGGAGGGACTTAAAAGTAGTGGGAAAAAGATAAAAGATGAACGACGGTATCACGTAAAAGCAAGTCTGTAAAAGTGAGTTTTTTAAATAGACTTTAAAGAAGCGACAGACTCTGCACGCCTGATCTCCTCTGGCAGGTCGTTCCAAGGTCGTTCCAAGGTCGAAGAGCTCTGATGGAGAAAGCTCCGTCATCTTTAGTTTTGAGCCTCGACTTTGGGACGACCAGGAGGCCTTCACCAGAGGATCTGAGGCTGCGGGCCGGCTCATATGGTGTCAGCAGCTCAGAAATACAGTTTGGAGCAAGTCCCATGAGTGCTTTACAAGTAATCAATAAAATCTGAAAATCAATTCTAAAACTGACAGGAAGCCAGTGGAGGGAGGCTAAAACTGGGGTGATGTGATGTCGTCTACTAAAGCCAGTTAAAAGCCGAGCTGCTGCATTCTGAACTAGTTGGAGGCGAGAAAGAGATTTTTTATTTAAACCAGTGAGGAGAGAGTTACAGTCGTCCAGCCTTGAGAATATGAAGGCGTGGATTATTTCTTCAGGATCTGGTGGGCTGAGTATTTGTTTAATTTTTGAAACCGAGCGCAAGTGAAAGAAACAGGACTGGATGGTTTTATTGATGTGGGAGGAGAAGGTGAGATCAGAATCAAAGAATACTCCCAGATTTCTGGCTGTTGGTTTGATGTTTAATGAATGTGGGCCGAGACAAGACTGTATGAGGGGGAATTTTGTATGTTACAGAGGATCATTTCAGATCTTGATTTGTTCAGTTGAAGGAAATTTTCTGCCATCCAACAGTTGATGTCCCTAAGACAGTCCATGACAGGAGCTAGGCCTCTTGGGTCCCTCAGGTCTTAGAGGAAGGTATATCTGTGTGTCGTCTGCATAGCAGTGAAAGGAGACCTGGTGGCGCTGAATTATTTGGCCAAGGGGCAGCATGTAGATAAAAAATAAAATTGGACCTAAAACTGAACCCTGCAGTACACCACAGGCAATGGCAGCAGTAGAGCTGTGATTGCCTCTAAGAGATACGACTGAAACCAGTTAAGTGCAGTGCCCCTGATACCCACCCAGTTTTTAAGACGATCAGTTAAAATGGCATGATCAACTGTGTCAAAAGCTGCACTGAGATCTAAAAGGATTAAAACTGAGCCCTCCCCTCTGTCTGCTGCTAAAAGAGGGTCATAGGTCACTCTGAGGAGGGCCGTCTCAGTGCTGTGACCTGCTCTAAAACCAGACTGACATTTCTCAAAGAGGTTGTTTTCACACATAAAACCTAAAAGCTGAGTACAAACCACCTTCTCTAAAAGTTTAGATAAAAATGGGAGTATTGAAATCGGTCTAAAATTGTTAAAATCAGTGGGGTCGAGGTTTGGTTTCTTTAAAAGGGGTTGGACCACAGCGTGTTCCAAAGCAGAGGGAAATACACCCTCTGACAGGGAACTATTAATAATGGATAAAATGCTGGGCCCAACAGTGTTAAAACCCTCTTTGAGAAATCTAGTGGGAATAAAATCAAGACTGCACGGAGCTGGTTTCATGTGGGCTAAAATATCAGATAAAAAGGGTGAGGACACCGGCTCAAAACTGCTAAAATAATGGTGAACTTTCCTACTTATGACTACAGGGAGATCAGGAGGAGTGATCTGATGCCTGATGTCCATAACCTTGTTAATAAAATGAGTTAAAAAAAATTCTCGCAGGTGTCTTGAGAAGCATCAGTAAAATAAGAAGGGAGGGGTTGGTGAGGGAAACTAAAACCTTAAATAAAACTCTGGGGTTTCAATGATTGGCTAAAATCAAATCAGAATAAAATGCTGCCCTTGCATCTTTAACTGCCTTCTGGTAGTTGTTCAGGAAATCTTTCCAGATGTCATGAAAAACCACCAGCCCAGTCTTTTTCCATTTACGCTCATTTCTTCTACACATTTTCTTCAGTTCATGTGTGGACTCTGTCAGCCGGGGCTGGGGCTCTTTGTTTGAGCTTTTCACTTTCAGAGCTCTTCTGTGTTAAAAACTGGATAAGAATCTGGGTTGAAGGCAGTTAAAGATTCAGAAATAAAAAGCTCCGTAAACTTGCGAGCAGACGCTGAATTAAAAACCCTTCGATGAACAGGAGTACGATCAATAAAAGAAGGCTGGGATAAAACCACAGAGAATAAACCCAGTTTGTGATCTGACACACAGATATCCTTGGTTAAAAACTCCCCAGGACTAAGTCCAGAAAACAAGACCAAATCTAGGCAGTGTTGGTTCCTGTATTGCCTGGGTTAGATTAAAGGGTCCAGAGTTTCAATAAAATCAACAGTCATGGGTTGAGAGGGACAACAGACTTGTACATTAAAACCACCTAAAATAAGAATTCTGTCATATTTACAAATAAAATAGGATAAAAAACTCTTAAAACTCTTCAATATAAACAGTGTTGGGTTTTGGGGATCTATAGATGATTAAGATTAAGATAGGGTCTTTCAGTTTAATAACAAAAACGAGGTGCTCAAAAGAACTGAAAGTGCTCAGGGTGATGGGGTGTATTTAAAAAGGGGGTCAGACTGGCAGAATGTTAAAAAAACTGATATTTAGACAAATGTTTTGGAGGACATTTGATAAATTACCAGCTGAGGCAGAGAAAGCCAGTGCAATGTGGAAATAATACTTCAGACGACAGAGTATGGTCTGCATTCAAGGGTCAGCTCACCAAAATTACTAGAAAGACATTTCATTATTAAGTCTGCAGATGCTGTCATCAGCCTCGATTTTGAGCTCTATAGTTTTGGTTTATCACATTTTTTTGTTGCCCCTCGTCACGTCACATGAAACCTTTTTCACCACAGCAGCACTTTGATTGATCTGATGTGCGATGAACGAACTCATAACCAGTGTTCATTTTGGTTTTTTGCCTAAAACATCTTTGTTTTACTCACAAATTAGTCATCGAAATTGTTCTGATTTTAGTCTAGTATTTATTTGTTGATGAAAATGTCAGTTAATTTAGTTTGAGTTTTTGTCCATGTGCACTTGTTTTTATTAGTTACTGTCTAGTTTTTGTCAGGGGAGAAAAGGTTCTTGATGAAAACTATAACGAAAATAATTAGCCGACAAAATCAACACTGCTCCTAACAAAAACAAAAAAATCATCCATCTGCAAAATCAGAGTCTATCTGGCTCAGTGACAGCACTCTGGTGTGGGAGCTTCACTGATCAGCTCTGAAGTTGAAGCCAAAGGATTAATCATAATATTAATAATAATAAATAAAATTTATTATTATTATTATTATTATTATTATTATTATTATTATTATTACTATTATTATTAATCCTTTGGCATCAACTTCAAACTGAGACTGGTCCCATGAAGAGAAATTCAGGATTATGTTATATGAGGCAGGGAGAGCTAATGTGACAAAAAAAAATGGGAAAAGCCTTTTAAAAATACTTTGGTCAGCCCAGAATGTGCAATAAAACACTGAAAAGTCTTTAAATTTAACAGGCAGTTTTTCTTATTTCCAGTCAAAATATCTGAAGATGCATGATTTCAGCCAATTTCACTTTACAAGTCTTGGTAATCAGGTTAAATATAAGAAACAATGACCTGAATTGCTTGTTTTAAGTGAAATATGGATAAAACATATTTTTCTCAGGATCGCTTAAACATGTTTTGGAATTTGAATAATAAACTTGTAGGGCTGCTCGATTATGACAACAATGATCATCATGGTTGTTTTAACATATATTGAGGTCAGGATTTCTAAACACTAACCACCACTGACAGACCATGAGCTTGAACACTCTTTACACGACCATTACAAAAGTCAAGGAACTGCCAACAAATTAAACTGCATGTGTGAAAACAAATATTAGATGGAAAAAATGTGCAGCATGTCTAGAGGATTCTTTGAATCTCAATTACTGTTTTCCAAATTGTTATTATAGTTGTGATTAAAACTCAATTAACTGCCCAGCTCTAAAGACTGGTGTGGATTTATAGTGTTTGTGTGCGGCCCTGGAAGAAAAGGTGCTACTTCGGTCGTGGCTAATAGGGATCAGTGTCCCTCTGTATACGACAAAATTACAACAGATCACTGAAATGTGATGTAAACAGCTGGAGTATGTGATGTTTCTGCCTCTGCTCTTCACCTAAACAGGAGTGGAAAGTGAATTTTCACTTGACCCCGGTTAGTTTTATCTGTACTCGGTCTGATGTGGCCCCTGAGCCTCCTGTTGATGATCAGAGGTTAAGAGGAGTTATTGTTGGATAACAGTTTAAAACTGAGGATTGTACACAGGAAAGAAAAAGCTTGGATTACAGCAGGCCTGTGTAATCTGAGACAGGGACAGCTAATGTGACACCAAAACATAGAGGGCTTCCCCTCACTGTTCTTACTCAGCTCAGGCTGTGCAGTACACAAAACAGGAGAGGAGAGATGTTTGTTATTTAGTTTTCTCTTTACATCCTCGTGTGGTTATCATGCTCTAACAAAAAGATGTTTTTGATGGCTGCCTTGCTGTCCACACTGTAAACACCTGAAATTCAGGTGCAGCTCCTCTAATTTCCAGTCAGTGTTTGTTATCAAGCACAATTTAGTCCACTTACACTTGATAATCATGTTATTTCAAAATAGAAGCAACAAAAACGGACCTGAATTGCTGGTGATAAGTAAAATACAGAGATAATACGTTTACATATATATAAAAAATTTTGCAGTTGTAATAATACCACAATTTGTGGATTATCAGTCTTTGTATGTGTGGGGCTTCTGGTAACTTCTAGAAGAGAAGATGCTAACTTGGCGGTGGCTAATCGGGATCAGCATACCACTGCATTCAACCAAATGAATACACAAAACAAATAATGAAAATAGATCAATAATTTAAAAGGATAGATACTAAAACACTGATATTTACTGCATTTTGTTTTTTACCCAAAACTGAACTCAGCTGGATCAGACCGTTAAATTTCAGTTTCAAGAACTGCGATACTGAACTTAGTATCAGAGCAAAGGGAGATGTGTTGGTTTTGTGACAACACCAGTTAAACTTTAACAGTTTTTTGTAAGCCAATAAACTCCTTAAAAATGTGTGAATGTTGTATCAGATGTTTATTACTCCCCTTTAATAATACTAGTTGTTATAATTGGAAAGCCTGATTATCGAATCACATTTACAAGGTACAACTTGTAAGGACTGTGCATTCATGGAATGAGCAACAGCTAAAATATGGGTAGCATCAAAAAAGTGCCAAAATCTCCTGCATTATTCTCATGTTAGGATTCACTCTTGCTTTCTGCTTCAGGTGCAGCCAGGTGTGTGCCACGCACAGGTGTGAGACTGGTACACACACAGTTGTTGGGACACACACAGGACACAACCATGCAACAGGGCAACTGGAAGCAGGGGTTCTGGTCCAGAGTGGCAGCAAAATTTGTTGTCAGCCTGGCAGCATTTCCAAAATTGGGACCAAATTTTGTAAGACTGGTGGAGACAAAGACAGGCCACAGGTGGACATCCCAGGGAGACAAGACCCTAAAGAGGCCAGTTCTTCACCCTCGCTTCCCCGAGGAACTGTTTGCCTTCGTCCAGAGACCTGTCTGTGGTACTCTTGTGCAAATCTTGCCTGTAAATCTCTGGAAGGCTACAGTTCCTCAGTGAAGAAACGGTGAGAAACAGGTCTGTCCTTGACTTCACCAGTCTCATGTACCTTCTCAAGGGCAGAGCCCTCGTGAGGTCTTGATGGGGAGACCAATACCTACAGGGGCAAGTCCACGTCTAACACCCCATAAATGAATGATGAGTTTAGGTTTTGCAAGTGTCAGAATCCTTCAACCCTCTGATGAACCTATCCATCCTTTCAGGTGTGGGGACTTTTATGTAGTGTCTCCCAATCGTAAATTTATGGTTTAAACTTATTTATTATCTTTACTTACTCTGCTTTTTTTTATAAATATATTTTATTGATTTACTGTTTAAGTAGCTTAAATTTTATTTTGCCATTTTGTATCATTTCTTTTTGTCACCGTTGTTTTGAGTTTATATATTTTATTCCTTAACTTGCATTATTTTATCTACATTTTTACGTCATTTCCTATGTTTGAATTTTGTTCACTAATAAGATAGAAGGAAGACAAATAATTTCCCAGGACATTTTACTTTTTTCCTCATTTTCCATGGTTTCCATGACTGGAAAACTGGTCAATCATTTTCCAGGCTTTTTATTTTTATTGTTATTATTATTATTATTATTATTATTATTATTATTATTATTATTATTATTCTCTCTCTTGTTTGGATGTATGTCCTGTTGCTGTTCTTGTTAATTTCCCTCATGGCTCTATTTTGTATCTTTTATTGTGTATGTAAAAAATTAAGAAAACTTTCAATTAATATACCATGAAAAAAGAAACAGAGCTGCAGACTCATTTTGATAATGTTCTGGCTGACCAGACACCAATTCAGCTATAGATTGAACCAGTTCTGTCAAGTCTGCAGTACACTTCATGTTAGAAGATAACAAGAGCGCAACTTGAGCCAATTGTTGGTTGTTTCAAAATATGCCGGTCTATACACCCAGCTAAGTTCACCCTATCCCCCTCTCTCTGACTGATTATGTGTTCTTTAACAGTAATGATATTGCCTCTCAGTTTGGAGGGGGAGAATGACTGTTATTCTGAAAACATTATTAAAAAGGGAAAAACCTTTTTTATGTATTGGTACCACATCAGCTTTCCCTGTTTTTGACTATCGTCTTGTTTTAATTCCTAACTGGGAAATCCAACATTTTTCATTCCTGTGTACAAATAAGTGTTAAGTTACAGTCAAACAATAACTTCTCTAGACCAGTGATCATTGACTGGACGTCCAGGGACCACATCAGGCTGAGTACAGATTAAACTAACGTGAGTAAAGTCATTAGTTACTGTCCACCCCTATTAGAGTGAGGAGCAGAGGCAGAAACAGCACATACTCCGGCTACTTTGAAAAGACAAAGTGGTATTAAAACAAACAAAACAAGAACAAAAAAATCTTGAACGCGAGAGCTTGACTCATATGATGTCAAAGAACCAACATGTTAAGGTGTTTAAAAACTCTGATCGCAATATCAGTCCAACTAAAGATGATCTGAATTTTTTGCCATCATAAAGCAGCCCTTGTTCTCACAGAAGTTTTATCTTAGTTTATGCAATTCAAGACTCTTTTCATATGTTTTTATATTTGCACAAGACTTTTGTCTGGACTTGCCAAATAAAAGTGCCAAAAAATAAGTGTAAATATATATCATATTTGGGGTGGTGGTTGTGTCAGACCACAGACCCAAATTTACTGAGGCGCTCACCTCGGTCAGTTTGCCACACATCTGCCCACATCAGCTTTCTCGTCAGCTTTCCTGCTTTTCCCACTGCCTCTCTACACTATCAATGAAGGAAAGAAGCCCAAAAATCTACTTGAAAAAGGATTTTGTGTCTACAACATAGGCAAATACTGTCAAGGTTTTAGTTGATGCAACTTAATGGCCAAACCAAAATTTAGTTTTAGGTCAATTTTAAAATCTCCACTGTCCCTGGAAATGTAATACTGTTTATGAAAATAAAGTTTTCACTGGGCAAAATGGATGACACTGAGAAAAACATAAGAGCCAGAGAACCTAGGAAAAATTCAGAAAAAATAAATGTAGATATAGTCTTACTGTACGTAATTTTGTTGAACTGCCCTTTAAAAATCAGAAGTTCATAGAATTAAAAAAATGATTTAGTGGTAACACTAGAGAAATAATCATTAAAGATTGGCACAGTTATCTGATTTCAGAAGTCTTCATCTTTCAAATCAGCGTTCCTCCAAACGGCCTTCACGTCTCTGCAGTCGACCAGGACAAACAGCTGCTGGATGAAATGACGAAGGCCTGGAGTATGAGAGCCGCTGCTGACACTTTATCTCAGATGTATGAAGGAGGCAGAAAGCCCTCCTGCAAATGTTTGTGTGGCTGCAGATTTCTGTAGGTCTGGAGTGTTGAAGAGGTCCAGCAGCCAACGGGTCAGCCAGCAGAGGTCAGTCACATCCTAGTGTTCCTTCTCTGAAACTAAAGATGTCAAAACCGTGTACTCAGACACTTGAAAATAAACAGAAATACAGTCAAACACTGAAGCAATAAAGACCCAAAACTATAAAAAAACAACAACAACTGTTTACTTATGTTTTTATGTCCTGTGATAATAGGAGCAACTTTCAGTCTGTCCAAAATCCAAAGAACTCTGAGCTGTAAATCCTAACTCTTATTCATCAACAAGAATAACATTTTATCCAAAGCTACAGGGTTAATCATGTTTTGATGGCAGAGCTGCTGTGATAAACGGCTAGCCAACATATAATCAGAAGTCTCTGCAGCTAAACATTCAACAGTTTTCCTGCTGGACTCCATCTTTTTCTCACAAACAAAACTGACCTGCTGAACTTCAAGTCCTGCATGTCCTCTGGAGGACAGTGTTCGTTTGATATAAGTTATAGTATTGCCCCCAGTATAAGTCGACTCAGTTCATGAAACAGAATCTTTACAAAAAAGAAAAAAAAGCTTTGGAAAAACAAAACAAAAAACACTGAGGAGCAAATCTTTATCTAAAAATATAATTATTAGATAATAACATTAGTTACTGAAAATTGAGTAAAACAGGGTGCACGTTGTCAGCAATATTTATTTCAGCAGATAACAGCTTAAAAGGTTTATTATTGTTATCAGCAGAAATTAAAACTTTTGCCCACATTTACAGATGATGTATAAGACAAATAATCAAAAGTAAGAAAGCACCATGCTGACTTAATAAAGTAAACTACACGTTAAGTTTGTCATGTATAAAGCAGGACCAACAAACAAGTTTTGTTCCTCGTCCTCATTTCTTTAATTTTAAATTAGTCACAAAGGCTGAAGTTTCTAGTTTGAACGTCCACATATTTACTTTTGAACACTTGAGAAGACTCATCATGTGTATGCAGCCTCTGTATTTTCACTCACAGCTAGAGCAGCCACCTCAACAAGACACCCCTCCACCTGAACCAGTGAATGTAGGACATGTTGTTCTTCACCTGGACCGCTTCCACTGCCAACCGCAGTCTTCCTCAGAAGCATCATCTGAATGCTGTGGTGTGTCCTGATTAGCTGTTATTCAAAGGTGTGCTCAGCCTAACGGACCTGACAGATAACAGAAGAAATGGACTCATTCAGTCATTCAGGACAAAATTCCTGATGAAGCACGAGATACAAGAAGAAATGAAGGCGCACCTTAAACACGCATACAAGAGGAGTTTACAATAACAAAAAAAAAAGCCAGACCAAGAAGTTAGGAAAACTGATCAAAAAGAAAAATAACATCAAACAAACACCCCCAGAAATAAACAGAGATGGGCACACGATCTGTCACAACAGTCACTGAGACGAAGAAAGGCTTATTTTGTAAATCAGAAATGGGCAGAAACTTCTTGACTATTGTTTGAATATTAATCTGTTTCTTTTCATTTCTTGTTTAAAGTGTGCAAAGAGCAAAGACAAACAAACTGATGTGTTTCTAACTGTGAAGGAATCATCACCCTCTGATACTCAACAGCATCCTGGGTTTCATTCATGATACTTTCTGCCTCTTCCACGGACGTCACCTAACAAAGCAAAATAACCATCAAAAGCCCTGCTGGCAAAAAGCAGTTGACATCACCTACAAATGTGAGACAGTTTTTGGCCATCCGCCACCTCCTACCTTGTGCATTTTCTTCAAACATCCATTTCCACCATCAGCCCGTCAGTGGCGTTTTGTTCAACCTGTACAACCTCCAGGTCTTGAACCTAAACAGTAAAAGGAGGTCTGAGTTTGATTTCAATGCTACAGAATTTCATTCAGACCCCGAAGATCACTCTCACCATGTGCTCCAGGTTTCCCATCTGTATTGTCCAGGAGCTGATCCTGATAGATGACCTATTTCAGCAAGAGCGTTCCTTTAGGAGTTCATCTGATAGTAAAACTGTGATGAAATAATAACAGGCAAAATTATACAAATGTAACGGACAAGTATAAGAAAGACAGAAAATAGGGAAAAGGAGTTTCCCCCCAAGTAAACTTAACTAAAACTGTATATAAGATCATCTATTTCATCCAGTCTGTACTGATCATGTGGAAAAATGATCCTCCCATCCTACATGCACCTGTGCACTCTTTTTTAATGTAAACTTCTGCCTGTCTAACTGATTACCATACTGACTAGTTTCACTCCTCACCATTGCACTCCTGTCTGTTCTTGTTTGTGTATGTATATATACTCTACTCTGTATCTACTCCGTACTTGGGAAATTAAGTTAAAGAGTCAAATACCTTGTATGTCTAACAAACATGGACAATAAAGCTGACCTGACGATGGGAGTGTGTCCCAGTCATTGTTGTACATCTCCGAGCAAAGCTGTTCACTCCTGCTCCTCCTCATCTCTGCAGACGTCTCCACTGATCAGGCCGTCCCACTGTCAATGACATTTAAAGGGCTCTAATTTATGATACACTATTTCTAACCAAAAAGCTACAGATTTAAATATTTTATGTTGGTTTATTTTTGTTGGAGTTTTATTATTATCATTGTTATTATTAGCATCCCCCTCAGTGGGGACTATTCTTTTCCTCTTAGTCCTGCCTTAAAAATTATTACTTTGGTGAATCCTGCTTCATTTTCCAGGCTGCCCTCACCTGCAGTCATTCTGATGAGGTCTCACCTGCTCACTCTCTCTCCACCCTGCAGCAGCAATGTCTCTGTTTGTGGTCAGTTTATCAACCTTCTGCTTAATTTATTAATAAAATAAAACTTCAAAATTAAAATGGGACATTGTCCGTTCAGCAGGATCTAGGTGTTGTTTTGCTGCAGGTTACTGATTATTGTTGTTCTCTGGGTGAGGATGTGGCTCAAGTGCCTGAGTTTATAAAATTATATAATAATGGGAGAGATTTTGTGTTGTTGGAAAGCCTGATTAGTCACTTTTAGAAATGTCTCGGTTTAACAGAAGCACAGCATTTGTTATTTGTTTTGGCTTTGTGAAGCTCATTGACATATTTTCTTTTGAGAATTTGAAAATGAAGTTTCTAGATGTCTTTAAGAAGGAAGCAGACCTCTGAACAAACTCTTTTTGGCTCAGGTCATTATAGAGGCACATTTGCATTTCATTTTGCTTTAAAGTTGAAGGGTTTAGTTCAAGAACCACTTCACCACCTGTTTATTTTGAGCCTGTGATTTTGGTTTTGTGCAGCATTTTGACATTTATTTCAGTTTCAGTGTGAAAGTTTTAGTTTTGTGAAGCTCATGGCTTCATTGTTTGATTTTTTTTAATATGAAGCGTTAAGATGAGCTTCTTCATATATGTATATATATATATATATATATATATATATATATATATATATATATATATATATATATATATATATATATATATATATATATACTTATAAACATATTTATATATTTATATATATATCTATAGGGGGCACAGTACCTTATTTTCTTTTAAGAGTTGCTGACGACAATTATATATCTACCTTTTTGTTTGCTATGGTTTGATTATTCCTTCAGTTGTTTTCTGCACTTAAGTTTGTATTTAACACACAGAATTTTTTGTTATTGGAACTTCACTGACCGGACTCGTGTGCATGGTCCTTTGACTCATGTTTGGAGCTTCAAGTGCTGCCTCGTGTGTCACGGGGACCTGATTGTCAACTGCCTGACGGACTCATGTACACAGGTCCCGCAACTCTGTTGGATTGTGTTTGTCCGAACATCAACATGCCACGTTTGGTCTTCAGGATAAGGACCCTGCAAGAGGGAAACTAAAAGCTGGTGATCCAGTACGCAGAGCAGCAGCACTGTCTAGTGTCAGCCCTGTTACCATTTCCAAAGTTAGGAGCAAGATCAGAGAGACTGATGAAGTCAGAGAGAGACCTCAAAGTGAGCGAACCAGGCAGACAACAGCCTAAGAGGACTAGTTCTTTAGCCTTACTTCACTGAAGAACTGAATGCTTTTTGTCAGAGATTTACAGGCAAGATTTGCTTGATGGTACCACAGACAGATCTCTGGCAGAAAGCCTACAGTTCCTCAGTGAAGCAAGGGTCAAGAACTGGTCTACTTTAGGCGTTGTCTTTCTGGGACGCCCTCTTTTTGGTCTGTCTCCTTATTCACCAGTGTGTCTGAGCTTGGTCCTAAGTCTGGAAATGGTAACAGGGCTGACACAAGACAGTGCTGCTGCTCTGCGTACTGGATCACCAGTTTTCAGTCGCCCTGCTGCATGGGTCTTATCCTGAAGGACCAACGGGATATGTTGATGTTTGGAGCAAACACAAACTCAACAGAGCTGAAGGACCAGTGCACACCAGTGCTGTCAGGTCAGTGACAATCAGGTGCCTGTCACACAACCAGGCAGAACTTGAAGCTCCAAACAAGAGTCAGAGGACCCACGCACACAAGTCCTGGCAGTGAAGTGCCAAATAACAAAAAAATAATCTGTGTTTAAATGGAAACTAAAGTGCAAAACAACTGAAGAAATAGTCTATAGTTTTTGAGTCCAATGGAAGCACAACACTGATATTCATTGATCTGGAGCATAACTTTTTTGGGCTTTTATTATTTGTTCTGTATAATTTTAGCCTATTAGTTAATTACACAAGTTTTTGTTAAACATTTGCTCATCTCAAGTTTAGCTATAATTATGATTTTTTTCACAATTGCATTTTTATCTTGAAGTTTTTTGAGAGAAGTAAAGCACGTCATTTTCCTTGTTTACATTTCACAACAATGTTAGATTTAAAGGCCCTACTTTATCAGGGAGGTATGGAGAAATTCACCAACTCCTGTTGATGGCCCAGGGAGAAACCGCTCATGTGGACCTGCAATTAAACAAGATTTTGGAGGCAAAAGACAAACTCACCTGAAGAGCTCTCTCCTGCAGACGAAACGTAGCCATCCTCTTTCCTCCCGGGAGGCCGTTTCCCGGGCCTGAACCGTGACGTCAATTTCCTCTGGTCAAACCATACTGAAACAGCGAGGGGGTGTTCCAAAAGTTTGAGACTAAAAAAGTTTTGAACAGTCATCACAACGCATCTTTTCATTCAAGACTGAAAAATGTACAGCTTTTTAACAAGGTCTTCAATCTAGAAGTAATCTTGGAACATGTGAATAGAATCAAAACAAAAATTAAGAAACCTGTGATTCTCCTCTCTGGGAGCTCCCTGTTGGTACAGCCCAGTTTAAATCGGGAGTGTTAAGAATCCTTCAAGTGGTTATATTATGTTTGTGGTGCTTTTATTCTGAAGTTGAGATTTTATTTTGTAGGGGCTTGTTGTTGTTTCCTGCTTCCTCTTTTTCTCTGTTCTCCGTTCACTACAGTTAGCAGCAGTACAGAAGTCACTGATGATGTAAGTTGGACAAATGATGTAAAATAGATGTGTGGTAACATGTATATCTGTGTCCAGAAGCATTTAATGTGTGATTGTGTAGTTGTTAGCTTAATCGGAAATTAGCATTATTTGAGCTAAGTGGTTTGTTCCTGTTTGAGGCTAGCTTATGTTCAGTTAGCATGTCAGAGTGACAGTGAGATGCAATGACTGATCTGTTTCAGCACTGTAGTGAGCTAAAAGGCATACAGATAGGGGTGTACAATTTCTATTATTTTCTATTATTTCTATTTTTACATTCAAATTGTTTACTGTTTCATTTACAAGAGTACTAATCACTAAATACCTTATTTGTTATTTATTTCAGACACATTTGTACGCTGTTTATGAAAGAGAAGCATATCTGTACTGACAACAGACTCAGTAAAACCCTCGAACTCAATTAATGACTCGTGTGCTCTCTGACCGGAGCCCTGCAGTGGTCAGTTATTCAACCAACAGTGTTTCAGAGGAACGATCCTCAACAAAGGTCCTTCGAGCTGGATCAATTGACTGCTGCAGAATATGTCATCACAAGAACATCCAGCATCCCTCTCTCAAGCTGATATGCTGGAGAGACAGGTGAGGCAACACCGCATACCCAGGCACCTAGAAGACTACATCCTTGACTACAATCCTCAGAGGCCTGCCCTTTCCTCCCAGCCTGACGAGAGGAACCATGAGGAGCAGAGAGGAGCAGCGGCTGCGACAGAGGGTAGACAAGCAGATGCAGATTTTCGCCTTGGCACAAGTAGAGCTTCACACAGCCCCAGTCCAGCTGACCCCCTAAGCGTCACAGCACTCAGACAGCTTATTGACTCCATGTCCAGGAGTGAGAGGGAGGAGAGGACAGAAATAGCCCAGCTCACCAACAAACTCAGTCAATATGAACATCGCCAACGTCGACGCCAAGAGCTGTTGGAGCATATTACATCATTCCTACAGGAAGAAGAGGAGATAGAGGATGACCAAAGTGTAAAAAGCACCACATCCCCTTTAACACTCCGGCCCCCTACAAGTGCCCAATCTCCAAGTCATTCTCCGTCAGCAGAACTGCAGGTACATGACATGGAGCTTCAAGCTGGAAAAAACACAAGAAGTGTGAATTTGACATCAGAGGTAGAAGCTAAAGTGAGAGACTATGATTCTGCACTTGAATATGACAGAGCAAAATCTGCATTCACACCAATAATACCAGCTCCTTCAAACCAGGCATGCTCTCCATACTCGGACATTTCATCTGGTATGGTGACACCGACCTCAGCCCTACAGCAGCCCATTAAGCGAGTCCCCTTGCAGTCCCAGGAGACAGAGCCGTATCAAGGTGGTGGTGAATTTGTCCCCAGACACCAACCTCAGGTACAGCAGCTGTTAACGACCACAACCTCTGCCTACAAGCCTATACCTATCTCTCACAGCTACCCAGCAGCACTACATTATCCACTACCTCAAGCCCCCTCCGTTTACGGTCTGTCTCACTATGCACCTGTGCCTTCACCAGTACCTCGATCACAGCCACCTGCTGCAGTAGTGAGTAATGCCTTCTCAGCTGGTCAGTCACAGCTACCAACAAGCTCAACTACAGCTCCATGTGACTTTGGTCTGCAACGACGCTCCATATATGGCGTGCCGAAGCCCAAAATCCCAGATTTCACCACAGATAGTGAGAAGGAGTTTGCTAATCTCAAGTTAGCCTTGGACAACCTGCTTGAGCCCTATCCTGAATTGACTGAAAAGTACAAATTACCATGTATTACTCGAACTCTTAAGCTTCCAGAGGCACAGATGATTGGGCAGTCCTGCAGACGTGATCCATTCCCATACACAGCTGCCATGCATGCGTTACAGCTCCAGTACGGCCAGCCGCACCAGCTTGCACAAAGTGAAATAGCAGCCATCCTCACCACACCTGATGTTAAGTAGGGAGATGCACACACCTTCCAAAGTTTCACGCTCAGAGTCCATCTCTTAGTGAGTATGTTGTTGTCCTTGGAAGGGCCTCAAGGGATGGAACTCAACTGCTGCTCTCATGTCGACCGTCTGCTCAGTAAACTGCCCAAATACCATAGAGATGGATTCATGGAAAATCTCCAGCTACAGGGAAAACTCACACACCTGAGTCCTGCAACCTCAAGAAACCCTGCAGTGACTGCGGTGACATCCATCTCCAAGTGCTTCACCGCGTTGCTCAGTGCCGCTCCACCGACCTGCAATCAAGAACATCAGAGAGCCGAGTGTACTTGACACCCAGCATAACCTCCAGCAAAGTGCTCCTGAAAGTGGTTCCTGTCCTGCTCCACAATGACTCTAATTCAGTAGAAACCTTTGCTGTATTAGATGATGGAGCACAGCGGACTATGATCTTACCGTCAGCTGTCCAGCAGCTCCAGCTAGATGGGGAGTCTGAGACCCTTGCCCTACGCACTGTACGCACAGATGTGACGCACCTCCAAGGGTTAAAGGTCAGCTTTGAAATCTCCCCCAAAGGTAACCCACAGAAACGTTTCAAAGTGCAGGGAGCATTTACAGCAGCAGGTCTAGATCTAGTGGAGCAAACCTACCCTGTACAGATGCTTCAGAAACGACATCCCCACCTACGAGGAATACCACTGAAGCCATTTAACAAAGCCCGGCCGCTAGTGTTGCTCGGCTCAGATCATGTGCACCTCATTACAGCTACGGAGCCAACCCGCAGAGGACCCGACGACGGACCCATAGCCATCCACACTGCCCTAGGATGGGCCCTGCAAGGAGCAGAGAGGTGCATGACAGATCAAACATCGGTGCAGCAATGTCTTTTCACCTCATTATCCAGTCCGGATGATCTCCTGTACCGAAACGTCGAGAGGTTATGGCAACTTGATGTCTTACCTTTCCGGAATGAGAGAAGGGTCGCCCGTTCTCGTGAGGATCAGGATGCCTTGACTCTTCTGGAAACAAAAACAAAGAGAGGGGAGGTCGACGGAGTTCACCGCTATGCTACCCCCCTCCTGAGGAAAGTAGGGGCACCAAAGCTCAACAGTTCTACACATTCAGTCATGGTTCACCTGAGGGCTACAGAGAAGCGACTCAAGAAGGAACCTGAGAGAGCAGCAATCTACTCAGCTGAGATCCACAAACTTATCAAAGCTGGGTATGTCAAGAAGCTTCAAACAAAGGAAGTGGAACAGTCTGCCGAAGCGTGGTATCTCCCCCATCATCTTGTGTGCCACAATGACAAACCACGTCTTGTTTTTAACTGTTCATTCCCACACCAAAACGTCTCTCTGAATGAGCAACTCTTACCTGGACCTACGCTGGGTCCATCGTTGGTAGGTGTTCTCATCCGATTCAGGCAGCATCAGGTTGCAGTGAGCAGTGACATTCGTGCAATGTTTCATCAAATCCGCCTACTGCCTGAAGACAGACCACTCCTTCGGTTCATTTGGAGGGACATGCGCTGTGAAGATCCACCAGATGTGTACGAATGGCAAGTGCCTCCATTCGGCACAACAAGCAGCCCTTGCTGTGCTATCTTTGCCTTGCAGCAGCATGCTCGTAACTACCAAGACAGTCATCCAGAGGTGCTACAATCAGTGCAGCAGAGCTTCTATGTCGACAACTGCCTCGAAAGTTTTCCCTCTGCAACTGCAGCCAAGCTAAGAGTCGACCAGCTGCGCACACTACTGGCAGAAGGAGGGTTCGACCTCAGACAGTGGGCCAGTAACCAACCAACAGTGGTGGCACATCTTCCCGCCGAAGCCAGATCTTCAAGTACAGAGCAGTGGCTTAACCAGAGTCGTACGGACCCACTCGAACCAACCTTAGGCCTGAGATGGAGCTGTGCTACTGACACCCTTGGCTATCAGTATCGGATCATTGAGCACTCTACACTGACAATGAGGACAGCCTATCAAGTGTTGGCAAGTCAATATGACCCTCTTGGATTCATGGTGCCATTCACAACGCGCGCCAAAGTGTTGATCCAACAGCTTTGGTCAAAACAAAGGGGCTGGGATGATCCTGACCTACCTCCTGCTCTTCGAGAAGCCTGGGAAGCCTGGGAGAGTGAGCTGAAACACCTCAACAGTGTTTCCATCCCTCGCTGCTACTCACCACTTCCTGCCGAAGGTAAAGAAGTAAAGTATGATCTCCATATCTTTTGTGACGCTTCGGAGCGAGCATACGGAGCAGTGGCTTACCTGGCGGTCGATGCAGGAGACACCATTCACACCTCCTTCGTGATGGCTAGGTCCAGGGTTGCTCCAAAACGGCAACAGTCAATACCCCGGCTCGAACTCTGCGCCGCACTAGCTGGAGCCCAACTGTTCAAGCTCCTAGAGACTGAGATGTCGCTCCCCATCCGTCAAACAGTGCTATGGTCTGACTCCACCACAGTACTAGAGTGGCTTCAATCAGACTCCTGTAGATATAAGGTGTTTGTCGGAACCCGTGTGTCGGAGATCCAAGAATTAACTGACAGACAGGCTTGGCGATACGTTGACAGCCTGAACAATCCGGCCGACGACATAACAAGGGGAAAATCACTGGTGGAGTTAGCAGGACCCGGTCGCTGGAGTCAAGGGCCCCCATACCTTAAACAGAGCACAGAACACTGGCCAAAGAAACCTGAGCAAACTCCAACAGTGGGCCCACCTGAACTGAAAAGTATCACCTTCTGCTGCTTCACTGTCGGGGAGCCTGGCGACAACATCCCTGATGCCACGCAGTACAGGTCATGGAAGGAGCTGGTGGAGACAGTGCAACAAGCTCACGGGGCGGCAACGTCAGATCCAACACAAGACCAGCTCAGTCATCGTGATGCAGAGGTCTTGCTGCTGAGGGGGTGTCCAGCTCATAGCTTCTCAGAAGATGTTGCTGCCCTCAAGGCACAGAAACCAGTGTCAAATCACAGTCGACTACTAAGTCTGGCTCCAGAGTGGGACGCTGCAACAGGTCTTATCCGGGTGGGGGGAAGGCTACGCAGATGGCAGAATGCCAGCATCGAGGAAATCAACCCCATCGTGCTCGACCCAAAACACCCAGCAGTGAAACTTCTTATCAAGGATATGGATGAACGTTTACTGCACCCAGGCATAGAACGGGTCTATGCTGAATTGCGTAGGCAGTATTGGATCTTGCGTGGACGGCAGGCCATCCAACATCACCAACTCAACTGCTCAACCTGTCAACGGTGGCGAGCTCAACCAGCGGTGCCGCAGATGGGTGACTTGCCCCCCCAGCGCCTCAGACTCCTCTGTCCTCCCTTCTACTCAACTGGTGTTGACTGCTTTGGGCCTTACCTGGTGAGGATGGGTAGGAGGACAGAGAAACGCTGGGGTGTGATCTTCAAGTGCCTCACAACACGGGCAGTCCACATAGAGATTCTGAACTCTATGGATGTGGATGCCTTCCTCCTCGCTCTTCGCCGCTTCATTGCTAGGAGAGGTCAGCCAAAGGAAGTGCTTTCAGACTGTGGGACTAACTTCCGTGGCGCCGAACGGGAGCTCAGAGAGGCTTTCACAGCCATGGAACCACAACTCAAAGAGCAACTGACAGAATACCAGATTGACTTCAAGTTCAACCCACCAAACGCTCCCCACTTTGGTGGCGCATGGGAGAGGGAAGTACGCTCTGTCAAATCTGGTCTCCAAGTTGCAGTGGGCAGCCAGTCTGTCTCAGAAGATGTCCTGTACACAACTCTGGTTGAAGTAGAGGGAATCTTGAACTCGAAGCCACTGGGATATGTGTCGGCTGATGTTGCGGACCTGGACCCCATCACTCCAAATATTCTCCTGATGGGGCGGCGGGACGCGGCTCTGCCTCAGGTGGTTTACACTCCAGCAGGTATGGGACGGCGCAGGTGGCGCCACTGTCAGACATTGGTGGATCAGTTTTGGCTTCACTTCACAAGGCACTACTTGCCAAATCTTCAGACACGGCAAAAGTGGCAAAGGTCATCAAAGAACATCACAGTGGACTCTGTTGTGCTGATCATTGACCCGTCACTTCCAAGAGCCCAGTGGCCCATCGGCAGAGTCATCAAAGCCATTGCTAGCTCGGATGGATGTATCAGGACGGCAGAAGTCAGAGTCAGAGACAAAGTCTACACGAGACCAGTTGCCCACCTTATTGAGCTCCCTGTCCTTCAGGATGACACCAAAGACACTTGAAGCATCCCTGGTCCTGCACATTTACAAGGCAAATGTGGGGGCGGCTGTTAAGAATCCTTCAAGTGGTTATATTATGTTTGTGGTGCTTTTATTCTGAAGTTGAGATTTTATTTTGTAGGGGCTTGTTGTTGTTTCCTGCTTCCTCTTTTTCTCCGTTCTCCGTTCACTACAGTTAGCAGCAGTACAGAAGTCACTGATGATGTAAGTTGGACAAATGATGTAAAATAGATGTGTGGTAACATGTATATCTGTGTCCAGAAGCATTTAATGTGTGATTACACCCTAAAAATGTTCGTTTTTTAGTTGTTAGCTTAATCGGAAATTAGCATTATTTGAGCTAAGTGGTTTGTTCCTGTTTGAGGCTAGCTTATGTTCAGTTAGCATGTCAGAGTGACAGTGAGATGCAATTACTGATCTGTTTCAGCACTGTAGTGGCTAAAAGGCATACAGATAGGGGTGTACAATTTCTATTATTTTCTATTATTTCTATTTTTACATTCAAATTGTTTACTGTTTCATTTACAAGAGTACTAATCACTAAATACCTTATTTGTTATTTATTTCAGACACATTTGTACGCTGTTTATGAAAGAGAAGCATATCTGTACTGACAACAGACTCAGTAAAACCCTCGAACTCAATTAATGACTCGTGTGCTCTCTGACCGGAGCCCTGCAGTGGTCAGTTATTCAACCAACAGTGTTTCAGAGGAACGATCCTCAGCAGGGAGCACGGTGCGTTCAGGTGCGCTTGTTCATGAAACCACTCTTCCGTAAAAATAAAATCAGTGAAACAGTAACATTACCTAGTTTTAAGTCCTTTGCCCTTTACACAATACTGCACCCTAACATGGTACCCCCTTATGTAATTACACAAAGTTAGTATGTGTAAAATGCATTATGAGGGACCACAATAAAACAGAAACAGCCATAAAACTCATACCTGTTGTGCCACTTTTTCTGCCTGGGAGCTAGCCTGTCACCTTCACCTGCAGGCCACGCCCCTGTGCTGGCCAACCTCCCCAGACGGGACATCCACTCCGAGTCCCCCATGGCCTTTAGTCTTTGAAGACATTGCCTTTTGTGATAATGTATGTTAACATTTATTCCAATATAAAAGGGTCATTTCACCGAATGGGTGCCTTTTCCATGTTGCAAGTCCACCAAATTACATTATTTTTTAATGTATTTTTCAAAACTAAATTTAGCAACACACATATTTAACTCTTTATAATGAACACGGATCAATCTTAAGTGGCTTTATTTAATTTATTATATGGGTTTTAGGACATACATGGTTGCGTTTTTTTCAGTCCTGTTTTCGGCCTATTCTATTCTATTCTATTGTAAAACTCGTGTTACATTTAAAAAGCATGTCAACTGATCCCTTCATTTTCCCCTCAAGAAAGTGTCTCTTTTGGTTATGTTGCTTATATGTTTAAATAATTAATGTTCATTTCGAAAACACTGATACTTTTAAACAAAATGTGTATTTTTAGAAAACATCCACAGCCATATTTATCATTTCAAGGGGACCCAAAGCTCAATTCAAATAAATGTATTATCATGTAATCTATTAAACAATTGGAAAAATCATGGACCAAACCAGTGGTGGCTGGCCAATAGAGGGTGCCCCACCACTCACCACGTTAGTTTGAATAAGACATAAAAAAAAAAAAAAAAAAATTAATCTATAAAATAGAAATATTTAGAAACAAATGTTAATCAGCTTTTAGATGAGCAAAATAAATATTATATAGGTCATGATGATGAGTAAAGTTGTTTAGTTCATCTGTGTTGTCTGATTGGTGACATATTTCCACCTTGGGGCGCAAAAAGTCTTTGCCCTTGGACTCTTGTTAAAAGTTGTACATAAGCATTATGTCCTCATCAAAACAACAGATAGGGTCATAAAGAGACAGAGGCGCAAAATGGAGAAGAGAAATAAAATAATCCAGTGAAGTCACATATGACCAGTAAACTAAATGGGGCCAGGCCCAAATTGAAATTGGACTGGGCTAAACTTACAAATGAGGAGTTACTGTCTTACTATGCAGGCCCGTAGCCAGCCTTGTGGAGGGGGGGATCTTTTTTTTCTAAAAAGTGGACTTTACCACCCGCCCCCCTAAATGCAAAAGCACATTTCATACGTTTTAATTTATACTTTTTATTGATTACACCTTCACATTTTTTAAACATCTAAAACGACCTTTACACTTATACTATTGTCAATATTTTCCGGTTATTTAAATCATAAGTTATAAATGAGGGGCAAAAGGGAGCAATCAATCAAGGGGATGAATGCGCTTTGTGTTCATTGATAGCCAAGCTGCAGGCTGAAAACCCCAAAGCACCGCATCTGTGTCCAAATAAGGTCATCTCCAGGCCCTTAGCCAGCCTTGTGGGGGGGGGGGATCTTTTTTTTCTAAAAAGTGGACTTTACCACCTGCCCCCCTAAATACACAAGCACATTTCATACGTTTTAATTTACACTTTTTATTGATTACACCTTCACTTTTACATGACTTGTCTCTCCCCAGCTGTCTCTCTGTTTTCCTCTATACGTCCCTGTTGCTCTCCTCCTCTGACATGAATGAATATGAATTAATTAAATTTAAGTGTACTACCATCCAAACTTTCTTTTAACATGAATCAATTAATTGAATTAAATTTAAGTGTACTGTCTCTATAAATCAAATTCAAATTTCCCTTCAAATGTTGTGATTTGACCATTTTTGGCCACTGTAGCCATACTTTCTCTTCTAATGTGGCAGTGGATGAGCTGGTACTCATCACATTTGGTACAGGTGATTATTTTTAGATTAATGTTCAAATTCCAAACACAGCCTATTACCGCAATTTTCACCATGTAATGAAAAAAATCTGATAATGGCCACTTTTCAAATGTATAATTTCCCATTTCCAACCCTCTCAGTGCCAGTGTTTCTGTGTCTCTCTGTTGCTCACCTCTGCTGTCTGTTGTCTGTCTCTGCTTCTCTCTTCTGCTGCATGTCTCTGTCAACATGCATTAATTCACTGAATGAATAAACATGAATGAATTTAATGGAAATGCACCATCTCTATTATCATCCAAACATTCCTTTTACTGTGAATCAATGAATTGAATTAAATTTAGGTGTACTATTTCTCTACTATCGGACAGTTATCTTTCTCTTAGTTGTAGCTCTCCTTGTGTCTCTGTTGCTCTCTTTTGTTGTCTGTCCATATCTGTTGCTCACCTTGCTCATTTCGAAATTAATTTGAAATTAAATTAATTAATTTTAATTTCAAAATTAAAACCAACTTCACACACATACATATGGTAAACACACAGAATTATAATGAAGTTGTTTTAAAATGTTATATCTTAATGTGTGTGTGTATATATAATAGACATCTTCAGCTATTACATAACATCTATCCTACTGATGTATACATATCCAGATTTTCTGATATCGATGACAGCTGTACCTTCTGCAAAAAAGATCAAGAAAGCATCATCCATTTTTTTTTTATAAATGTCCATTTTGCATCACCTTTTGAAAGATTTGGGACATTTTCTTTTCGTTAAAACTACAGTCAAGTATCACTTTGTTGAGAAAAAAATAATTTTTGGCTCCTTCTCTCAAAGTAATAAATTTAACATAATCTCTTCATATAACTTGATAAATTACATATACATAAAGTCAGAATATCCAAGGCAACCCCCTCGTTCCCATTATTTTTAACTGAATTAAAAATCTAATTTGAGTGTGTCACATATCAAATCCAACAAAAAATAATCAGCTATTCAATTTTATTCCAATTACATTAAGTGAAGTTGTCTGTCATGTTAATTTGCCCGTGTTTAATTTCCATTTCTTTCTCTAAATTTATTTACATTTACTTTTTTTATGTACAAATATATATTTTACCATTTCTATATTATCTATATTAGTTATCAATAATTGTACATTATTAATTTATTCATCTGCCCCCTGGTTGTGCGCAGATCTTGGTGATGACGTTGGACAGAAACCCGTCTACTGATAATAAAGTTAAAAAAAAATGATGCTAACAAAGCTAACGGAGCTATTGAGCGCTAATCGATACACGTCAGTCGGTGCCTGGACTTAGCACCTTATCCATTTTTGCCCTTTTTCGGAAATTCTTGCCAATATTTTGGGACATAATAGCCGCATTTTTCTTTGGTTTTCTTTCTTTATCTTCCTTTTTAACCATTTTCTCATTTCCTCTTCTTCGTCGTCTGCGGTTATAGGGGCATTTGTAGCATGTATTTGAATGAATACAAAATTATTATACTGTAATTACACAAGGTTTGTAATGGCTAGAAAGGAACTGATCAGAAGAAACCAAGTACGGCTACTGGAGGGCAGGTGCAGCAAATAAAGACACTGAAACAGCATTTGCAGTTGAATATGAGAATATATTGAACGAATATCAAGTGTACAAAACAAAACAAAATAAAGTCCTAATATTTACAAAACTGCAGTTTTTAAATAACCGGTTCAAAAGTGCACATTTTCCAATAATTCCAACACATACCACAGTACAGTCCCCCTGGTCTGGTTCCCTGATCAAAGGAATGATCAATTAAATGAGCACAGAGTTCATAGGATATGAGTTCAAGGGGTAATGGTAGAAAAGCGCATTGAGTCCAGAGCAGTGTGAATGTGGTGAAAATGCTCAATTTGAGGAGGTGGAAGAGTAGGCAGGCTGAAGAGCCTCCTACCAGACCATCTGCAGGTAGAGCTGACTGTGTCAAAAGGGTTCCTCAGGCTCCTGGCCTTGGTTTGTAGCTCGCCATCTGGTGGTTGGTCTCGAGGCCGGGCACCTGGCCAGTTCAGTAGAATCACGTGGCTCACAAGATAACAGGTCCTTTGCACAAATGGTCTGGTTCTGCAGCTGCTGTTCCTTGGCTTCTCTCCCACCAAACTAATGAGAGCGAAGTCAGGGAAGCTTGTATGGTGCCTCGCAAGCAATTGATTGGAGGTTTGAAGTCATATGATCATGTCATATGACATGGTGCATTCAAAGGCCAAAGAGAGTGGGAAAAACTTATACTGGGCCAAATATGGTGATTTTGACCCGGGTTACACATTACCGCCACCCACTGGACTGGAGTGTGAACAGGAGCACAGGAGAAATGGACGTTTGTTTTTGCAACGTTACAGTTGTCTGTCAACTCATGCCCCAAGGTCCCCAGACTCGGTGCTAGGGCTTCGATCTGCTTGATTACCTTTCCTTTTTTGATCAGGTTAGAATGATTTGGAATAGTTATTTAAAAGGTGACAGCCATTTATATTTATTTATACCATGGTCTGGGTGAATACTCGATTCTGATTGGCTGCAGGATGTCCGTTAAAAAGTGTTATAGGACACCTGGAAAAAAGTTCTGGTCAAATAGCCTGATTACTCTAAATTATTGCGCTGGCTAAAACGCTAGTTGGTAACCGTGGCAACAGAATCTCAGAACATACGTCAACATACGTTATTTCACAGTTTATTTATCACAACGGCAAGACAGTAGACAAAACATGAGTGATTTTATAGTTTCCTTTAACCTTTTTGGTGAATTTGATCATTTTGAAGACTGGGATGCAGCAGAAGAGAAAGAGAGAAGAGAATATAAGCAGAAGGAGATGCGACACAAGGAGGTGACACCAGAGGAGTTGAATGATTTAGAGGATGAAAAGGAAACTATCTGTGGACTTTGATTATATGGAACAAAATTTCGCATCATCGTCTGGACACACACAAGCGGTAAGAGGTGCACTTGCCCTCTGCAATGATTCTTTGTATCACGTAACATAACGTTAAGCAATCATCTCACTTCCCTCCACTGATTAGGCCTAATATAGGCAAACAGCAGCAGCCGACCGAGCTGCAGGTTCTATGGCCAGAGCCGGTTAACTTGGCAACGCGTCACAACGAGAGATTAAATAGTCCACTCAGCCGCTTCTTGTGAAAAACGTACGATTTTAACGGTAAAAAACAACATTAGCGTATTAATAATTGATTTAATATTTATTTCCTCCGTAAGTGACCATGGTATAAGCGGGATAATGCCCTTCGAGGTGTCCATTATCAGAAATTAATGGACTTCGCGGAAGCAACCGTCCGACGCCTCCGCATCGTCCATTAATTTCTGATAATGGACACCTCGTCGGGCATTATCCCTTACTTACATGACATGACAGAAAACCTTCACCGAGGCGGCAGGGGGGGGTTCGAACGAACCCTTCGATCCCCTTGCCTACGGGCCAGGGTGCTAAGTCCAGGCACCGATCCGGTTGCCTTGCTGGTAGTTTGTTGAAAAAAAACAAAAAACAAAAAACAAGAAACGTACATATATATATATATAAGCATAAATTTTGATATAAATCAGTCTTGTCTCATTTTTTATTCATTGTTAACAGTAATGTATGTGCTAATATACTTGCATCTTGCTGAGTATAACTAGCCGACCATGGGCGGGGAAAACGAGTGTGGTTTGGGAGACAACAGAAGATCCATCAGTCATCAGTCATCAGGTTTCAATTATTCAAAACATAATAAGAAAGAATCAAATAAATCAGATCGCGTTAATCATTGCTGTCGGGATCCTATACATCGCCGCTGAAGAGGAGGCTGCACGGTTGAGGAGGCAGAGCCGTCAGAGGAGGGCCAGGATGCAACGGCGGAGGACGGAGAGGAGATGCGCCCTGCTGGCCAGTTTCACTGCCTTTGTGCGTTCATTTCATCTCATTCAGATTTGGTTCCGATCATTATTTGTACTTTTACGTTACTTTACTAAGCTCTATTCTAGTGATAGGCAGACTGACTTCTTCAATGGAAACTAATTTCAAGGCCCGATAAAGTGTAGAAACATTACACTAGTCAGTATGACAGCGATGGCCACCCACTATTTTATCAGACCAAAAACGGCCATGAAACATTTCATTCCTAAACCTGTTGCAGTAAACATACAACATTGTTACTTTTTATGCTCAGGACAAAAACAAGCAGGACCACCCATTTACTTTCCAGGAAGAAATGAAATACACAGCAAGAAGTGTTTGGCTTAAACCTGACAGATGTTGGAGGAAAGTTATAACAAACATACATATAACAATAAAATACACAAAACAATCATTAAGTAGTAAATTTTAGTAATAATAATTTTGCTTAAATAAATAAACACATACATACATACTTACATAAACTTTAGGGGAAATACTGAATAAGTTAGATAAGTTAATATAAGAATAAGTTAATATAAATAACAATAAATAAATAAATATGTTAATAATTAAGAATAATAAATAAGTAAAAATTTATGAACATCAATCTAGATAAAAGGACAGTACTGATGTGCTTTTTTTTTTCTCCCTCCAGTATAACCAGGACCAAGAGCCCTTCAGAAGGTACGCTCAACCCAACCAGAGCGTACCCATCCTGTCTTTGTTTTTTTCTGGGGCAGACACCACACCAGCCTTCAGGCTCTCCAGGGACAGCATTAACATGCTTCTCCGGGTGCTGCTGCCCACAGAGTATCCGTAGAGTACCAGGGAGAAACAGAGAGAGAAACAGGGCCGCACAATAGTCCCTGAGGCAATTCATGTCCAGTTAGCCCCTTTTCATGACTCTCCTCTGGTCTCTCCTCTCCCGGGCAGATGTCCTCCACCAATGCTGCTTGCGGCTTGAATTTTATTTGAGTTTTTGTACTGATGTGTCGTCATATTTATCTACTTGATTTTTTTCTCGCTGCTCAGAACCTAAACCATCTAGCAGAAGCCTTTATGAGATTAAACAAGTACTGACGGTCTTTGCATCCAAACATCTTCATCTATCATGACACATCATTTATGAGACTATTTTCAACATTCCTATTTGGTTGGTCTCTGAGGTGGAGTCTCTGGCAGGGAGCAACACACCCCTGACTCGTGGTTGGCCTTGCTTGGTATTATCAGTGTTACAGACTTTGTGTCACATTGTGAATTTAAGAGAAGCTACACTGATCTGCTAGATTGAAGTGAACCAACATGAAAATGTCTCCAGCGTTCCTCTGCACAGACAGAGGAGTAGTACAACGGCCTGAGCAATGTGTTGACAAAGCCTGGAAGACTGACAGTCCCAAAGAAGGCGAAACCACGAGTCAAAGTGGATTGCTGTCTGCCAGGGACTCCACCTAATATTTCTCTCTGAAATCAGAGCGGGCAGAGGGCCAAGCTGGTCCCCGTCCCGGGTGCTCGGGCCGGCCCTCGCCTTTTCCTTTGATTTCCTAAACACATTTTGGATGATTTCCTGACTTTTGGTACTGATTTCTTGTCCATTTGTTCATTGTTCGGTCCACTTTGGCGATGTGCATATTTCGCGTTGTGATTTTTGGGGATTTTTTTGGGTCAAAGGTATCTGGAAAAACTCAAAGCCATTGTAATAAGGACTAAATTTGCTTTAGACAGACCCATTATAAAGTATGAGGCTCCTGATGGGGCTGCAGGTACACACATAGGGATGTAACGGTATGAGAATGTCATATCACGGTCATTGTGACCAAAATTATCATGGTTATTATTATGATCGTGCTATTGTTGCAGTGTGCTGAAAATGTTTTTTGCTCTTTTTTTATGAGAAATAAAAGTAAACAATTCTGGCAAGTATTTGTCATTATTATTTTATAAATGCTTAAATAGTGTGAAATTACAAGAAAAGAAAAGGAAAAAAAACAGTTTTAAACTTCAAACAGGATTCTCTTCATAAACAATTGTAAATGAACATGTTCAAAGTTTTGAGATGACCAACAATAAGCTTAACCTGTTTTACATACACTCACACATTTCTGTTTGCTCGCAGCATTAGTGTCCATGTTACAGCTTATTATATCAGACCATGTCCAGGCGTTTTTGTTTTTTTTGTTGTTTTTTACTGATGTTACGGCCTCCATATCACCAGAAAAATACCTGGCTCAATGTTAACCAAAGGAGACCAGAAACATATTAAAAAGGACGCCACACAGAGGACAAAGTTGATTGTCTTTGTTGAAGTAAAAACACTCAAATGAGAAACAAGCTAAATGAAACAAAAGGGGCTGGAGTTGTCGGCAAAAATGGACAAAACAGGAGAAAATGATCAGGCCAACCCATAAGGGGCCGTCGCACCCAACGCCTCTCCATACGCTGCCTGACCAAAAACTAAGTAAACCAAGGTATAATCAAAACTGAGCAAACAGGACCACCGACAATCTCCAGCCCAAACTAAAACAACAAAACCCAGCAACCTAGTGCTGCTGAGGGACAAAAGAGAGAAAAGGAGAAACAAAAATACCTGTAAATCCAGAAAACAAAGGAGTACAAAGAAACCTCCTGCTCCCCTGGTCTGTGTGTGTGCCCAACCATTGCTCCTCTCTCAGCTCCTCCAAATAGCCCTCCCCTCCCTGAGCGCAGATTACTCTCAGGTGCGCAGCAGGGGAGAGGAAGGAGGAGAGAGAAACAGGGCCGCACAATAGTCCCTGAGGCAATTCATGTCCAGTTAGCCCCTTTCCATGACTCTCCTCTGGTCTCTCCTCTCCCGGGCAGATGTCCTCCACCAATGCTGCTTGCGGCTTGAATTTTATTTGAGTTTTTGTACTGATGTGTCGTCATATTTATCTACTTGATTTTTTTCTCGCTGCTCAGAACCTAAACCATCCAGCAGAAGCCTTTATGAGATTAAACAAGTATTGATGGTCTTTGCATCCAAACACCTTCATCTACATGTGCTTCATGACACATCATTTATGAGATTATTATTTTCAACATTCCTATTTGGTTGGTCTCTGAGGTGGAGTCTCTGGCAGAGAGCAACACACCCCTGACTCGTGGTTGGCCTTGCTTGGTATTATCAGTGTTACAGACTTTGTGTGACATTGTGAATTTAAGGGAAGATACACTGATCTGCTATATTGAAGCGGACCAACATGAAAATGTCTCCAGCATTCCTCTGCACAGACAGAGGAGTAGTACAACGGCCTGAGCAATGTGTTGACAAAGCCTGGAAGACTGACAGTCCCAAAGAAGGCGAAACCACGAGTGAAAGTGGATTACTGAGTGCCAGGGACTCCACCTAATATTTGTCTCTGTAATCGGAGTTTCAGAGGGCCTGCGAGGGCCGAGCTGGCCCCCGTCCCGGGTGCTCGGGCCGGCCCTCGCTTTTTCCTTTGATTTCCTAAACACATTTTGGATGATTTCCTGACTTAGGGTGCTCATTTCTTGTCCATTTCTTGTCAATCGTGGCCAAGCCACATCCCCAACAGTATAGAAGTCCGCCCTCAGGTCTACACTTACTCATTCCTACACATCATGAATCAATATCACAATCTTTTAATCACAGGGCCAACTGTCTACCACAATGTCACTGCACGTTTCTGTGCTCTACCCAGGTATATCCAATCAAATCCTATCACTCCGCGTCATATCGTATCGTTACTCATCATATCACGTCATATTGATACTGAATCATATCGTTCTTAGAAAAAATCATATCATATCTTCCATATGGTTTCATCGTATCACACAATATCCTATTGCTCTATATAACGCTGAGTCATGTGATGTATTGATTGATTCTGGATAAAGGTCTATGATGTGCCAAGAATTGAGGAATTATTTCAGCTAAGACCAAAGTGTTTTGAAAACCAGCAAAGGGAACCACCATACCGGAGGGCCGGCCCGAGCACCCGGGACGGGCACTTCAATATAACAGACCAGTGTATCTTCTCTTAAATTCACAATGTGACACAAAGTCTGGAACACTGATAATACCAAGCAAGGCCAACCACGAGTCAGGGGTGTGCTGCTCTCTGCCAGCGTCTCCACCTCAGGGACCAACCAAATAGGCATGTTGAAAATAAACTCATAAATGATGCGTCATGAAGCACATGATAGATGAAGATGTCAATACTTGTTTAATCTCATAAAGGCTTCTGCTAGATGGTTTAGTTTCTGAGCAGCAAGAAAAAAATCAAGTAGATAAATATGACGACACATCAGTACAAAAACTCAAATAAAATTCAAGCCGCAAGCAGCATTGGTAGGGGACATCTGCCAGGGAGAGGAGAGACCAGAGGAGAGTCATGGAAAGGGGCTAACTGGACATGAATTGCCTCAGGGACTATTGTGCGGCCCTGTTTCAGGTTCAGGGGGTCAAAATTGCAAAAAATGGAAGGAATAATTCCTAGGGATAATATAGGGCTTGTGATATTGATTCATGATGTGTAGGAATGAGGAAGTGTAGTCCACCCGGGACCTCTGATTTCAGAGAGAAATATTAGGTGGAGTCCCTGGCACTCAGCAATCCACTTTGACTCGTGGTTTCGCCTTCTTTGGGACTGTCAGTCTTCCAGGCTTTGTCAACACATTGCTCAGGCCGTTGTACTACTCCTCTGTCTGTGCAGAGGAACGCTGGAGACATTTTCATGTTGGTCCGCTTCAGCATAGCAGATCAGTGTATCTTCTCTTACATTAACAATGTCACACAAAGTCTGTAACACTGATAATACCAAGCAAGGCCAACCACGAGTCAGGGGTGTGTTGCTCTCTGCCAGAGACTCCACCTCAGAGACCAACTAAATAGGCATGTTGATAATAATCTCATAAATGATGCGTCATGAAGCACGTGTAGATGAAGATGTTTGGATGCAATGACTGTCAATACTTGTTTAATCTCACAAAGGCTTCTGCTAGACGGTTTAGGTTCTGAGCAGCCACGAGTCAATCCAAATCTCTGGACTTCACCGCACTTGCGAACTCGCGGACTTTGCTGGCGCGTTCACGGGAAGTCCGGGAGTGCTGAGGGCTGTCCAAATCCACAATTCATCCAGTCCACACGGGGCCTCAAGTGGACTTTCTGCAGACTTCCAGAGAGTGTGCTTAGGGTGCAGACTTCTGCAGACTTCACTAGTTTGATTACCCACAATTCGTTGCAATACGGACGTGACGTTTTAATTTTTCGATTTTTTTTTATTGCGTCTGGCCTATAAAAGCTGTGCAGTCTGAAGCCGAAATCATGAGCTGAGAAAAATAATGGCGGAAAAAGGACGAAAGCAAGTCTTCCAATGTAAGTAATACCCAAATTAATTAATATTAGTCTGGTTCTGTAAATAAACATTTCTGTTTTTGGATGTGTATAGCCTATGTGTATAAGTGTTGATTTGTTCACTCTCAAAGAAAGCCTACAAATGGGATTTATATCTTATTTGCAGGGACAGATGAGAAAACTTTTCAATTTTTTAAACTACGCGAGGAATTTGACCACCTTTTCACGGGCACAAGACATTCCTCAGCTGAGGGCTTTATGTGAGTATGGTAATGATGGTTAATACTAAATTGATTCAGTGGCACATACTTCTTTATACATATCACAAGAAATGAAAATGCTATTTTTGTAGACTTGCACTTCGTTTAATTGTGGAATACTGTGGATTCTTCACAGAAAAATCCTCAAAGAAATGAAGCTCAATGATATTGTGTCCAGCTAGCAAGCAAAAAAGAAATGGGAAAACCTTAAAAGAAAATACAGGGTGAAGCAAAATACAGCTTTGAACTAGTGTGTACAATATGTGCTTGGTGACTTGGGCCTCTTTTCACTGAGTTCATTTGGGGTGGTTGCTGAATGTCACTGGTGTAAGAACATTGTTTAATTCATATTTTTTCAAAAGGTTTATTCATAATTTGTAGCCCACTTTCTTCAATTTTTTATTTTTATAGGAACTCATTCTGCCAAAAACTGGTATGGGAACAGAGGGTGGTGAGACTACAGCAGCAAACTGGAAGTTCTACTGTGCTACGCACAGTGCCATGGGTAGCAGACACAGTATTCAACCCCTAAACTTAATATCAAGTGTGAGAGATAAAACATCAGACAGCGAGGAAAGTCATCCTGACCACACAGACTGCAGTCCTGACCCCTCCACTACAGAACACTCTTTGAGCGCTTCATTAGAACCACCTGAATCACCATCTCCAGCTACATTATCCAGCCAAGGCTCCACCAGCCAAGCCTCCACCAGCCATGCACCTCGTAAAAGAAGAAAACACAGTGAGACGCTGAATTTTCTCGTTCTAATATACACTTGGGTGCAACTTAGACACATCATCAGTGATGTATCCTGGGTTCATTGGGTGTTTTGGGTCTCACAACATCAGACACCCTCGCCCAGGTGACCCAGCTGGGGTTGATCAGTCCCCGGCTTGTGTCTAAGTAGCTGTTACGGTCCACGGATCTCCCCTCTTGATCCACAGCCATCTGGACGCCTTCTCTGCTGCGTCTGTGATGTTTTTGATGGCTCTTCTGTTTTGCAGTCCCTTCACTCCCAGCATCTTGAGTGCCCTGACGAGAGACTGGCCCACAAATCCTCTGCACCCGACCTCGGTGGGGTTGCATCGGGTCCTCCATCCCCTGCTCCGGCACTCGCCTGCCAGCTCCTCGTACTTAGCCCTCTTCCTCTCAAAGGCCTCCTCCATCCGGTCTTCCCAGGGAACAGTCAATTCCAACAGGACCACTTCCCTTGTTGTTTCTGACACCAGGACTATGTCTGGCCTGAGTGTGGTCACTGCGATGTTCTCTGGGAATCTGAGCTGTTTCCCTAGGTGACTTTCAGCTGCCAGTCCCGAGCTGATGCCAGCAGCCCTCCTGCTTGGCTCTGGCTCTTCTGTGGCTTCTCTCCGGCTCTAACAAAGGCGATGGACTGCCTTGATGGTTGCTGGTGCTTGCTGGTGGAGATCCCTGTGCTGATGACCTCTGCGATAACCCGCAGCACTTGGTCATGGCGCCAGCGGTAGCGCCCTTCTCCTAGTGCCCTTGGGCAGCAGCTCAAGATGTGCTCCAGCGATCCACTTCTCTGGCAGAGAGGGCACAGTGGATTCTCGGCCAAGCCCCAGCGGAAGAGGTTGGACGGGCTTGGGAGGACATCGTACACCGACTCGATCAGAAACTTGATCCGGTGTGGCTCAGATCGCCATAGCTCTGTCCACGTTATCTTCCGGTCAGCTGCCTCCTCCCATCGGGTCCACGCCCCCTGTTGCCACATCCCTACTGTCCTACTACAGCGGGCTTCCTCCACCCCGGCTCAGATCTCCTGCTGGATCAGCTGACGCCTCTCCTTTCCCTGGGCCTTGATGTAGTGAGGTCTTGGGTTGCTCCCGAAGCCTGCACGGCCGGAAGCCACTGATCCCACCAGCTTCCTGTGTCGCAGGTGGGACTCAGCCTGGTCCACTGCCTCGTGAGCCTTCCACTTCCTGCCAGTTCTTACTTCTATGTCGGCCGAGGAGACTTTGATGTCACTGGAGTCCCTATACAGCAGCACCTCTCTTGCTCGGGTAACCATAAACTCCTCCGTCACACTACTGAAGGGCAGTTTCAGTTTGTTGTTTCTCCCGTACAAAGCGATGCTGCTGAGACTTTGCGGTAAGCCCAACCACTTCCGCAGGAAACAACTTACCTTCCTCTCGAAGCCCTCAACGGTGGTTATTGGCACATTGTAGACCAGCAGAGGCCAGAGGAGTCGTGGCAAGATGCCATGTTGGTAAATCCAGGCTTTGAACTTACCTGGTAGCCCTGACTTATCCACAGCTGTCAGCCAGGTTCCCAACTCCTCTGATGTTGCTTGGAGTGCTGCAGTGTCCTTCAAGGTGCAGTCAAAGATCTTGCCCAGGCTCTTGACTGGCTTATCTCCCACAGATGGAATCTGGGTGCCTCCAAGTGAGAAGCGAAACAAGTCTGTAACCTTCCCCCTCTTCACCACCAGGGACCTGGACTTTGCTGGCTTGAAGGTCATCCGGGCCCAGTTGATGAGATGCTCGAGGCCTTGAAGGATCCATCCACATCCCAGGACTGATGTTGTAGTCACTGTCAGATCATCCATAAATGCTCTGATGAGGGGCTGCCGCGTACCTGAGTTGGTGGGCGGGCCTCTGCACTCCACCTCTGCTGACTTCACCAGCATATTCATGGCCAAGGCAAACAATATCACGGAAATGGTGCATCCAGTGATAATGCCTTTCTCGAGCCGATGAAATGCAGATGTTACCGTTCCGGAAGTGACTCTCACGCTGAAACAGCTGTAGTAGTCCAGTATGAGGTCCTTGATCTTACCTGGAACGTGGTGTCGGTCAAGCGAAGTTTCCACCAGCTTGTGTGGAATGGACCCATAGGCATTGGCAAGGTCTAGCCAAAGGACTGCCAGGTCTCCTTCACCTTCCCGTGCCTCCCGGATCAGCTGGGTGACGACTCCTGTATGCTCGATGCACCCTGGGACCTTCGGAACTCCCCCCTTCTGCACAGAGGTGTCGATGTAGCTGTTTCTAAGGAGGAACTCCGCCATGCGCCGGGCAATGATACTGAAGAATATCTTGCCCTCGACACTGAGGAGTGAGATGATCCTGAACTGCTCGATGGTGCTTGAGTTCTCCTCCTTTGGAATCCAGACACCCTCTGCATGTCTCCACTGCTGTGCTACCTTCCCCCTTCTCCAGATGACTTTGAGGATCCTCCATAGTCGCTTCAAGAGTCTGGGGCATCTCTTGAAGACAACATACGGCACTCCGCTGGGGCCTGGTGCTGAGCTCGATCTAGCTGCTCTGACAACCTGCTCGACTTCTCAGGGATTACACTGAGCTGCAAATGAAAAGGCAAAAGGAGCAAGAGGACCAGGAGGAGAGAAGACAAGAAAAAACGCAAGAAAAACTAGACAAACTGATTTCATTATTCGCAAAGATTGTTGAAAAGAAAGACTGACTGCCATTTTGAAGCTATGCAGTTTATTTTGATTTTAATTCAGAGTTGTCCTTGATCTTTATTTTTTGATCACCATTTTTGAATTTTTTTTTTATTTTTTTATTTTTTTTTTAAAGAAAAATGGACAACCTACATTGCATGAAACAGAAATAAAAAAAAATGTCATGGCAAGAAATCAAGTTTGTTCCTTTTGATTAAATTCAAATTAAATTAAAGGTTTAAAACAACGAAATAAAAACAAAACAGAAAAATCAAACACTTTACAAAGCTGCATAATCGTGGTCTCTAAGCATGACTGGCAACTGAACTGGTGCTGAAACCTGGGCAGCCAGTCTGTCCCTGATGTGAACACCACTTGTCTCTCTGGAGTCCCCATGCTGTTGTGGTTCTGGTGGTCCAGGTTCCTCAGGAAGAATGTCCTCCTCGATGGTATCTCCCACCATGATACAAATATTGTGCAGGAAAGCAAAAGCCAGGACAACCTCAGAACAAAAGCCTGTTTCCACCTCCAGAGCTTTAAAGAGGGTTGCCCTCCACCTTGTCTTCATGACTCCAAAGGCTCGTTCAATCACAGAACGAGCCCGAGCATGGTGCTTGTTAAAACGCTCTTGGGTTCTATCCCTTTGTGGCTGCCTGAAAGGGGTTATGATTGTGATAGGACTTTCAATGCATGGATAGCCTCCATCACCTAGGAGGAAATAGCCGGGTGGAGGATAAAGGGCACCAGTATAAACAGGGCTGTTTTTTAGGATGCGTGTATCATGTACTGAACCGGGATAACCAACAAATATGTCTAGAAACAGTCCTGAAGCATTGCATATTGCCTGCATTTGAATTGAATAATATTGCTTATAGTTGAAATAGTCCATGCAGTTATTTTTTGGTGGCTTGATTCTGATGTGGCACCCATCTATAGCTCCCACAGCTTTGCAAAAGGCATCATTATGTGCCAGGTGTGAGAAGCCCTGACCAACATCAGCTATTGTATTGAGATTTGGAAAAAAGATGACCTTGTGTTTGTGCCGTCTGATGTCTGCAGCAATTCTGTGTATGATAACATGTATTGTGGATTTTGGTACATCGAATACTTGAGCTGTGACCTTATATGACACTCCGTGAGCAAGCCAGTAAAGAAAAATTAGCAGCTCTAAGTGACATCCCCAGCCATGATCTCGGTGCATGTTCAGGGTGGTGAGTAACATGTTGAAGGCTGCCCTGGAGATCTGGAAAGTTTGTTTGAGGTCTCCGCTTTCATCCAAATAAATTTTCAACACCGGTGTGTTAGTGTTTAAAGTTGTGTAAGGGTCCCTTATCTGCAACAAGACAAAAAGAAATACCACAATTAACAGCTAATATAAAGCTTTAAATTTGATTTGTAATAAAAATTATTCTTATTAATATTATTATTATTATTATTATTAACATCATCGCCATCAATTAGACCCCAACAGCCATGGGCTAACACAAACTTTATCACAGTAACTTTTCACAATTTCGAACAAACTCACCTGTATGTCTTGAAGAGCAAACGCCTGAATAACTTCGTCAGGTACAACAACCCTCGGCCTCCGGTTTCTTATAAGGAGCAGAACGATCACGTAGGCCAGTGCTGCTGTGATTACCGCATACATGATAGCTTTTCAAACAGTGTCACGGAAACGACTGAAACGGACTCCAAGTCTGTCTATTAGCTCCATTCATAATGCTGTAGACTCCCGCTCTTGCAGACTTTACGTGATGACGGTAAAGACGTCACATTACGTATGACTGAAGCCCGCAAGGGCACAGTCTGCAAGTCCAGAGGGTGGAGATATGGATGCAGCCAATGCTCCGCTTGTAACTTGAGCGGACTTTTCACAGCTCCAATCCCACAATGCAATTCGCACCGTTCAGCAGGAAACTACGTCAGCCGCAAAGAAGAAGAAGAAGAAATGGCAGAGGAAAAGGCACACAACTGTAAGTAACCCTTGTTGCCGCGTAAAATTTTGAATAAGATAATTATTTTCGATGGAGTTGTGTTTCAAGCCTGAAC